>JANFAE010000026.1:0-484345 GCA_024613145.1 Pisolithus marmoratus
GGATAGCGTCCGCCGCTCATCTTCGCCAAATGGCAAGGTCGTGTCTGGACCACACCCAAATACCCCAGGATCCATACCTAGGCCTAGTCCTCAGACAGAACAGCGGTCACGGACAATGCAACACGCGTTGCAGATGATGGGTCTCCGAACGAGCCAAAGGTGGCACGCAACCCCCACAGTCGCTACCTTTCGCGGCTCTCCCGGGAGCTAAGCATGGTGCATCTGCTGTATCTACCGTGTATTCACCGCGGTCTAAACCTGATACCCTACCTTGCACGGCCCAAAAGGACTACATCTGCGACTCCCTTGCGGCCTAAGCTTGATGGACCTGCTGTAACTACAGTGTACTCACCACAATCTAATCCTGATACCCCTCCCACTCATGGCGCGAAGAGCGCGTCTTCTATATCAGTTGCAAATGACCTTTCTCGACTTGTGACTCCGACCAACCTCATGCAACATCACCTGCATCCTCTGCATCTGTGTCTCCATCTGGCCAAGTTACTGTGCAGTGCGGCGCTACAACCAAGTCTAACAAACAATGCTCACGGACCGTTAAGTTGCCCCTACACATGCAATTTTGGACCCTATGCCCCACGTATTGCCATCAACACCGAAATATGAAAGAACGGGATTCTACGTTACAAGAGTCGGTCATGCAGATAGATATGTGAATTCAAAGGTAGGATTCATGTTTGGCTCAGATGTCCACATAGACGGTCATTTTTAGATTACGTCCCTGAGTATTTGAGAGTGGACACTCAGCTGGCGCTTAAAGAAGAGATGGCAAGGGCTCCCTCTAGATCTGATCGTCCGGGTTACATATACCTTTGAAATTCGAGGTAATGTTCGTTTTCCCAAGCCGAGTTGACCTTGACGATGTATTCGTCGACACTCAGATCCTTCCGCTGCACACCTCATCCAGTTAAAGGTCGGCAGAACTGTCAATCTCAAGAAGCGTCTAGACCAGTGGGATAAGCAGTGCGGATCCAGAGAACAGGTCTTGCGCGGGTGGTGGCCTGGCACCGTTGAACCCGATTCCGACAACGGCGCAAACGGGAGCCTGCTCAGGGCCCAAATGAGGGCTGGAGATCCTGGTCCTCTTTGTCATCGTCTCGAGCGCCTCGTCCACATAGAACTCGCAGATTTGTCACTCTATGCACCTTACCTAGAACCTGAGTGGCCGCAACGAACAATCCCAAGCAATCGCTTTCTGCAGCAAGTTCCCTTCTACTGCACTTTCGGCTGTGAAGAGAGCCAACCGCTGTCCGGATTGTACGTATTTTTCTCTCCATAACCCTTCTGCACTGACGATATTTGATCAGGTGGAGTGGTTCACCCGAGAAATATTTTCTTTCCGTCGACCAGACGCAGGACAATACGAAGGGAGGGAATGGGATCTCATAGTTAAACCCGTCATCGAGAAGTGGGGCAGGTTTGTGAAGGAATATTATTCTTGAACTCTTCGGACTTGCTGTGCAAGGTGCTACACGTGCAATCGTATCTTTAACGACCAAGTATTGTATACTATACCCATGGACTTGACTTTTCGTAGACTCGCTGACCTATACCAACGAATGTGACCTTCTTTTCTGTGCAGTCCTAAAACTCTGAAGAGTGCCCCGAAAATAGTGGCTCTCACTCAAGGTTGGATATTGTGAATGGGTAAGTCTTTCTGGATAGGTGTGGTATTCTCAGGGGGTTTCCAAAACTGGGCAGCCACTGCGTACACTTGTGCTTGTACAAACACCTAGTTCCATTACTTTTGCGATATGGAGAGCCTACCTCAAGGATTGAAACCACAGACACCGGCGGAGCCAAATGGCGAACAAGAGGCACAGAGGGCGGCCGAAGAGGCCATGAGGAGGGATATGATTGCGACTATTCTCGATACTGCCGCACGTGAAAGATGTGAGTTGTTCGTCATTTTCGTTCGCAGATCTGGCTGATGCATGAGAAACATGATGCCTGAACCGTAATTTCATCCGCCCTTTACAGTATCCCGCATCGCGCTGGTGAGCCCGGCGCGGTCGCAGCAGATCGAAACTGTACTGCTCCGGATGGCACAGACGGGTCAACTTCGCGGAAAGGTGACTGAGTCGCAGCTGATAGGGCTCCTAGAACAGGTAAGGGTGTTTACGACTTTAGAATACGGTCGTCCCCCTTGACGATGTGGGCTTAACAGATGGAAGATGCGCAGTCCAAAACCAGCACGAAGAAAACGACGATCGTGGTGAGCGTCTGCTGTATTTTTGCCCTGAAAAGCGTACATTGAAAGAGACTATCCCTGATCAGTACCAACGGAGGCGGGATTTCGACGACGACGACGACGACTTTTAATCCTGTCACCTATGTACCCCCACCTACATATGTAGTAACCCCGTCGCCCAGAAGTCTTGGTTGCTAGTATTAGTGTGTGCCACCAGTAAACAGGGGCAAATATCCGTTTTGAGTGACGTGGGAATTTCTGGACCACCAAAGCCTCATTGTGTGCCATTCCCTTTACACCTCATATTTCTTGTTTTCCCCCTCGCTGCTGCCACCGCCGCCGCCGCCGCCGTCGTTCTCGATAACAGCCCTGCCAACATCCACACACACTGCACAATGTCAACAGCCAAGCTTCATGGCCATCCGTCATTGCCAGCGCCAGCTATGCACGCCGGGTTTTCTGCCCATCAGTCAAAGTCCCACGTTTTGGCTGGTGTCCAGGACGCGTATTGGAGCGACGACGATCCAGTAGGTCACCCAGCTGTTCCCTTCATATACCCCTTATTCACCGTGTTACACCCGATCGTCATAGGATGACGCTGAATGTCCACTCTGCCTTGAGGAGATGGACATTTCTGACCTTAATTTTAAACCGTGTGTTTGTGGATACCAGGTACGCCTTATCTGGTAGACTTCATTCTTGCCTTCCGTTCATTGTGCCGCAGATTTGCCGTTTCTGCTGGCACCACATCAAGCAAAACCTCAATGGTCGTTGTCCCGCTTGCCGTAGGGAGTACACCGACGACACCGTACAGTTCAAGCCAATCCCACAGGAAGAGTCAGTTAGCGATTTTTCCTCGTTTCTTCGTAGCCTGATCACGGCGTCTGTCTCATATCAGTCACAAGCGCCTTACTCAACAGAAGAAACAACGCGAACGCGAGCGAAAGGAACTCGATGCCCTTGGTCGTCGTCACTTGGTCAACGTTCGCGTGGTGCAACGCAACGTGGTCTATGTCGTGGGCATCGGCCCGAGGTTCGCCAAGGAAGAAGTATGGTCTTTGTCTTTCTCATTCATTCGCGGCCAACTGATCTACAGTCCCTTGTAGCTTATACCCACGCTGCGATCCAACGACTATTTTGGTCAATACGGTAAAATATCCAAGATCATACTCGTCAAGAGGACTTCATCAGGCGGTTCTCCTGTGTTGGGTCTGTACATAACCTACCACCGCCGGGAGGATGCGGCTCGCTGTATCGCTACTGTTGATGGCGCCCCCTCTCCTGGTGGCGGTCGGGAATTGATGAGAGCCAGCTACGGCACTACCAAATACTGCATGGCCTTTCTCCGGGGCCTCGCTTGTTCCGATAGCACTTGTATGAACCTGCACGAATGGGGCGATGAGAAAGACTGCTTCACCAAGGAAGATTTAACGACATTGTTAGTATCGCATAAGTCATGTTATTGTCGTTCACAAACGTCTTCACGCAGGAAACATACAATCAAGGACACGGAGAACAGAGCCCGGACTACAAAGGATGACGCCGGTAAGCATGCAAGCTACTTTAAACAGCCCATGTAGGTTAATGTCATAAGCAGGTGGGCTACCACGGGGTGCAGCATGGGGCACGAAGGGGTCGACGCCAGTCACCGGTTCCCCTAGTATACTACCTTCGTCGATCACGACTACGCAAAGGTCGACTCGGAGGGGTGGGCAACGGCAAGCCCGCAACCCAAATTCAGAGTCGAAGTCATCAAGTCGTTCCCATCACGACCGAAAACTTGGCTCAGCACCAGGGAACGCGAAGACACCTTCAGTTACGTCTTCGTCGCGTCCCCCAACACCTGCGGCGGCTACCCTTCCTCAAAGACCTGCAACTCCTACAGACGTCAAGAGTCTCCGTTCCAGAGAGCATGGTGCGCCAGTTTCCCCAGCGCCCTCTACCGCGATCGAGTCCGACTTGGGCTCAGGGTCCCAGCCATCCCCTAGCCGACCGCGGTCTACCGAATCAGTGCAATCTTCCGTTCCGTCTAACGTCCCTCGTCGCACAGACGTGCCGCCCGGTCTCTCCGCCCCTCCTGGGCTGCCTCCCCCTTCGCGGAAATCGGACCTCCATGCACCGGGTATCCAGCCCTCTCAATCCACCTATCAGATGTCTACCGCTGCACAAGCTCTGTTGGATGACGTCAAGTCTCGGCGGGAGAACGCACCTGCCAACGTCACTGCGAGCATTTTCCCAGATCTTGATCGCACCCTTCGTATGCTTTCCGGGGAGGATGAGTTTGGCGGTTTCAGTTTCAATCTAGATCCCAAGTTGGCGGGCGACAACGCTAATGGAGATATCGCTCTTCCAGACCTGGAAGCAGAAACCACTGTGCCATATACTGGTGGGTTCATGGATACGTTCCCCGCACTCCGACCCCAGCAGCAGCTACCGTCCTCAAAGTCGTTTATGGCACCACCACCAGGCATTTCCTACCCTCCGAATTCCTCTCGATCGGTCTATGACCCACTCTCAATGCGGGGTACACCCGTTGACCACCAAACTACGGGAGGTTCCAATTACGTGGGTGCCTTCAATCCGTTCGGAGAAAGTACAGAGGATACTGCTTCACGATCACAAGCAGCAGCTTCAGGGAAGTCAGCACTTCCAGACGAAGAAAGGAAGGTTTCCAGATTTGGATTTGCTAGAGGGCGCCAAGGTTCCACCACTACATCGCCAGTTCATGCTGCCTCCCCTTTGAGTGCTAGTGATAGTCATCAGTCTTTGTTCTCTGCAGAAACGGCCTCGCCAGCGCAGCCCCCTTGGAGCTTGTCTAGTCATTTTGACTACACCTACCCGACTTCGCCGCTGGTGCAGCATGCACAAGCGGTACAAGCTCCACAGCAGCCTCGCTTTCAGCCATTCGATAACAGTGTTGGCGTCAGCGAGGCACAACTCCGCGAATTCTTGCAGACTTCCCGAGAGCGAGCTAATGCCATGCAGAACAGTGCAGCTGGTAGGAGGCTTCTGTTTGTCTGATGTATGTGAGACAGATGTTGACTATGATTCATCCTCTTTTCTTTCGTAATGTTCATGCATGTTGTATCACGACGCTTGATGTTGTTCTTTGTATCTTCTCTTTATAAGCCTCAGAGCAGCAGCAGCAGCAGTACCAATATACGCCGAACCAGCCGTTCCACGATCCTGCTATTATGTCAGCCAGGCTTGCTTCCCCGCGACTTGCAATGGCTGCGCCAGCAGGCTACCAAGGAAGCCTGCCGGGTACAGTGGGGAGCAAGGCACCACCGAACGTCACATTGGGACCCCCTCCGGGTTTAGGGTTTCCTCCGGGTATTCCTATCAATCACGCAACGCCTGTCCTTAACTTGCAAAGCAGCGATAACTTACTCGTGGACCCCTCGCGGCTGAATCCTCCTCCAAACGGTGAGTCTCTTTCTTTCGCCATGGGGAAGGTGTCCCAGGTCAGCGTACCGAGTGCCGTACTTTCAGTGCGGAAATATTATCAACGGCCATGATTTTCCTCTCTTGGGATTCTCGTTTCCCTTCCGTCTTCGTCGTCGCTCCCATCCAAAGAACCCCCCCTTCTTTCACCCCTGCCGACGCCTTTAGCAGTTTGTTCCGTGGATGGCGACGCCGAAAAACAGGAACTTCCCCAAATTCTAGTATACCTTATTATTATTTACTTCGTCCCTCGCCTTTTTACTGGCTGTTGCATTGCCCCATCTTCTGTTTTCTGTGGGCCCAGCTTGATTGTCTGGTACAACGTTACTGACGACTCTCTTTTGGTGTTCGCTTTTTCTGTGCACTTTCAGTCCTCCAGCCTGCACCTACGTCGCCTACCCTTTCTCCCGAGGATTTTCCAGCGTTGGGCGCCAGCACCGCTACCGGTAGTATGACCACTCAGGGTGATTCCCAAGTGACGAACGAGATCGGATCTACTGCCGAGAGTAGCAAGGATCAAATGAAGACTGACCGAAAGGCTGTCAGGAAGGCCGCTGCTGCCCAACGCGCGTTCGAGCGGCAAAAGGCTGCTCAGGAGAGGGCTGCGGCACGTTCCGCTCAGAAGGCACGCATTGCTCAAGAGAAGGCTGCAGAAAAGGAGAGGCTGGCCATTTTGAAAGAAGAGAGGGAGAAAACGGAAAGAGAACGGATTGAGAAGGAGAGAATGGAAAGTGAAAAAGCCGCTCAGGAAAAAGTGGAGAGGGCAAAGGCCCCTCAGGGGACAGCACACTCAGCTACTGAAGAGGAGAACCAGCACGAGGCAGAGAAGGCGAGGGCGAAGACCCTGAAGGCAAGGAAGAATGCCACTCCACAGAAGCCCAGTCGCACTGCTCAGGCTATTATGACCGCGGTTGAGGAGCAAGCAGCTACATCTCGCAAAGTCGTTGAACCCGTTGACCAACCGCCCATTCTGTCTAAGATGCCGAAGAAGAATAAACCCGTAACTCGACCCATCAAGATTCCTAATAAGGAGATTGATACCAATGCGGAAGAGGTCCCGTCTACAACAGAGACCACGGCTCCCGCTGTTGGCACGAGCAACCAAACCATCGTTTCTAGCCCTAACGACTCCAGAGCTCAGTCGGTTGACCGGGTGTCACCCATTGAGAGGGTCTCTGTCGCGGATCTCATGGATGAAATCGACGCGAGGAATGTGCATATGAACCTTCCTGACCATCCTTTCTTCGACCTTCACAAAATCAATCCCGCTGCCAAGATGCCTTTGGAATATGCGCCGCTCGTTCACGCTCTGTCTGCACTGTCAGTCGGAGGGGGCTCATTCGCGACCAGCATGCCATCAGGGTCTATCGACAATGCAGTGTCGTCGTTCCAGCAGCTATTGGAAACCTTGACGCAAACGATTTCTGATCTTCTACGCCTCCTTCCCCGTACCACCTGGGATGACAGTTCATCGTTTGACGGCGTTCTTAGGGACATGCTCAAGGGTGATGATTTTCTCGACGAGACGGGCGATGATGCAACTGGAAAAGAGGACGAAGTGGCTGCGCTGACTCAGGCACTTGAACGGCGTGCTCGTTGGATGGATGTGCAGTTGTCCAAGCTCGAAGAGTTGCACAGGGACATCAATAATGCGGCAGTCCGCGCTGTGTTAGCGTTTAACGACAATGGCTGGGGCTGCCAGAAATCGCTGCCTCGCGTTGGTAATACACTCCGTCGGTTCGATAGCATTGGGTTCGTCGAGGAAAATGGTCAAGTGCGGCCCATGACCGTGGAGGAGCTGGAGAAGAAGCTCGTTGTCGCCAAAGAGGCAGCCGTCTTCGCAGAGACTGAGTTGAGGGAAACCATGGAGAAGGCCCAGGCTCTGCGGCCACTGGAGGTTGATGACTATTGAACCTACATAGGGGTTGGTTAATCTAGCTGGAGAACGCAATCGTATCCAACTTGGGGGCTGTCCGGGTTTCCTGAGATATACGGAAATTGCTTTGGGGCCTGATCTGAGTTATATGTGCGATTGGATCCGATCCCTAATCCGCTCCATGTTACCGGGAATTGGGGAGGTACTGTAATGTCTTCCTCCAGTTCGTAGCGATCGATGGCTTTATAATAGGGTCTTCAGTATCTAAGTACCGTATGCCGTGAAACGGAGTGCTGGCGGCCGTTTCCCGCGTGTTAAAGCACGTCACGTGTGCCGTGACGCGAAGAAAGAAATTCAACCTCAAAAGACATAACAGCAGTTCTGTCCTTGCTTCTTCACAACTAACACGACGAAACACGCCCCTTTACAAAACCATGCCCCCCAAGGTGAGCGTCCACCGTTCCTTGTGGTCACCAATCGCACCGATACGACTGCTTCCCAAGCGTAAGCGCGCAGAAACGGAGGCGGGTATTGCGACGCGAAGTACACGGAAGTCCACCCGAACAGGTATGGTGCGGCGTGCCAAAGTGCCTTCGCTTACTGATATGCTTCTACTTCCAAATTTCAAGAGAAGAACCGGGGTAATGTCAACACCAATACATCGTATGTCGGCGCCGGTTTTAAGTAATGACGGAGTTTTGATTGTACATGCTCAGTGCTTCATCGGCCGAAACGGAGGTGAGGCGGGCTTCTGGTTTCCGTTTTCTTGTTATCACATCATTGGGTAGTCCACGCCATCAAAGAAAGCCAGAACCACGGCTGTCAAGGCTACCAGTGCAAGAAGCCGAAGCTCCAGGGCTGTGCTGATGTGAGTAATGTGAGGGGATATCTTTGGCCCCTAACTAAGTATTTCATTATCAAGTAATGATGACGTAAGACACATGGTGGACGGTACAATGCCATGGGTCTGTCTCAGCTAATGGCTGGTTGTTTTCCCCACAGAGACTTGTCAGCCCCTTGACGAACCCCGAAAAGAATGAGTAAGTTTTTCCCCTACTACTTTTCTCGAGTCACCTCGCACAGCTTTCGCTCCTCTCAATAACGTCCTGAATTACTCAAGTTCGGGGTACCGGACGGCATTTTCGCATGCAGCTGTTGTCTTTGTTATGTTGTACATCTAACAGATCCGCCCACAGCCAAGCACTGGAGGATATCAAACTCTCAACCGTATGTTCTATTTCAACTTCTTTGTCCCCATTCGTGATAATCAGTTCATCTTGTATAACAGAAGGTTCCTGCGAGCGAACAGTACTCACCACAACGTTCACGCAACCTGTTCCAGAACTTCGCAGATCCTGAGGTTCCCGGCATCATTAGTCCAGAGGGTGTAGAGAAGTTGTGTATGGAGGCAGGCGTGCCTTTGGATGGTGCTCAACCACTCATCCTAGCTTGGCAGTTTGGGTGTTCTGAAGTAGGGAAGATTACATTGGAGGAGTGGCTACGGGGTACAGACGCGCTACGGTGTGTTTTTTTGCTATCGGGTTGCAAGAACCAATCTCATCATCCATCAAGCATTTCTTCGTTGCCTATCCTGGCGACTGCCCTAAGGGAATTGGATGACCTGGTCATCCAAAACAAAGAACCGATCAAACGGCCATCCTCGTCAGCAGCATCAATGACAAGGAGAACTAGTCCGAACGCCATGAAAACGCAGGAGTTATATAACAAATCACGCTACTGGGATTACGCTCAGGATGCTGACCGGGCATTTGGCGAACTATACCAATTCTGCTTCACGTCGTCAAAGCCTCCGTGCGTTTATTGAATTCTGCATTTCCTCTTCCTAATACTCGTTACAGGCAAAGCAGAAACATGGATATGGAGGTGAGCATGTGCAGGATAGAGCCATTAGCCTGTTTTTATGGTTGCGTAGACAGCTACTGCGCTCTGGTCGGTTCTACTATCCGCACGATATCCCATTATAAGTGATATTACAACGTTCTTGAATGTGAGCATGGCGGGTAGATTCTTCCCGTGGTCTGTGATTTATACTTGTCTGCCAGGAGAACTCGTCTTACAGGGGAGCAAATAAAGATATCTGGAATATGGTATGTATGGCCTGAACGCATAGTGGCCGGCCTCTCATTCTGCCTTGTAGGTATACGAGTTCTGTCGGACAATAAATCCCAACTTAGACAATTACGAAGATGATGCGGTTTGTTTGAATGGTCATAACCACAACCCGAGTTCTAACGACACCCCAGGCATGGCCAACATTACTAGACGACTTTGTATCATGGAAGAGAGGGAAGTCTGCTGGTGGCACAAATTCATAGCGGTCGGGGTTAATTGGCTTGTGGCACGTACTCACTTAATATAATACTTTTGTCCTTTCCCCATGGCCATGGTCTCATACTCGAGGTTTGGGCATCATTGTCGTCGGCCGTACCAGTGACTATGTAGTAAATACTACGCCTAACAGCGACATACGAATAATCTCACCCACTCTTACCGCCGAACGACTGCGATGATTTTGCACCTCCCTGTGTATACCATTCTGAAAACCACACCCGACCCAGTGCGAGGTGCTGCTTCCCTCGGATGGCGGTGTTCAGGCTGACAATTTTGGTTCTCATGTACATCCCGGCAATATTCCCAGAACCTGCGGCCATCAGTATCCGCAACAGACTTGTGGATCATGTTCCAGCCCTGTGATACCAGGCCCAACGACGCCAGAACTAGCTTAGCGTCAAGGGGAACGGGTTGGTACAGCACAGCCTGTATGGTAGCCACCGGATACTCTTCTACTGGCCACTTTACAAGAACCTCACGTCTGCGAACCATACAATGGATGTCACCGTGTTGGAAGAGCTGGAAAGGAATACTGGAATAGAGCCCCGCGTCCTCACCAACTTCCCTCCAGCTATGGGTGATGCACGCTGGAGACTGCAATGGGCGTCATTGCATCGCCCTGGTCTTGACGGATGATGATCGCGCAGATGCGAAAGGTTGCCTCAATTCCGCTTCCACCGTACTCTGGCAACACCGATTGATGGCCACACTTGGAGACTTCGGCAAGAGTTGTCCCCGATTAGCTGCAGTTCTTACGTGCATCCTGGCAAAGTTATTGACGGCGGACTTTGTGGTGGCTATTCATGTAACGTCCAAGTAACCAGTGGCCACGTGCATGTACTAAAGCCCGGGTGTGTTTACTACAGCTCTTCACAATAGAACTATCGCTCTTCTTGGTTACCAAGCACACCAATTGCACGAGTGCAAAGGGAAGGGTTGATCCATCATACTGGCTGACTGTCATATATTCAAGCAACACCCTCCACCGAGTTCGTGTTTATCCCATCTTTCTCTGTGTTGGCGACGACGCACTGACAGGCGGGCTCAAAGTCGTGAGACCCTGGATGCCAGGAATGGAACGTCTGTCTCTGCAGTGTCTGTCACACTGTCGTAGCCAATACTGCGTGCAGACTCCCTGTAGTTACGACGGCCCATCTCAAGCTTTACGGGATCGGGCAGGCGGGAGTGGCGCTGAGATAGGTTTGATTTGGGTTCTATTGCCCAAGCGGGACCAAACACATGTCGCGAATGTGCCATCTATCTGGCACGGTCAGTGCAGATTGTCTGTAAGATACTCGATTTATGGCATGCCAGACGTCTTCCCACATGTGGTACCATTGATTTTGGTGGTTTCCTTGGTAATAGCAGCCTCAGCTGCGTTGACCCCCGATTAGCTCCAATGAGCCCACTGCGGTCGTGAGCCAACAGCGGCTTCCATACCGGTCGGCCGATTACGAAGTGGAACACAGCAGTAACCGGTACTCTTTTAGCCATCATGCATCGGGTATGAAGATCGATACGTAATCCTCTGGCTGTGGTTTCAAGTTCTTCCCAACGGCAAGAGTGCTAACTCTTTTAGACTCTGCCATCATGGGCTGTGCCAATCAGCTATCATTACGGCAACTATCCAGTGCATGAGGCAAGGTATATTGATGGAGCATGTATGCATTCGGATTCACCCCATCTCACAGATGTCTTCAGTGACAGATCTAGAAGCTGTTATTACCAGGTTCCTTGACTTCGTATAACCAGCTTTCGACATTCTCGTCGTACACGTCTTTCCCTTCCTGTCTGCTTACCTTCTTTGTAGCCCTCTCTGCACTCTCCACCAAAGGGGTCCGGACGCCGCCCGGTATTCCGACTGAATGTGTTTGCTATTTGTCCCGTCCTAACGAGCAGCGTATTGAACGGCGTGACGGTTGGGAGGATCATATTCGACCCGTTCAACCCACCGCCGACAACTGTTTATCCTTGCTGCAGGCGCCTTTATTATCGTGCCGCCAGTACCGTATGACTCGATGTTGTTGACTCGCGCTCTATCCTCTCGGCAGCACTTCCAGCCACTCTTGTAGAAACATTTGCACTCCCGTTCTGTGTCAAATGTATTCGGGGGCTATTTCTCTTGCGTTACCTTGTCGATGCTCGGGTCCATTGCACATTGTCTCTTTACTTCAACGTGGCCACCGTCCGGCTCCACGATTCTTTACCTGATCACTGAATAGACGATGCAAATTGTAGACAACTTCTAAGTTGGTATCCCTCTACGTGACCCATTGAAAGGCTTACCCATATTTTCTTCGGAAGGTATTCGAAAGGTACTCTATCATCTTCTTCCTTTATAAACTTCATGTCTGCACAAGACTGATAAACAGCGGTGAGTTCGCTATTTAGCAGGCGGACCGAATGACACCTATTCCCGACATGCAGCGGGCGGCATGGACCGTATGCACCATGCACCAAAATTTCTACGTTTTCCCCGCCAATTTTGTCTTCCCTCTCATGTTCAACGTTACACAAATCATCTCTATCATGATTGATACGTCCCCACTACTACGGGGCACAGAAGCATTGTCTAACCACCTTTTCGACTCGCCCGGGCCGGACTTTAGAAGGGATCATGTTACCGATCGGAGGAGTGAGAGTTCAATCGCAGCAATAGGGAATTCTGGGTCTGTCTCACTCGGCAATGCAGGCTTGAAGAGTGACTGAAACGGTCCACAAGCAGCTCACCACCCGGAGAAGGAGAATAGGTGGAGCTTGGTGCGATATCTATCATGCCAGTCCTATCCACCGTGCGTCTCCCCTCTAAGATCTGACCAAGATGCGGAGCAGAGGTTTTAGCCTGCCTTCCATCTGGTGTATCGTGCAAGTAATTTCATGTACATACAACAAGTGCCGCAACTAGTCATCCAGTACGAAGTTCATCGATATGCAGGGTTTTCACCTGCCATAGTGAGAAGTGCCGTAGGGGAGTACATGGCAAGATAGGACAGTTCTACTTTCGGAGATGAAGGGCGCAGTATCGACGGCTTTTCGCTCAAGCTCCAAGACAGTCTGGTATAATATCCAGACTACAAAGTAACACGGACAGTAGTTCAGGGTCACCGATCATACGGAAGGGGGCGACGAGGCACGTGTTACTGCCGAGGAGAAAAGGTTACGTGTTCTGTTACTCGATGCCCTTCCACTTTCTCTGGCCTGGTGAACAACCTAGTGTCCTTCAAGCGTGGCCATCAGCATCGCCTTGATTACGCCTTGCAGGAGTAACTAGGAAATCTAGACTTTCGAGCCTTGCAAGGAAGGTAACCATAAGAGGCTAGCCAGGTCGACGATGACTAATACACGAAGTTTGACAAAGGCATAACGAGCCTTCGCTTAGATTGTCTGCTCCGAATTGCCGCTGACCATTTGTCTAACTTCAGGTGCCCGCCCAACATGAATGGAGAAGTTTTCAATGCCAATCCAACGATTTATACCAAATCTAAGCGGTCCTTGAGGAAATCGCCCTTCGAAACCGGGCAGTCACTTTGGATAGACGACGTTGAGCAACAGGATTCGAACGACACCTCTAATGTTGAGCCCATCGACCAAGATGAGGTCTTTGGTATGTAAAACACAAATCACATCACGTTCTGGTTGACTCAGGCTTCGCTCTCTTTGTAGACCTCATCAGGTCCATTGCTGACCCGGAACACCCAAACTCATTGGAAGAACTGAGGGTTGTGTCGGCCGAACAGATAGACATTGGAAACAATCTCATTACCGTCGAGTTTACGCCCACTGTTCCCCACTGCGGCATGTCAACTCTCATAGGTATTTGGGATCCCTGCCACACTTTCTCGCCTGCTTATGTCAACGCTGTAGGACTATCCATCAGAGTCAGGCTGATGCGCTGTCTTCCCCCGAGATTCAAGGTTGACATCCGTGTTAAACCGGGGTCACATCAAAGCGAGTTGGCTGGTAGGTTCAGTCATGCAGATGTCTTCTTCGGGGCTAAGTCGCTGTAGTCAACAAGCAGCTTAATGACAAAGAACGGGTTGCAGCTGCCCTGGAGAATCAAGCTCTATTAGAAACCCTAGAGAAATGTCTTGCCCCTGCTGGATCGCAAGAATGAGGCGGTTGTTTCTGGTATCTTCAACTCGTGCACGACGAACAGCCAACACCGCTGAGTCTTTTGGAAGGGACTTCCCCCTCATCTAAACCCTTTCCGAAGTTTTCTGCGGATGGCCCAATGGACCTGTCGAGATTACTGGACGGCACCGATCATCAATCTGGCTCGGATGCCATTATGTGCGGCAGTGGAGGCATGGTTGCGTTGTTTGCGCAATGGTATGGCATATATTATGGCAGGTATTTAGAAACAGTAGTGAGTGGTTGATTGACTATGGCTACAAAAATGCATATGCGAATGGGCTACAGGGTAACGAGTAGTAAGGGGTAAAAGTCAAATCTCTGGCGCTGGGCCAATTTCCTGAGAATGTTCGAAAGCAACGAATAAGGCAGCTGGAGCTGGAAAGGAACGAAAATGAGATAAGCGAAAAGAATTAGTCGTCTAGCAGAAAATCCCAATTAATGCGAGTTTCGCATGTGCTCTTCGAGCAACTGAATAATCGTTTCAAGGTCTCCTTGTGCACCTTTTCCGGTGCATTCGTGTGAACGTCCCACATCCTGAAGGTGACAGTGCCCTCCGTTTGCACAAGGACTTCGTCACCGGTCCACTTGCTGTCATTTTCCTCGTTCAGCCGGACATTCGCCATCATACGGTTGACAAATCCAGCGGAAAAAGATGCTTTGCCCGAGTGACAAATACGACCTCTAAAATCCGAAGGTAACCATATCGTTACATTCGAAGCAGTTGCCTCGACTTCCAAGTAGAATTTACACCGAGGCACGGGTCGGCACTATTATGGTTGTTCATAAACCGTGCCTCGTTCGTAAGATCATTCAGACTTACTACTTTCAGTTTGATAGGTAAAGACTCTCCAGCAACGAACAATCTTAATCGCTGGTCTATCGGTTGATGTCGTGCGCGGTAGTGGGGTATGGCAAGCGACATGTCAATTGCTTTGGACGTCTCAAGGACAAAATCCCAATCGCACGACTCTTTGTAGTGGACCTTATGTGTGCCCCGAGGCTCATGTCGCTATGGGTGGCTGTTGGTTGAGTCTGAGAAAGCTGAATAAAGGTCGTTGGATCTTACCAGTAGGCCGAGTTTCCTGAGCAAAGACGAAGAGCTCTGTGTAGTAGGGCGTTTAAGCTACCGCCATATTTTGCCACAAAACTCGTGCTTTACCTCTGCTGAGACGGAACAGGAACTGGTCATCTCGACCGAAGCGAATGTCTAAAGGAAAGGGCGAACGCAATAAATGGGGGGGGGAAATACCGGGTGCGGGTGCTTTTAAGTGATCCGACTATTGTGCCCAAAAAGGCAAGTGTTGTATTTGAGAACAAAATGCAGGCAACAAAGGATGACCCGATGCTGTCAGCCCGCAACGTTACCCGATGCCATGTGGCCTTCTCACTGTGGATGGGTTGACATATGCCTTATGGTGTACTTAAACCATAGTACAACACTTGCGCTACATGCTATACAGGGATGGATTCGAAACGAGTGGTTGTATGTAGATCCGGCGGGCCAGCGCCGCAACTCAGAATGAACGTGGGGAGCTATGCAGCTTTGAAGATCCGGCGTACACGGCGGTCCAACCGTGCCCAACTACGTTTCTCCCTGTCTTCGCCGGTCGTCAGGCGCAGTTCGATTTTCCCGTCGGCATGGATGCAGACCTCATCGTCGTTATCCGACGCGCATGCATTGAACTTGATCAACCCACACCGCATGCGCTCGCGGAACGCACGTGAGCACCGAATCTGCTTCCTGCGACGAACAAGATCATGGTCCTTGATAGTTACTACTCCACGGAACATCGCAGGCAATGTCACTTTCACGCCCCTCTCGCGCGCGAAAATACAGAGGCGAAACAAGTGTTCTTCCGCGCCGGGAAGACGGTACTATGGAGCCGCGCATACCGTTTTCAGCAAATCCATTCCACGTTACAGGCATAGCTTGAAATGGAGATACTCACAACGCGGGCTCTGATAGAACCAGAACGACTAGAAAGGTAAGCTACCGACTTGGAAAACGGTGGGCTGTCACACGGGAACGGAGGAAGCAGGAGCAACCTCGCATCTATGCGTTGGTGGAGCAGGTTTGTTTGAAAGACAAACTGTTCGCCGAATGCCGCATCTTGTCTGCGAGGGAGTAACTGCTCGGTCACACTGACGACGTGAGGGTTCTGATGATTTCCTTTTCAATCATTGTGGCATGGCTTTTTCGACGTTAAACTCACATCTGGTAGTGGTGCGCTTGTCCGGGAACTTAAATTACCAAGGAGCTGCGGCGAGTGATGTTAGCAACAACGCCATTCTATAGTTGCAGGATAACCTACTCACTGAAAGGGTTTGGGAGATTCTGCTCATAATGATCGACACGTCTGGTTAGCTGATGGAATGAAGGTCCTACAGCTGGCCTCGTTAAATATCTCGCCTGCCACTCAAAGCAATACCGAGACATGAGCATAGACAAAGCGATGGCGTCAATGTAGCCACCATGGAGTTGAAAGGCATTGTGCTTGAATGACACTGTTGCGTGTATGTCCATCCGGTGTGGTATTCAGACAAAGGAGAAGCAGGTCATCCCGCACCCGGACACCCGGCCAATGAGAAATGGAAAGCCTATGCACGACAGAACCTTGAAACCACGTGCTGTGGCACAAACTTCTCGAAACACTCAATAGCGAACGGAGGGATGAACTCAAGAAGACTATCTGTTGTCGTCGCGGAGTTGTGAATTAAAAGACTGACATATCGCGTGGAGTCCTCAGTTACCCGCGGGATCTAGACATAGCAGTTTTATGTAAGGAGAGTCGCGTTTGTTAGAAAGGCAGCACAATGAATTGCCCTACTCACCAACACATACCTAGCAAACTAGTTGACAATGCAACTGTCCCTACGAATCCGGAGGCTATTGTAATATAAGATGGCATTCTCAATCCTCCTCGGAATCATCTACGATTGCATGGTTGTGGTTGTGTTGTGAAACCTGTGGAACATACGACAACGAATTTGTAGAAGGAATAGTCCTAGTCTGGCGTGCTTCCTCTACCAATCGCTTAAAGTCAGCACGATAAGCGGTCTGTCGCGTCTTATCAATACCACGTCAAGTGACAATTTCGGTATTGAACTCACCTCATGTGCAACAACGTCCTCGACAATCTTCTTGGATATTTTCCGATCTTCTTCCCATTTCTTAAGTTCATTGCGCAACTCTATCAACCCCTTGCGATTACCCTCTGATTTGTCAAGGTTCGCGTTATAGATCATCACCCATCTGGAGGATGATTAATGTCCCTGCTTAACGGTCCCTCAAAACGTACCTTTGATGCCTAGCTATCCAAGTATTCCGGTCGCCAGTGGTTGGCAACTTCTGAGAAAGTAGTAAATCTCTAAGTACTTTGTCCTTGAGTACGGCATATGATGCCTTTGGTAAGCGCTCCATCACATCATCCGAATCGCTTCCAAGTCTTGTCAACTCTGGCTAAACTCGACTAATAGGTAAGCCTCACCCGCTCTCCTTGCTTTTACCTTTCTTCGAGGAACCTTTGCCCAAAATCTTCGACCACTGATCTCTTGCACCGGAATTGGGTGCTTGGGCATTAGACTTTGGTGCAGCTTTACCGCTCCTGCAGTCTGGTCCGTCGATGTGGCGGTTTATAAGTTGGTACTCAACCAACCTGCCACATATGGGACAGTCGATGAGGGAATCGGCTGATGCCCTTCAGTTAAAGATTGATTTCGGTACTGAACAACTCACGTTCCAATTCTTCTTCCCCGGCGTCAGACGACGGCTCGGTGTCCCTCCGTTTTGATGGTCTCCTACTATTAACTGGCGCTGGTGAGGAGTTCACAACCTCACTCGACGCTTTTGAATTGGAGGGTCCTGCGACATGAACGATCTCAGAGTCTGAACTCTCAGAGCGCGCCCTTCGTTTCCGCTTCACTGTGTTATTATTGTTCGGCAAGCGCGTGCGTGTTGGAGTTTTCTGGATGTCAATTTGGCTATGTGAGTTGATGTGACATTGCTCTTCTTTCGACAGCCGGAGGACTGTTGGGCTACGTTGCAGGATTTGGAGGCCACCAAGTGTGAGCAAACGCGAAAGTCCTTACCGTGACCTCTTCCACGCTTCCACAGCCTCTTCGAGCACAGGATTCAGTCTAAAATGAGCCTCCGCAGTTGGTTTGCGGCAATTTGGGCACTCAGTCTCTCTCACAATATGCTCTCGTATGCACTGTCGTTATCGTCAGTTTCGGCAAAACTAATATAGAAAATCACGGACGAGCGAGCAGAAGCAGTGGCCGCAACCAAGCGTCACCGGTGCATCGTAGAATTCGCCACAAATCGTGCAACGCAGGCTTGCATCAAGTTGGCGAAGTTCGTTTGTCCGGAAATCTGTCGGATCAGATATGTCAGCAGACAACAACGCTTGTAAGTTGTTTGTGGGCATTCTTGTGACCTTGGCCAGTACGATTTAATAGAGAGGGGTTAGTAGACGCGGTCAGCGCGAACGATAGTGTGACAGTGTGTGCACGTGACAGGACGCGTCATAAGCAGCGTCAAAGCATACAGCATAGTAAATGTTACTGGTACAGAAAAAATAATACACAATCCAGATGTCCGAAAATGAAGCTGAAGTCACAAATGTCCCTCAAAGTCATACTGTTCTCGCACGTCCACCGGGCTAGTGACGTTCCGAAGTAAGGGGTCGAGAGATGCTAGTTCGTCCTTGATGCCGTTCCGTGCAACTGCATCTAGTTCTTTTAAGAGTGTAGAGGTGATCTTCTGTTCATACTGTTGTAGTTATTCGTACAGGGGATTCAAGCATAGAGCATACCTTGAACTTGGCATCCACCTTCAGCAGTGTATCTCCGAGGGCTGGAGTCCAACTTGATGGTGGAGTGCCCATAGCGCTTCCGTACCCATGACCAGTACTCTGAGCATGTGCTATTCCCCACAGACTTCCATCTCCATCATCCGCAGGTCGATGTGAAGTGTCTTGCCCAGAAAACAAGTATGATACGCCTGGATGAGGAGCCAGAAGTCCGAGGGGACCCATCATATGCTGGCCTGAGTTGGAGAACGGTGAGGGACCAAGAATGCGGGATATTTTATTGTACACTTCCGAGATAACATCCAAAAGAGATAGCAGTGTCTGGTGATAATCGAGAGGAAAGGGCTGTTGGTACAAGTCAGGATAACTGGCCGGCTGAGAGAGAAAAAACGCAAACTATATGTGGAGAGACAAGATATGAGGCCTCCGTCGCGTCAGAAAATGGAGCATTGTATTCAGCAAAGCCGCCTGTAGCCTGTCGTTTGGCAACTTTGGGGCGGAATAAACGCTACGGTTAGCGTAAGGGCGGACGTTCAGAGATGAAAAGACGTGGAACTACAATTTTTGGTTTGTCAGGTTCCTCCTTAGCTTGATCATATTCGTTCATAGTGTTCAGCAATCCGCGTAGATAATCTTGTGCCTGAGGGATATCGAGGAGATTGGACAGCGACATAGCAAGGACAGCGAAGCGGTGTGTCCTGTCGTAGGTGTGCCTCAGCAAACAACGATACTTGTGAATCATCCCACTGACCGTTTCTTCATCGTTATGTTGTTGAACACCTTGTCGAGTTCGCTGCGAGACATCATAATCGTGTGAAACCAGTCACTTCGCCTGAGAAGACATTCGAGCTCTGAATGCGGAGATAAACAATCGTAGACACACCCTTCATGGACAGTGCGCATGTATGTCAGTGTAACGATGCGCTTCTGCACCAAGTCACGCAGATACTCGACCGAAGTGCCCTGGGCGACGACCGGCGTGCCATTGACGACCAGGGCCGCTGTCGATGAAAGTGTGTCTGATTGCACGGACTGACCATCCCACTCCCTGCCGGGTGGAACGTTGGCGGAATGTGCCTGTTGTGCAGCAGCAGCAGCAGCAGCGAAGGCAGCACCGGTAGCCGCAGACATGCTGCCCCCCGTCGTCGAACCAGCGGGCGTCTTGAAGGACGTCAAAAGATTCTGCGCAGAGCTCTTTCTGCGCATCGTTGGACGGGGTATCTCAGACATTGGAGGGCTTCTGGGCGGGTGATTGCAAGCGGCTGTCTGCGCTGGCAAAGTTCCACTGCCATATGCACACTTGTCCCACCGAAATCGGCTACTGCAGCCAATGAGAGCGCGCACACGGGCGATCTGCCAAATTAGGAATATCTAGGTAGGGCAGCGGGCCACCCGCGATCACATCCCAACTGTTCTTTGTCTTTCGTTAGACCCATATACGCGGCCATGGACATCAACGCCATCGCAAAGACGTTCACCGATTTCTACTACCAGACCTTTGATACCAACCGAAGCCAATTGGCTGCGCTTTACGTGAGCACACACCATACAGACAGACCCTCCCGACCCCCTCATCGCTGACCATCGATGAACGACAGAGAGACGAATCTATGCTGACCTGGGAGGGACAACAAATACTAGGTGTTAACGCGATAATCGATAAGCTGACTGTGCGTCTATCGTATTGCATTCACGACTTCATTTGTGACCTTCGTCCATCTCAGACATTACCCTTTGAGAAGGTCCAGCATCAAGTCACTACAGTGGACGCGCAGCCGTCTGTGCCCAATACGGCTAATCTCATCGTCAGCGTGACTGGATTCCTACTGGTGCGCCCTTTGCATCCGAGTATCTCTTCCGACTCGACTTCCAAGCATGTGTTTAAACAGGTCGACGATGATGTCAACCCCATGCGGTACAGCCAGGCATTCCACCTAGTATCAAGTAACAACAGTTATTACGTGTAAGTCAGCTTGTATGCGTTCCTCCGTCGTACTGACGACCAGTAGGTACAATGACATCTTCCGCCTCAACTACGGCTGAAAGCTACTGTTGGAGATGAAGGGGAAAAAGTAATGAGAGCAGAACGACATCCATGTGTTTCTCTCTACATACCACGTACCAGACTTCATCCTTGTTATCTATTCAACAAAGAACCAGTTCGATCGACCTGCGTCCTTCGAGGATCAAATCAGATAGAATCGTGGAAATTGTCTGGGTCCTATCTACACGCCATGCGAAACATACAACAAAGAGAGGGTATTGTACGAGGGTACATGCAGTCTCGCACAATCATAGTCATCCACAAGAATATCCCACTAGCACGCCTAGACGCCAGCGACGATCCTGTAGGGCGACAGTGATCAGCACATGCGACATGGCATAGATTTCAGAAAACCGTAACAGAAACACTTACTCTTCCGCCTTGTTGAGTGCGGCCACCATAGTCGCCACCTCTTTTCGACGGTTAACGACGAACTCGCTCTCCTTCAACAAGTCGTCCAAGACATCAGGCTTGTATAGCTCTTGCAGCAACTCGCGCTGAAGGTTCTCTTTGGAGTGGTTGACGAGCGTGTAGACGATGGCTTTAGGGACCATGTCTATCATCTCACGCTTCACGATGTTGAAGTAGGAATTAATAAGAAGCTCTGTGCGGGTCCAGTCAGTACGGAACCTCCGATATCTGCTTACTTGGCAAGACATACTGATCACTTCGGTTTCCATGGTCTCTCTATCACTAAGTGCGGATTGGGGTCTAATAACCGGAGGTGGCTGTCGAGAATCCAATCAACCACTGCCTCAAGGATATATGTTACTCAAAATACTCACCGCCTCCATAACAGGTCCAGCCTTCTTTGTTTGGCCTTTCTTGGCCGAAGAGAAGAATGATCCAAAGAAACTGGGCTCATCCTTCTTTGGTTCGACATCAAGATCGCGACTACTGTGACTCCCAGCAAGCCTGTTGGATTTCGCATCCGGTTGCGGCGTCGGGGGTTTGTTAACGTTCAGGCGTTCTTGAACAATTGCCATGGCCTGGAGCTGCTCAGAAACGCCATACGTGTCATCAGACGAATAAACACACCTTATGACCACCAAGGAAATCTGGGTGCGTCGTGTTTATGTAGCACGCTTGCATGCTGTGGACCGTTCTGAGCTCAACGAACGAAACCGTATAACGACTCGTACGTACTTAACCATATCTGATACCAGTTTTGTCGTCGGGTTCATGGAGGTCTTGAAAAAGTTAACAACCACAGAGTTGAAGCGGTCCTTGAGTGCTGGGTAACGCCGGAATACTTGCTGTTTAGTCGATGTATTTAGCTGGCTGGGTCGATCCTACGTAGAAAACAAATGGGCGTACAATCTTCTGGAGTAATTGCCCAAGAATCCGAATGAGCTCGTCGTAAATTAACTGACAACATTTCAATGCAGGCTCATCCAATCGCTTGATTTGTTGCTTAATGATGACCTCGAAGGCTTGAGTGCCCACGAACAACGATGGTGTTGACCCCTACGACCTAGTCAGAGATGGTTCGGGCTGGCATGACGAGCACTCACAGATGAGTTGTAGAGCATTGTCCTGATGTCTCCATCTTTAACTTGGTCAAATGGGTCGATACTTCTCACACCATGGTTGAAGAGTTCATGAAACACGAAACTGATACGAGCACCTCCACTAAGTTCGTTCAAGGAAAGGTCGTTGGTGTTACCATCAATAACAGTGCGGAACTCGTTCGTGAACTCCGTGATGACGGAGAGGACGACATTGCCCGACGACCCGTCGCCCATTGGTCCACCCAGCGAAGCCAGTTCGGCGTTGAATTTTGCAAGTTGCTGAGATATGCGGGCTTTAATATCGGGAAGGGTTGCACGGATATGTTGCATAAGAATCTGAGGAACCCATCAAGACAGATGATCCATTTTACTCTCATAAACATACCATATTGAGTTTACGAGCAAGGAAGGGCGTTCCACAGTACGCGGCCTTCCCCTTATAAGATTGATGGTTTTCAAAAAACTGGCGCTCAGCTTCCAGAGCAGCAGAGATTGATTTGGAAGTATCGATGTCTCGCTGGCCCCGATTGACGACTGGCACGTAGCCCAGTCGAAGAGGGATGACACGACCAGCAAGGATATCGACCACATCGGTCCCTTGGTCCCTGGTTGGAGATAGTGAGAGTCGGTGTCTCGTGGTCAATCCGCAGTGACGTACATGAGATCAACCTTAGTTAGCACGCCAATTGTCCGCGTGCCCTCTGGGTCTACTTCACGTGCCAGCTTCAGACCGTCTGAGTTGGCCAGGTCGGTGTTGGCTGCAGTGACCGCAAGGATAATGCATGACGGTCGTGAGATGTATTTGACAAGCATGTCCCTGATCTGTTTCTCGATGTCTTTAGGTTGATCACCCACGGGGACTTTGGTCAAACCCGGCAAGTCGACAAGAGTGAGGGTGAGAACGTTGGGCGAGAAAATGCGTAGGTTGATGGGCTGTGGAGATATACCAGCATTGCGCCCCGTCTTGGCCTCGGTATCACGGACGATTTCTTCTCGGATTTTGGAGAAATCGTAAAACTTCTGACCTGGAAGATGGAGGAATTCGCCCCACTCGTTCTCATTTGCAAACTTGTCTGACCCATTCATTTTCACTTTCATTGTGCGTCAGCACCAGCGGATGACGAAACAAGCCAAATTGGACATGCCTGGTGTGCCATTGGGCAGTGGAGCAGGAACAGGCCGATGGATGAGCTGTAGGACCAGTGGCCGCCGCGTAACGATGCCAGTTCCGCGAGGCAAGAAGTCTCTGCCGACGATGTTCTCGAGAACGCTGCTCTTCCCACTACTCTGGCTGCCCAGTACACAGATCTGCGGAAGGTCTATTTGGGAGCCTGATGAACCAATGGTACTGAACACGTCCTGCAGTTTATTGACTACGGCAACAATTTCCTGGCCAAGGCCGGTTGACATGGTCGATGAGGCGGACATGGGAGGGAACGAAACAAAAAGAATTGCAAGTGCAAGTCGTGCAGCGACTGTGCGACCACACGCAGCCCAAGGGTTGCACAGCCACCGCCCACGCGCGAGCAAAGTCCTCCAAACGATTTCACCGGCCAGTCGCCACACCCAGACGTCATTCAAAAGCACACGATCACTGCCTGCGTCTGATCACTGGGACCCTCGGTATGAGTCCGTCTGCGCAGCAGAATACGTTCTCTGGAATTTATCTATCTCTCATGCTGGGTGGATGTGACAGGCTCTATATACAGCATATATTGGTAGTGGCGCCTAGCCATCTTCCAACGCTCTAACGGTCCCATCCAGGACTCTCACCTATGCATGGAGGGCACCGCCAAGTTTGTCGTTCATTTCGCTTCACATCAGAGAACATCTCACTAATCCCAGGTAAACGGATGGACGCCAAGCGGAGTATGTGTGCGGCGCACTACAGCAGCGCAGCCATCACAGGTGCCGTAGATGCCGACGTCTCAATACAGAGGGAGAAACCCATCGTAAGACCTAGTTCACCCATATACGCCGCTGCCAACGTGCCGTGATACGAAACAGCCGTACAAGCACCTGCGCGCCGAGGGTGCCAACTTGAAACTTCAATTGTATATGTCGGGTTCTGCTGTTGGATCTTTTCTGGGTGGAAGGCGGAAATGAATTCTTCCTAGGGCTGCATTGCACAGGGTACGCGGTTGACGTTTGGTCTACACGTTGGTGGAGGGCATTCCATACGGATCCTATCGCCATCTCCTAGGACACCTCCAGGAAGCCCTCCAGTGGCCTCCATGCAAAGTACTCTTTTAGCATGGTCTGGGCATATTTAAGAGATTTGTTTACGAGGGCTCCCTCGCGAGGTAAAAGCGCACCCCCGTCCAGTTCGCCCATGCATGCGGTGGTTGTCAACCCGTACGTCTCCACACACACATACCTCTTCGCCATTTCTGACGAGCCTATCAAGTAAATCGTACACGCTTGATGGTGCCCTGGGTCCGGGACAGGTTCGATCCGTACGTCGCCCCGAGTAGTCCGTCTTCTGTATGCTCAGTATCGGCGCAGGGCCCCGAACCGAGCGTACTCGTCCCTACTAGTTCACAGTGTGATGAGCCGTATAGCGCAATGCCACCACAGAGTCCCCCAGGTGAGTCATTAGGTTCTTTTTGATCTTGTTTTTGGTTGCGGCCGTACAAGTATGCCAACTCGCTTAATGAAGGCTTCGATGTCGACACGGCTGTCGAATATCCTTTAAGCGCGGTTGTACGTAACCTCCAATGACGTATGTCATGCTGCTCAAGGAACGGTTCAGAAGGGCACCTGCACCCAAGCTCCTAGTACGAGTGCTAGCTGTTTCGAGTTTCCCCAAGGGGTAAGTGGTATCGATCGTGTCCCATCCCGTGATGTCTTGGTTGACTGCGCTTTATGGCCGGCGTTCCCATCAGCAGCTCGAACATCCTTTGACCACACCCTATATGGGCAGCGTCGCTGGGGATGCGACATGGGGACCAATCCAAGGACGTGTCGCACCTGCTCAAATTCCGGAAAAGGCAGTGGACAGCGGACACAAGGCGAACTCCAATGCACCGTGCCGAAAACATGTAAGTAACATGTCCTTGTCCTTATTCACGGTGCCTTTCATTCCAGACTTCTGGTTGTCAGGCAATTCTGTGTGACAGGTGCCTTGGAATGAAATGCCTCCATCTCTCTGAAGATGGGACCCTGTGTTCGAAGGACATTACCTGTGCCTCCATTTCAGAACACTTTGCTGGCCATGGCGTTAAAAAGAAGTCTCGTGCGGCACCAATTCTCTGTCGATGGGCAGGTTGTTTCAAACTTCAAAAACGACATAACTTCGTGCGCCACATTCGTGAGGCGCATCTTGGACACAAAAGGCCACCCACCATCCGCAGGTCCCCGAAAAACGGAGGACGAAAGGCTTCGCTGATCCTGAACGTGAATCCATCACGTCGGATCTACCGCTCGCGCACTGCCCGTAGAAGAAATTCGAAGCTATGATTAAGTATTTACTGGTAAATGCGGTTTCCAAGCTGCCGGTTCCGTGCAACAAATTGGATGGAATTGCGACGATACTAAGGTTCCTCGATGGAAGTTAGATCGTGCCTGTATACAAACGTCTGTAGGGATTCATAATGTACATTCCGAATCCCCGTTTTCAACCCAGCACTGGAACGTTCTGTTCCATAAGACTCCGTGCGACGCTTTCTTCAATTACAGGTCTCAAATCCTCTAAGTTGTCCTTGGATTTCACTGTTAGCGCCGTTGCTGGACCACCCTTATATTTTTAACACAGCCGCTGCTAGCTTAGCCTGCATCACGCTTGTTGCATTACAAGAGTCTATGAACAAGATGTATAACTCATCCTAGCAGAGATCATATTGATATGGAGCGTGGACGGAGATCCGTGGGGGAAGTGATTTGCTCACTCACGGGTTTCAGATCCAAACCCCAACGACAGACGGCAGGAGTCGCGGACCCCAGTTTTCTCCCCGAGCATCTAAGGGACCCAAGAACGACCTTTTACACTTGAACTCTTACACACCCAAACGGATGATCGACTGATGCGTTGACGCTTTTGTAAACGCGTTTGGGGACAAGACTTTCTTCGAAGGCGCAAGCGACTAGCGACAGTTGGCTTTGGTTTTTCATTGAACTGGAACGTTACTCCGGCCAGATTGTATAGTCTGCAAGGATGCGGCATGTGTAAACAGCTTATGCTTATCTGGAGGATAATTCAGGTGAGACTACGTTTTGGGCGTTATTTCCCAGTCATTTATTGACCCCGAGCAGAGCAGACGAGAACTCCAGCATGCGCACCGCACCATTCGCGGGCCAACCAGACAGGTGAGAACCGCAGGCGAGGGCTAGCGAAGATTCAACAGGGCGGCCTTTCGGCGGCCACTCGAGGTTGCCCGTCCCTGGTTCGTCGCTACCCCCTGCACAGCCGGACTAAAGAGATAAGATTGCTTTCGCTCCCGTGGGTTCCTCATTGTGGCTGCGGAAACCATCATCACAATTCATCATTAAACGAAAATTCCTCACCGCAAGTGTCTGACGTAGGATTGATGGCGGGGAACGGGGGGCACCTATTCATGTTTTCACCCCAACCATCGCCCCGTTGAGCGGGACAGCCGATGGAGTCCCCGCCTCATCCCCTTAGTTATTAACCCCGCCCGTCGGAAGGTAAGGGTTTTGTGTACCTTCCGCTCGAAGGGAGGAAGAAGTGGGTTGTTGATCAGAATGAATGTATGTGGGTGGATGTGATGCTCAGAGGTGATGACACAGACGTTCGGCGCTTGCTATGACAGAAAAAAAATCTGGACCCACTAGTTCCTCTCAATAACCCTCAGCTATTCGCAGGCTGTTTGGGCCTCCCCAGATTCGTCGCTCGGTCGAAACTGAGCCGTGGAGAACGGCCGAAGGTTCGCCGCTCACCCCACAACTTTAAGTACTTCAAAAAAAAAGCCGTTGATCGAGGCGCAGTGCTCAAGGATCGCTCTCAAACTTCGGCTTTTACCCACTGTTCCAGCGGACCGGGCATACTATATTCATCCCTCCATAACCCTCCATCGACCACTGACATCTAATCCCATAGTGAACTGAAACGAGGCCTTGGTATCACCCCGAATTCCAGGGATGACAAGACCTGATAGCAAGATACGCAGTTTTGTACCGACCGACTCCATCTCCATTGATAATGTGTCGCTTTGGAAACAGTGCGTTGCGGCCGTACCGTTAGCCGTTGGAAGATATCTCTATCGGGCGCAAACGTTCGCCCTCCATTAATTTTTTCTCGCTGAATGACTGGAGCATAATAGACTTTCACGTGCAAGCTACAACTCCTCCTCCAGGGTCTGAACTACAGCAACGGAGGTCGTTCTGATTGGTTCGTCCCACGGCGTTCGCTATGACAAAAGCAGATTCGAAACAAGATGACGATAATTAGGCGTTCCTACGGATATGGCATTGCCTGACCTCCAGGGCTCACGGCCTTCACAAGCGGTGGTCCTCAAAGCATTGGAGCATACCCCAGGGAAATCTGTCATTCCCCTTCGAGCTCTCGTCTTGGGGTATGTCACTATCCGGAACTGAGTAGGCGAGGGCAAAACGATCATACCCGCTCACCGACCGGTAACGCCTCCCGCAAATTACTACTCCATGGAAATTTATCCCAGCTACCTTTGGCTGCTTGGAAGGCATGCGCATTGCATACTTAAGAGGATGGGAATGGTTCAGGTCGATAGCGCGCATAACTATACCATCTTCTAAGGACAGCAGCTCACTGCGACATTATGATGGTCTGGTAAACTCACGCTATCACTTTTTTCATATTAACTCCTGTACACTTATCTATGGTGCAGTAAAAACTACTTGCCGTCTGGCGCTGCGGGTAACACCTACCAAAGCAAACACGTGCGACTGTCACCTGATCTTCGATCATTTGTTATCCACTATTGTCAGGGCATGTCATCTCCTGAATCGACGCGTGTGGCCCATAACTTGCACTGCCCGCTCGTTTGTCTCATGTGCCTAGGCCTAAACGGCGTGATATGCAACAGGCTTGTCAATTACTGTAGCGCTCTGGCGCATTTCAAGACATGGGATCAAGAATGCAGCTCGAGGCGTGACTATACCTTGTCAGATACAACTTTATACGCTGGCACATTCGGTCACTTGGCGCAATAGAAAGTCGAGGGTAGTGTTGTGTGGGGACGTCTGCAATACACCTGTATGAGAGGTTTTGACTTTGAAGTTGCATGACCTGTCTTTCAATTGACATCACGCTATCTTTGCACGTCATCTGCTGGTTACGGGTGTCGGTCTTGTCAGGTACCGGAACAAGGTACATTCTACTAACTCACACTTAATTGCAAAGGACCTGGAGATTTGAGCTTTCTTGCATGTGCCTCGTCTGTCTACCACATCAAATTCCAAGTATCAACCCTACAGTACTGTTGTGTCTGCCAGCGGTCCAGAAGTTCCACAAGACGTCACCGAGTGGCCTATCGTCACAAAGTTGGCATTATGGATCCATGCTCGACCACAAAAGTCTTCGGTACTCCTTTGTAGAACGCGTTCTTGGTCACGACAGTAGCGGTGTCCATTTCTGAGCTTGTATACCACATCACATATTCTCTTTCCGTTCAAATGCTATAAGTTTATTAACGTTAAACCCGTTACAGGTGTGGCGACTAGGATAGCTCAGTATAGGCCTGAGCTACAGACTTTTTGCCAGCTCTGTCAACGACGCTCGGAGAAGAGACGTTTACTTACCATGCGGCAGAAACTGTACCACATCCGACGAGCTGACGTTCCCTGTTACTCCTACAAAAGATGACCTCAGAATGCTTCCATTGCGTCGCCCTGACTCGCCCGCTAAGAGCCCTCGCGGATGTAACTTTCCTACTGCGTAGACTTTTTCGGGCCCAGCGAAGCCAGAGCCAAACCCCAGTGACCCGTCATCCCAACCGACTTGGGAGCCTTCATGTGGGTGGTTCACCCTTGCAGTTATCTTACGATTATCCTCGAAGATATAAAAATTTGGTCAAAACTCACGTTTACTGCCGGTCAAAAGTTTTTCAACACCGCGTAAACCACTTTAAGCAATGCTCTGGGTTTCCCGGAAGCAATCATCTGCAACGGTGGACAGTCATCGGGGACGAAAAGCTTGTATTGGCACTTTGCAAATCAAAAGACCGGCGATCGCAGTCACTGATAGAGACTGAAGGAGCCCGGGATTTCACAGTGAATGCCGAGTCGTTTGTATCACAGGGTGGTTTCGCACTTCGTGAATTCTTTCGTTTTGCTAGTGGGACCTGTCCTCATCCTTTTGCAAGCCGAGTGGAAGAAAAGGGAAAAGAATACGTGCCCAACAATCAGCCGTTCTCAGGACTAGTCATTTGGATCTTCTGCAGTTAGAGTCAGACCGTGTTGATGCGATGGTAAGTTTTGTTGTTTGAATGCATCGTCGGACTGTGTTGGTGCCATCAAATAATGAGACGCTGTAGGTCAGCGCCTAAACGCCCAAAATTTTGTCTCACCCCTTCATACAGCGTCCTCAATCCGCACGTGTTCTAGGTGTCACTAGCTCACCGTTGACTTCGTGATCCCGTGGTGTGGTCCGGGCAATTCAGCTTACCTTCCTCCAGGGAATCTGTCTTCCTGTGCTCCGTCACACTCCATTAGTTTCATCCACGTCAGTTCCCCCGATCTGTTGATCGTTGATGTCTCTCAAATAGGCGATTCTTTCGAGCACGAAACTCCAAGGCCTCCCTCCGACAGTCCTGCGGCGCGAAGCTCTTGCCGTGGCTTGCTACTCACAACGCACTCTCGTCAATCCTCCCCGCGGAATGTGTCTACCGAATCTCCTTATCCGTGAACTCCATGTAACCCCTGGTTTTGGAGGGCGGGAGGGACCTACACGCTTCGTCATGATTACCATCCAGGGTTTACCTCTTATCAGACTTTATTCCCGTAGACCGATGTCCCGCCGGCTTTGAGTACTTAAGCTTTGGGTTGTTCTTGCTTATAAGAAGGCGAGTAACCGAGCTATCACCAACAATGTCGTCTTCGCAGAACGTCGAACACTACAGGGGTCGTGAAGATAGGTGGGTCATTTTTGTTTCATATACCACTGCAACTTGTTGACGCCGTAATATAGCCCACCAACCCTCGCCGCCGCCCTACAGGGAGAGCAAAACCAAATAGTATATTTCTCCTTACTTGGGAGATTTTGGCCAGTAACGTATCTTCTTCATTTCTCCTTCTGGACACAGGGCTGCCCTCAAAAATTCTGCTTCTACCCGATATCGCATGGCAAGTTATGTTGGAAGGTTGTTACCTGTCAATCTCTTCCCGCGCATATGAGATCCGAGCATCGGCTGCTTGCAAAGCCACAAGACGAATTCGACCAATACGTTTGCTGTCAATGGAATCAGTGTCTGAAGTGGATAACTCGACACAATATATATAGACATATCCAGGAGCATCACTTGGATCACAAACGGGGAGTCGGGCACTCGTGAGGCATCACAGTTGTTTCGACTACCCACTTTTTTGACTTTCGGCCTTCACCAGTGCACCTCCAGCACCGTGAGCAAGCGGACGGGCAAGCATCACACAGAACAACTCGAAGCTTTGCGTACATTTGCGCAAACTTGACATTTCCCGACAAGGTGATGCCTTCGTATGTGGATATGTCATGTTCATCCCCCCTATGTCATGCATTCTTCAAAAGCATTACTTCCGCAAACTGCACATATTTTCATTGCTTTTCCAGTTTATGATACCCTATGTCACCTTTTCCCACACAGATATATGTGGATACACAGCGGGCTGTGTTATGATTATGAAACATGGTTCTTATATGTGCAAGGCGACAGTGAGACTGGAGTGTAAGAGCGACGGGGACCATGAAATTGCTGGGAGTGCGTCGGCTTTGCCTATGATTATGTAACGTACTGGTGCAGTCAAGCTTTGACATAATAGAGTTCGATAATTTCCATCTGGCGACGGCCATTGGCCACCGGATTTTGAAACTCGCTTGCAGCCAACAGCACTTGCATCGGTGGCTTACTGACAAGTGGTGACCGGTGACCACTGTAATGCTACATGGGGTCAACACAGGCAGGTGGCTTTGTCATACACCCGTCTGGTTCCAGTAATGCGCGTTTGACCTTCCGAAGGGAAATTTCTGCCAAGAACTCACCCATGATGTGAAGCTCTTGATCTACCACTCATTCCATATGAATAGGCGAGCCGATCAGAATAATTTAACCGCGACCGTTAGAATTTGATTCTGACCGGAACAATCACAGGGGACTGCTCTCGAGGTTACCCAGCCGCTGGGCAGCTCAGCATTGAAACGATCCTAGCACAAGCCGGATTCTATACTTTTTGGGGTGATCGACCATCGCTGACAGCAGAGTGGATTTGACGATATCCTTTAAGCCTCACTCCTTACGATAAACAGTGCACTCGCTGGCATTCTCAGCTACATAGGCAGACAGAACATTACCAGTGGGTCGTCTCCTTGACGCAGTGGTGCATGTTTAACCGGGATGTGGTGAGTGGGCAACGGTTCGCAACTACTTCTCTCAGGTCAGTGATGATTGGTTTCTTTTGAACCATACATACGTATATATGTTCGGTCGGAGTTGTGTGTTGTGTTGCTCCCTTTGCGCGTCACGCGTAATTGTCGACTGCCTCGCAGGCCCTTCGAAAATGCATTTTTAGTGGCTATCTCCAGATCCTCGCATCGACCATGGTTTGCGTGCATCAATGGGTGTTCGCGGTGCCATTCCAAACGGGATGTCATTGTTGCATGAGGAACGAAGCTACTCGTCCGAGTGCTTCCCCAGGCAATGCAAACCTTCTCTTTCTCGTTTATGTTCCTGGAAGAATTCCTCACCTAAGCACTTTCCCCTAAAGGATGTCTATCGTCAAACAAAAGGACCCCTTGGTAGGACATACTCATTCAATGGCACTGTCGGATACACCAGGGAGGGAATAGTAAGTGGTACATAACACTGACAAACGTTGCTCACATTACAGTCTAGAGTGTAACCACTAGCATCGATCGTGTATTATCGTACAATTGCTTGCGCTGCTTGGCCAGCACATCAATTGTCAGATCGGACACACATACTTGAAAACGCCACCCAGGGTACAGCGTTGCAACGACCTTTGCTGCGTAGCATATACCTTCGGATGTGTTGTATTTACTCAAAATACAGCAAAGGAGAAAGAGAGCTATCATGCGGACCCAATGCAGTGTGCCAGAACGACATGAGCAGCATTTACTCTATTCCTTTTTACGCCTGGACTTCACTCCACGATTGACGACGTATTACAGGCAAGTCTGTCAATAGCTCATACAGAAGGGGTTCTGCTCCCTGCTGGCTCCGAGGAAAGGAGAGGACGCCATACTCAGAGCCGCCCCTGCGGAAAAATGGATGGGACCTGATGAAATACAGGCGGCCTCGTGGATAGAAACATTTCAATATGGTGCGTATGAATCATGATATATGCATGATAGTCGAAAGATCCGAGCTTCTTGCAGAATGTAAATCAAGGTTTAGGACAGATATAGCCATCCGAAAGTTGTCGGATTTTGTGGTGACACACACTGTGCACACATTCTGCAGCTACATATTCAATGAATTTTGGCGGAAAAACAGCGTTGTTTATAGCTTCCCGACGGTGGCATCGAGAACTATACTCCGATACATCTCTAGAGCCTCACAGTGTACCGTTCTCGATTCCTTCAATCATGCAATACCAGTAAAATGAACAACTATCCGCCTTCGACTTACAGTACGGTCTCCCTAGATCGACCAAAGGGCTTTGTACAACATTGTGAGAATGAGTATCTGTGCTCTCGCACAAATCAAAAGTCCGCTGTGACAGAGCTTTTAGCATTGCTATCCGTCCGAGGGTCACCAGGTGTCCGGCGTCGTCTGAATTACCAACCTAGAACGATCAGGTTTGCGGACCGCACTAGGCCCCCTGCTATCGCTAACTTCGACAGCTCGTATAGACACGACGTACTTGCACTAGTAACGAACCTGTACAGAGCATACGTGAACATTTTTCGGAATCACGGCTACTCGCTCAAGAAGTTCACCGCCTGATACGTCCTGAGTTCAGAGCAATCCCACAGAAGACCGAGAGACCATCTTAAGTGCTTAATTATGCTGCCTCTGATGTCCCGAGCATTAGATGACTGACGCGCTTGTGCTTCGGTAAAAAGCATATTTATCTGACAGGATTCTGGGCCAGCGAGCTGCAATAGGATTGTACTAGTTGACACTGGAAAAGGTTCCTTTGTCAGGGACGGTTATCCTCTTCCAGACACAGATATCAGACCGGGGAAGATACATAACTGCAGAAAGGGGGCTTATACATACCAACGACGGTCTACTAAAGAAGCTCAGTACGTTACGAGATGTATCCGCCGATCGTTGATTGGACCCAATTAAAAGGAAGATCCAATGCCTGCTTCGCGCAAGCACACCCATGTACGGTTTATTCGCGGATCAATAAAGCAGGAGGAAGTACTGTAGCAAACGAACACTTGCACAGCCACACCACTTGGCTTAAGATCGGAAAACTAACCTGGCTGTAGAATCAAACCTGTTGGAATTCGGTGACCATTTCGTGGAAAGCAACGCGTTCCCACACAAATTCGTTTGGCGCTGAGTAGACCGCCAAGTGGAGTTCAAAGGTAGGCAGGCTTTATACAAACGATCGTCACATCCGTCTAATGCTTCAGGTCAATAGGAATTCGAGCACGAGTCGATCTGTGTACCTCCATGTCCACCGGAACTCTCTCTTGTTCCACACTGTGGATGCACATGAGTGCTGTGGTCCAGCTCATACAGCATTTGTTGGCAGTGGCGCCCGAGAAACATGTGCCAGTGATGCGACACAATCAACGAATGGAGACGTGGAGGGCGCTACCATAAGTTGTCGTTCATATCACTTGATGTTGGATCTTGACGGAAAGACTCCTTCGATTCCTGAAAACGGATGGGAAGGTAGATGGCACCTTGGACCGTAAGTGGAGTATATGTACGTGTTGCACTACAGCAATTAATGCCGTCACAGATATGCCAAGGGCCCTCCTTATGCAGACTTCTCAATACAGAGAGGTAGTCGGTCGTCACGTCGCCAAACACTTAGAAGGTTCACCCATACACGCCGCCAACGGTTCTCATGTTATGAAACTGCCACACCAGGATAGTCGAGCTTGTTGGATATCATCAACTCTGCTGCCAGTTCCTTTTTGGGTACGAAGGGACACTAATTGCTTGCCAAGGCCGCGTTAATGCTCAGCGGAGGGCCTCCTACGCTTACTTGTTCTGCTTCTCGTCATGACACCTCCACCCCTCCAGTGGCACCTCCGCAATGAGGCCAGTTGGCACGGTCTGGCACATATAAGAGGATGTAAAAAAAAAAGAAGGCGACGGCACTCGTGAAGTAAAAAATGAATTATTGCGTTGCTGAGCCGCCTTCGCACGCAGAGGTTACCAATTTGTACGTCCTCCCTGCCTAGTAGTTTTCCTTGGTCCTGACACGCACACCAAGTACATCGTACACACTCAATGATGCGTTGGGGCTGTACCAGGTTCAACCCGTACGTCACCTTGAATAGGGCACCTCGTGTATGCTCACTACTCGCGTAGAAACCGGACGGGCTCAACGTAGTAGGCCCTACTTATCCGGGAAAGGATGAATCCATGGACAGTTCATCACTACCGCGTTCCCCAGGTCAGCCGTCAATTTTTATTGATTCGTTTTCGATCGCATCTCACAAGCGTGGCGATCATCGGACAGGACTCGTTGATCAGCTATACCCATCCCATGTCGTTGCTGGATACACTTCAATACCAATCCAAATTGTACGTAATGTCCACTACACCGCGCATGCCGTGCAGCTTACAGTACGAATTAGGGTGTTGTCTCCATCCCAACTCATGCAATGAACATGAACCATTTGGAGTTTCGCAACGAGGAAGTCATATTCCACCGCACCACATCTGGGCCGACCTCTCTCCCCGACCGGCGCTCCAATCGTCCAATCCGACATAACCATTACACACCCCACGCAACCAGTAGCGACATTATAAATGCGGCTACGGGACCAGATAAAGTACGTGAAGCACGAAGTACAGGTTCATACGCATTGCGATCACTCAAACATATTAAAGGCGGTCAACAAAACGTTCCAAACGAACCCCGGTGCAGGGCCCCAAAAGAAAGTGGGCAACATTCGCATTATTTACGTTGGTGCACTCCTTTCACACCTTCTATCCGTGTAGCCACGTATTGATGAGTACGGCAACTGCGCGCCAAAGAAATGCCTCTATCGGGACGCAGATGGGAAACACTGTTCGCAAGCGGTAACCTGTGCCACGGTTTCCGATCATTTTATCGGGCATGGGATAACGAAGATGTCTCGTGGTGAGGTGATTACCTGCCAGTGGGTTGGGTGTTCCGAAAAAATTATACGACACAATTTTGTCCGCCATATTCGTGAAAAACATCTTGGACACACAAGGGGATCTGCCATCCATGGCTCCGAGAAAGACGGCGGACAACGCACTTCGAATGCCGGATTAGTTGAAGTGGAGATGTCCCATTGATTAGGACATCAGCCTGGATGTAAGTACATTTGCAGTAGGCGGCACCTCGAGTCTGTCGCTCACGCATTCCCTGCGGAACACAAATTAAAAGTTCTGTGATCTGCTGGCATTCGATCATAAACACGCCCGCGGCACAGTTGCAGGTTCGGTACAATGAATTTGAGTAATTGGGTTCTGCAAATGGTACTCCTTATGTATGGTCCATGGATTGAATTGTTATGTTGATACGTATGAATCATAATTCAGTCTCCGCGTTATAGAATAAGACCCCATCTTTCTTCGAATCTAGTGCTACACATCGAGTGCCATAAGACTCCGTAAGATAGTGAGATGTCGTGGACGTCAGTGCTTGGGTGCCCACCCAAGGCGAATCCTGCTATGAGATAGGACTTAGTTGCGTCGCTCTTACAATTAGTGTTCGTTGTGGGACGAGTGATTTCAGAACATTTTATCTTCCGAACTTTGCGGAGTTATTCAAAGTCGCTTGTCCGCTTGGTGGATCACGTTCAAGATCGGAGAGCGAGGTGTCGCCGTGTCGGACCAGGTCGGACCCTCTAAATTTTCAACACAGCCGCCAGCTTAGCCTGCATCGCATATTTTGCAATCGAAGAGTCTATAAACGTCATGTAGTTCTCATTCTAGCAGAGAGTTTTCCGGCCATGAGCGTGCATGGAGATCCAGAGTTGAACGTTAACTCACGAACGTGTTCAAATACAAACCCCACGTCGGATGCATCGCAGATTCCGGGTCGTCATACTACCTTTTTGGAAACCTGGAAGTCCACCTTTTGCAGTCAATCCCTTATCCCAGCGGTCGGGTGGAGGACGGATCTGTTATGTTTCCACAGACGTACGTACGTGCTCTGGACGGGATCTTCTTCCTCCAACGACACAAGCGACCTGCAAAAAATTCGCCTTGCCTTCATGTCGGCAGCTTCAAGGTCTATTATGACAGGAATGACCGTTTTTTTCTGAACTGCGACACCTGTGCGGGCGAGTTTGTGGAGGTGCAAAGATAGGGCTCGTCCGCACCACCTTGAGCAGGGGCTGATTCAGGTGAGATTGTGTTTTATGATGTATTTGTCGATTGTTCGTTGACCGCGAGTGAAACGAAGATCGAATATATGCTTCGCGCCAGCACTTTCGTATGACTGACGAAGGGCTGGCCGAACAGGCGAGTACTGTGACAGAGCGCCAGTAAAAGTCCCACAAGACTACCCTTCGGCGGTCACTCGGGCTCGCCTGTCTGTTACCTTGTATGCCTAACTGGCTTGGCCACTGCTGCAGGGCTACTAGGCTACAGTGATGGAACTGTGTTCGCTCTCATCGGTTGCATATAGTGGCGGCGGGAGTGATCGTCTCGATTTGTATCAAGTGAATCTTTCTCACTGCAAGCGTCTAATGTAGGCTTTATGACAGGGATAGGGACACCTACTTACGGTTTTCAAACCGAACGATCCTGGGGCCCGTTACTTGTTTAGCCGCTAGGAACCTCGGCCTCTTTCGCTTAATAAATTGACTCCCAGAACGGGCAACCTAGGGGGGTTTTCCTAAACCTCCCGCTCTGGGGGGTGGAGGGAACGGAAAAGATAGAGGAGAGGAGTTGTTTGATCAAAATGAGTGTGTCGGGTGGACGAGATGGAGGTAATGAGACGGGTGTTTAGCGCTTGCTATGCCGGAAAAAAAAGATTTCTTAACCTACCCCCGGGCCCCTCTACTCAGTAGCCCTTCAGCTATCCACGGGTTGTCTTCGCTTTCCGGTCGTTCGTTCTGTCGCGACTGAGCCGTGGAGAATAGCCAGAGAGCCATCCAACACCTCCAGGTAACAGTAATTTATCACATGAAGCGGATGATTGATTTATTGAGGACCTCTCAGATGTCGACACTATCCACTGTTCCGGCCGACCAAGCACTTTTTCTTCGCTACATATCCCTCCACATCCCTCCATCCATTATCAATTCTTCTGATTCTACATTCAAATGCAACGAGGCCGAGGGAAAGGCTGGACGGCCAATATGCCATTACCGATCAACTCCAGCGACAACCCCATCGGACCCTCCCTTCCTTGGCTGGCATCCATCGCAGCACCCGTCGGCAATGCAGTTCTACCGGTGTAAATGCTCGTCTTCGATTCGCCCGGTTGGCCACAACTTCCATGCAAAGACACGACATCTCGTTCGATCATTGGTGGCATCTGCAGTTGGCAAGAGATGACATCTGTATGATACGAGCATAACTAGGCGTAGCCGATACCGAGACTCTTTGCACAACTCCAGGGTACACCGCCCTCCACATGTGGTTGTCGCACGGACGCATGGGAGTTTTCCTCCAAGGGCCGGTCCTTGGATGTGTCGTTACTTGGAACGCACTAAAAAAAACGCTCGCACAACATCCATATCCGCCAGCCATTGTCCTCCCTGCCCCTTGGAGCTTTATACAGGCCAGGTTTGGTTGCGTGGAGAGCATCAGAACAAACATAAAAGAAAGGCGAAGAGGGGGACATGGTCCAAGTCAAAAAACGCCTTGACTTCTCCGGGGGGAAATAATAGTATGGAACATTACCAAGGCCCGGTTAACCCGTACGCTACCCTTGTTTCGTATCTCCTCCACTTGCTTAACCACAGTCCAGGCGAAACTACGCATTGGAAGGCGCCGTAGGTGATACCTATGCGCAAACCAGCCAAAATGTAGGGCTATGGTCACTACCCTCGATTGCCTGTTATTTACTGTAGACAGGACAGGCCTTCGAACCAGTACGTGGGGTGTCCTTCCGCTCCTTGTAGGTATCCGAGGTCGAGCTCCCTTGGCACATGCAACACGCCTATTAGTTGCGCCAGCGCCCCAGACCATTTCCGGACCCAGCATGGCGTCGAAAATACTACTCGAACTGCCTCTATCACCTGCCGTTGGGTTGGCTGTGACCAGCCAATTGTGAGGAACAATTTTATCCGACATATCAGAGAGGTCCATTTGGGGCACGGGAGGAATGTCGGCCATTAGGCCTCATCAAAATTGCAGAATAGTGCTGGCACTTCAATACGCCGCGCGAAAAGGTCTTGTTGACCATGAAAATAAATTGGGCATGATGGAACTCCGATTGCATGTCCTTTCTTCCAATTTACATTTCATTCTATGTTTGTTTTTTGTTTTCTTCGTCGTCGCTATCTACTTGTGTGCTTACACCATGCAATTGTGAAGTTGACATTGATATACTTAGACGTACCAGTATGTGAGTGACAGAATCCAACGGAGTATACAGAAAGGCAACAGAAGGGTTTTTCTTATAGCTTGACCACAAAATCTTCAGGAATAACTATCTTTCTTTACACCAACAGTGTGATTCCTTGGCGAATCTGGACGAGCTATCTCACATCTAGTGTAGGCCGCTTCGTCAATCAATTAATCACCCCCGGAGACCATATGTACGTTCACTTACCGTGCCACAGCAACTAAATACACCATATCTGACGAGTTGCCCACCACATCCCATCCTGCTACACCTACATGTTCTCTATCAGACACCGCACATACTGGCTCTTAAAAAGCTTCTGCTGCATCTCCCAGTGAAATCGTGGAGGTATTCGTCATGAGCAGTTTTTTGATGTTTTCGGACCCAGCACAGTCCTAGTGGTCTATTCTCCCAATCGACTTGGTAGTCGGCGTGACGACACTACCACTAGCCGATAACTGGAACTTTGAGGTGGGGTTTACCTTCATTGTTTCATGATTATTTTCGAAGGTAGTCCCAAAAAACCGCAGGCCAAGCAGCACGCGGGGTACTTCAACCTACGTGGACCTCCTTTGCCTAAGTGTTCGAAACATCCGAGGCAAGGGGCGTTGTGCGAAGTCGCCCGGATGTAATCTCGGGGGATTCGCTCACCGTAGCAGGCAGTTGGCACTAGTGGCTATAATCATTGCGGCACTGGGGTATGGTGGCAACTCTACTGGTGCAAGCTCGTTGACTCACCTGGGTCCAGATAAGAAATATTGGCACTGCTGGATGTACTGAAGATAAGATTTTCGCTTTTTGGTGCAGTCGAGCGAAGTGGTTTTGACCCTCTTGCACTAGGAGCTGACTGCAGCTGCCATCGGCTATCGATTAGGACCAATAAGTCTCTGATTCTCTCATTTCAGAGTGGTCCTCATTTGCTCGGGTAGTACTACCAGTTCGCACAAGGAACACGAGTTACAGGCACCGGGCTGCCCGTAAGGTGATGCACCCTTGCTTAGTGGTCAACTTGGTATGCTCAGCTATCTACGTGACTAGAGGGGGCCACAGACGACAGTTACCCTTCGGTGAAAGGGAGATCACCCATGATCATGGAAGACTGACTTTTGTAAGGTGACACTAAGGTTGGCGATGAACCTTTATAGTTTTCACAAGTCATTGATCTTCGATCTTCCTTTTGGTGTAGTAGCCATGTATGGCAGACTAATCAGTACGGTCCTTTCCTGAACGTACCTATCTCCAGGTACTGTAACCAATGTGGTCTGGCATGTTGCACCATGTAGCGAACTTTCGATGTTGCGTTCGAATGGGCCTCTGAACCACCCATAGATACATTCGTCGGTCATCGCGAAGGATATTGGAGGCGCCAATCTGCCTAGAGGTGCCAATATCGGTCTCGACGGCTATCAGCAGAACCCCTATTTTACATAAAGCGAACAACGTTGAATCTGGGCATTCAGCATCTGTCACGAGACCAGGAGATGCCAATGGGTTCAGCCAGTAGCGAATCTTTCACCGGTCCTGGCGACCTTTCCCCCCCCCCCTCCCAAGAGGATCAGCTGTTTGCTTTGCTGAGAGGCGAAGAGTTCTGAGATGCTAAACGTGTCGAGTTAACTTGGAATCCTCCATGCCGTTTACGTCAATCTATGGGTGGGGCAGCACTATGTCGTGGCCTACATCTTTGCCTTGTTGGTCAGCAGCGCCGTCACGGTGAGTACTGGTTTCCGCTCTTCTTTCATTCACATCGAACCCAGGTGTGAGTGACGTGGCTAATGCTGTGTTCTTCGGTTCAATAGCACATCTATTACATCGTCAAGAAGTACCACCATCCGTCCACCGCTTGTGAGGAGATCTTTGTGCATTCGGTACGTCCTCCCTGCCTAGCTTTTCTTGGTCCTAACACGCATACCAAGTTATCGCACACGCCCAATAATACGTTGGGGCCGTACCAGGTTCAATCCGTACGTCATCTTGAGTAGGGCATCTCATGTGTGCTCACTATTCCCGTAGAAACCGGACGGGCTCAACGTAGTAGGCCCCACTTATGGGAGAGGATGAATTCATGGACAATTCATCGCCACCGCGTTCCATAGGTCAGCCGTCAATTTTTATTGATTCGTTTTCGATCGCATCCTCACAAGCATGGCGATCATCGGACAGGACTCGTCGATCAGCCACGCTCATCTCATGTCTTTGCTGGATACGCTTCAGTACCAGCCCAAGCTGTACGTAATGTCCACTACACCGCGCATGCCGTGCAGCTTACAGTACGAATCAAGGTGTTACCTGCATCCCAACTCATACAACGAACATCGATCATTTGGAGTTTCGTAACGAGGTAGTCATATTCCACCGCACCACATCTGGTTAGACCTCTCTCCCCGACTGGTGCTCCGATCGTCGGATCCGACATTACCCCAACACACCCTACGCAGCTAGTAGTGACACTATAAATGTGGCTACGGGACAAGTTAAAGTACGTCGAACATGAAGTACACATTCATACACATTGCGATTGCTCAAATACATTAAAGGTGGTTAACGAAGCATCCCAAACAAACCCCAGTGCAGGGCACAAAAAGAAAGTAGGCAACACTCGCATTATTTACATTGGTGCACTCCTTTCACACCTTTTATCCGTGTAGTCACGTATTGATGAGTACGGCAACTCCGCGCCAAAGCAATTCCTCTATCGGGACGCAGATGGGAAACGCTGTTCGCAAGCGGTTACCTGTGCCATAGTTTCAAAGTATTTTATCACGGAGTAACGAAGAAGTCTCGTGGTGAGGTGATTACCTGCCAGTGGGATGAGTGTTCCGAAAAAATTATACGACACAATTTTGTCCGCCATATTCCGAAAAACATCATGGGCACACAAGGGGATCTGCTATCCATGGCTCCGAGAAAGACGGCAGACAACGCACTTCCAATGCCGGATTGGTTGAAGTGGAGATGACCCATTGATTAGGGCATCAGCCTGGATGTGGGTACATTTTCAGTAGCCGACACTTCAAGTCTGTGGCTCACGCGGAACACAAGTTAAAAGTACTGTGATCTGCTGGCATTCGATCGTAAACACGTCCCACAGTTGCAGGTCCGGTATAATGAATGTGAGTAATTGGGTTCTGCAAATGGTATTCCCTATGTATGGTCCATGGATTGAATTGTTAGGTCGATACGTATGAATCATAATCTGCGGTCTCCACGTTATATAATAAAACCCCATCTTTCTTCAAATCGAGTGCTACACGCCGAGTGCCATATAAGTCACCGTAAGATATCGTGGACGGTCGGTACTTGGCGCCCACCCAAGGCAAACCCTGCTATGAGATAGGACTTAGTTGCGTCGCTCTTACAATTAGTGTTCGTTGTGGGACGAGTGATTTCAGAACATTTTATCTTCCGAACTTTGCGGAGTTATTCAAAGTCGCTTGTCCGCTTGGTGGATCACGTTCAAGATCGGAGAGCGAGGTGTCGGACCCAGGTCGGACCCTCTAAATTTTCAACACAGCCGCCAGCTTAGCCTGCATCGCATATTTTGCAGTCGAAGAGTCTATAAACATCATGTAGTTCTCATTCTAGCAGAGAGTTTTCCGTCCATGAGCGTGCATGGGGATCCGGAGTTCACTCACGAACATGTTCAAATACAAGCCCCACGACAGACGCGTCGCAAATCCCTGGTCGCCATACTACCTTTCTGGAAACCTGGAAGTCCGCCTTTTGCGATCCCTCACCCAAGTGGTCGGGTGGAGGACGGATCTATTTATGCTTCCACAAAAATACGTGCTTTGGACGGGATCCTCTTCCTCCAATGGCACAAGCGAGTTGTGACAAAATCGTCTTGCCTTCATGTCGGCAGCTTCAAGGTCTATTGTGGCAGGAATGTCCGTTTTTGTCTGAACTGCGACGCCTGTGCAGGCTCGATTGTGCAGGTGCAAAGATAGGGCTCGCCCGCACCACCTTGCACAGGGGCCGATGATTCAGGTAAGATTGTGTTTTATGATGAATTTTTCGATTGTTCGTTGACTGCAAGTGAAACGAAGATCGAATATCTGCTTCGCGTCGGCACTTTCGTAGGATTGCGAGGGGCTAGCCAAGCAGGCAAGTACTGTGACAGAGCGCCAGTAAAAGTCCCACAAGACTACCCTTCGGCGGTCACTCGGGCTCGTCTGTCTGTTACCTTGTATGGCTAACTGGCTTGTTGCCACTGCCGCAGGGCTACTAGGCTACAGTGATGGGACTGTGTTCGCTCTCCTCGGTTGCATACAGTGGCGACGGGAGTGATCGTCTCTATTTGTTTAAAGCAGATCTTTCTCACTGCAAGTGTCTGATGTAGGCTTTATGACAGGGATAGGGACACCTACTTACGGTTTTCGAACCGAACGATCCCTCCCCGTTACTTGTTTAGCCGCTAGGAGCCCCGGTCTCTTTCGCTTAATAAATTGACTCCCATAGCGAGCAACCTAGGGGTTTTTTTAGATCTCCCGCTCTGGGGGACGGAGGGAACGGAGGGGACGGAAAGATAGAGGAGAGGAGTTATATGATTAAATTGAGTGTGTCAGGTGGTTGAGATGGAGGGAATGAGACAAGCGTTTAGCGCTTGCTATGACCGAAAAAAGGTTGCCTAGCCCATCCCTGGGCCCCTCTTCTCAGTAGCCCTTCAGCTATCCATGGGCTATTCCGGTCATTCGTACTGTCGCGACGAGCCTTGGAGAACAGCCAGTAAACCATCAACAACCCCAGGTAACAGTAATTTATCAAACAAAACCGATGATTGATTTATTGAGGGCTTGCTCAGATTCGATTTTACCCGCTGTTCTAGCTGACCAAGCGCTTTTTTTTTTTTTTTTTTTTTTTTTTTTTCGCTATACAACCCTCCGCAGCCCTCCACCCACTACCAATCTATCTAATCTTATATCCGATTGCAACAAGGCCGAGGGAAAGACTGGACGGCCAATATGTCGTTACCGATCAACTCCAGCGAGAACCTCACCTGACCCTCCCCTCCTTGGCTGGCATCCATCGCGGTATCCGTCAGCAATGCAGTTCTACCGGTGTAAATGTTTACCTTCAATTCGCGGTTATCCTGGGTGATTTTTACCCTTATGGCGTCCGCAGTTGGCAAGACCAAATGCGGGATGACATCTATACGATACAAGTACAACTAGTCGTTCCCAATACCAAGGCTCTTTGCACAACTCCAGGGTGCATCGCCCTCCACATGTGGTCGTCGCACGGACACTATGCATGCATGGGAATTTTCCTCCAAGGGCCCGTCCTTGGATGTGCCATTACTCGGAACAGACTAAAAAAAACGTGCGCACAACATCCATACCCGCCAGCCACTGTCCTCCCTGCCCCTTGGAGCTTCATGCAAGCTACTTTTGGTTGCTTGGAGGGCATTGAAAGAAAATATAAAGGACGAAGAGGCGGCCATGTTCCACGTCGCCAAACATAATGAATTCTTTTCGAGGAAACAGTGGTATGGGGCATTACAGTGGCCCGGTTAATCCGTACGCTGCCTCCGTTTCGTCCCTCCTCCACTTGTTTAACCACAGTCCAGGCGAAACTACGCATTGGAAGGCGCCGTTGGTAATACATACGCGCGAACCAACCAAAATGTAGGGCTGTGATCCCTGCCCTCGATTACCCGTTATTCACTACTGACAGGACACGCCTTCGAACCAGAGCGCAGCGTGCCCCTTCACTTCTTGTCAGTATCCAAGCTCGAGCTTGAGTGGCACGACGTGCAACATGAGCGTCGATTGCATCAGCGCACCGGAACATTTCCGGGACGTGCATGGCATCCGGGATATGACTCGGTCTAGCCCCATCGCCTGCGGTTGGGCGGGATGCGGCCACCAGGGTTTAAGAAACAACATTATCCGGCACATCAGAGAAGTTCATTTGGGGCACAGGAGGAATGTCCGCCACTAGGCCTCATCAAAAGTCGAGGATATTGTTCGGGGCTTAGGACACCCGCGAAAAGGTCTTGTCGGCCATAAAAATAGAATGAACACAATGGAGCCCTACTTGCGTGTCCTTTCTTTCGTCTTTCGGTCTTACATTTCATGCTACGCTTGTTACTTGTTTTCGTCGTTGTCGTTATTTGCTCGTGCTGTACTTGTTACATGCAATTGTGTTACACTGCTATGATAGTTCCAGTATGTGAGTGGTGAATCCGAGAAAGTATACAGAAAGAAAGGCTTCTCTTATAGTTTGACTACGAGGACTTCAAAGACTTCAAGCTTCAGGAATAACTATCTCTCTTCAGTTGCATCAACAGCTTGATTCCTTCACGCGGCTGAACGGGCTATCTCTCAGATCTAGCCTAGACCGCTTTGTCAACCACCCTCGGAGACCACCATACGATTTACTTACCGTGCCACAGCAACTAACTACACCACATCTGACGAGTTGCCAATCCACATCCCCTCCTGCTACGCCTACATGCTCGTTATCAGGCACCGCACATACTGGCTCTCGGAAAGCTTCCACTGCATCACCCAGTGAAATCGTAGAGGTATTCGTCATAAGCAGTTTTTTCGATGTTTTCGGACCCAGCGCATCCTAGTGGTCTATTATCCCAATCGACTTGGTAATCGGCGTGACAACACTACCACTAGCTGATAACCGGAACTCTGAGGTGGGATCTACCTTTATTGTTTCACGATTATTTTTGAAGATAGTCCCCAAAAACCGCAGGCCAAGCAGCACGCGTGGTACTTCAACCTACGTGGAGCTCCTTTGACTAAGTATCCGAAACATTCGAGGCAAGGGACGTTGTGCGAAGTCGCCCGGATGTAATCTCGGGGGGATCGTTCGCTCGCCGTGCCAGGCAGCTGGCACTAGTGGCTATAATCATCGCGGCACCAGGGTATGGTGGCAACTCTACTGGTGCAACTTCGTTGACTCACCTGGGTCCAGATAAGCAGTATTGGCACTGCTGGACGTACTCGAGATAAGATTTGTGCCTTTTGGTGCAGTCGAGCGAGGTGGTTTTGGCCTTCTTGCACTAGGAGCTGACTGCATCTGCCATCGGGTATCGATTAAGATCAATAAGTCTCTGATTCTCTCAATCCAGAGCGGTCTTCATTTGCTCAGGTAGTACTACCAGTTCGCACAAGGAACACGAGTTACAGGCACCGGGCTGCCCGTACGGTAATGCGCCGTCTGTCCACTAATCTTTAGACTCTGGCTCTACTTTTGGAATGGGAATAACTTCTTTCACCTCCGATCACTAATAACAATACAAGTTACTGGATATGGGCGGCTGAAAGATTACACTGATATAGTCCGCAGCCAGAGGGACCCTGGACATGTGTCCTGCAGATCTCCGATGGTAACCCCGATCCTTGCTTAATGGTCAACTTGGTATGCTCAACTATCTACGTGACTAGAGGGGACCACAGACGGCCGTTAGTACCCTTCGGTGAAAGGGAGATCACCCACGATCGCGGAAGGCTGACTTTTGTAAGGTGACACTAAGGTTGGCGACGAATCTTTAGGGTTTTCACAAGTCATAGATCTTCCCTGATCTTCCTTTTGATGTAGTAGCCATGTATGGCAGACTACTCATTACAGTCCTTTCCTGAACTTTACCTGTGTCCAGGCACTGTAACCAATGCGGTCTGACATGTTGCACCGTGTAGCGAACTTTCGTTGTTGCGTTCGAACGTGCCTCTGAACTGCCCATGGATATATTCGTCGGTCTCGCGAAAGGTATTGGAGGCGCCAATCTGCATAGAGGTGGCAATGTCGATCTCAGCGGTTATCAGCAGAACCCCTATTTTAAAGCGAGCAACGTCAGGTCTAGGCATTCAGTGTCACGGGACCGGGAGATGAATTGGGTCCGGCCGGTAGCGGATCTTCACCGGTCCTGGCGACCTTTTCCCCCTCCTTCCCAAGAGGATCAGTTGCTTGCTTTGCTGAGCGGCGAAGAGTTCTGAGATGCTGAACGTGTTGGAGTAGGTAGTTCTGCAGCTATATATTGTGCACTGGAGCTGGGGCGCAGAACGGTGATGTGGATTGTGACGTCACGTTTGGTGCCTCGTGTTGTTTGTGTACGTGTGTGCGCCCTGGCATGTGGACTGCCAACAGTACATAAGCCGTACCCCCGCAAACAATAGCTTACCCCTCTTCTCCCCACTCTCAGTGCATCTGTCAATTGTTGTAACCGCCAAATCACTTTCGACATGGCAGGACGCTGGACGGATGGCATCTTCCTCAAGGTGGTGCTTTTCACATCATCCTCTTCGTTCGTCCACTGACGCATTCTCTCCAAGATCATTAACATCATCGTTTATGTCCTCTTCTTGGGTTCGAACATATACACCATCGCTGCTCCCCACGACATCTACTATGCAACCAAGGATACATACGTTACACCTGCTCCGTGGGCATTCTTGATTTGGTGTGTACTCGTTGCTGCCCTTGGTGTTCTGCGAGCGCTAGTTACTGAACCGCCTCCACAGGACCCTTATCCACTTATTGTTACTCGGTACCATGGTTTACCAATTTACCGAAGAAGGCAAAGCGGTCATTATCGACGGTATTTCCTGGCGCTTTGCCCTACTTGGAATCCTCAATGCCGTTTATGTCAATCTATGGGCGAGGCACCACTATGTCGTGGCCTTCATCTTTGCCTTGTTGGTCAGCAGCGCCGTCACGGTGAGTACTGGTTCCCGCTCCCCTTTCATTCACATTGTACCCAGGTGTGGGTGACGTGGCTAATGCTGTGTTCTTCGGTTCAATAGCACATCTATTACATCGTGAAGAAGTACCACCATCCGTCCACTGCTTGTGAGGAGATCTTTGTGCACCTGCCCTTCTCGCTGTACCATGGGTGGACGACCGTCCTTGTCATCCTCTCTGTGTTCCAAGCATTTGGCGTTGATGCTCGCTACCACCCTGCTGGAATCTGGACCAAAGTCTTCGTTTTCCTTGCCTTGTAGGTCGTTTCACTTACTGCGTCGTCCGGTGCTAAATGCATTGTTCTTCCGCAGTTTCTTCCTCGAGGCCACTGCTGCTGCGTACGCCTTCGGCTCCGCAGAAGGAGATCTCCCTGGCGCAATTGCGATTACGTGGTCGCTTTGGGCCATCTTCGCCCATCAGAACGAACCTTTCGTGCACTGGAGTGCCCTTGCATTTGCCATCCTAAGCACATTGAATTTGATCAAGCCCATCTACTGTTTGTTGGTTCGATTCAGGCGTGGAAGCATCATTTTGGAAGATGAGGAGCGGGCGCCCTTGGTAGGTGGTGGTCGATGAGCGAAGAACCGATATGAACGAATGCGGAGATGAAACGGCCCGCCTATACTTCACTTCACTTCCCTCGTCTCATTCCCCAACCTTGCACTGCTTTATTCTGTTGTTCGTCACGGCCTGTCCATTCACGGTTGTGTAGTTCTTGTTCTTGTTGTAGGCATTGTAAGTTGCATATGTGTGTACATCGAACCCTTTTTGACGAACGTTGTAATACAATTGATGCACCCCCGATGTTTGGCTGGCGCTTCCTAGACCATTCGGTTGAGGACTACCGTAGTCAGGGGCAGCCTTCGTCCCTTTAGTAAGAATACGTAATGACAATGCTGCACGTGTTTCATCGACGACACATCAATGGCGTTCGCCTTGACCTACTCAACAGACGGCACATCTTCACCAGTTTGAGACCCAACACACACAGCAAGCTCGTGCCATCATAAAACTAACTCGAAAAAAAAAAGATCTTGATTGGGCGGCAAGCGAGTGGGAAGAAGTGTACATTTTTGGCAAGGTTCTAGAATGTTCTGTACGGCTCACATACATATCCCAAGCTTAGAATCTCATAGCGTATTTCCTGCCTCTTTGCAAGCTTCAGTAGCCACCTCATGCAAGAATGTGTAGAGACCAAGTGCAGGCTGCAGGGGAGAAGCGAGAGGAAGGGGCGGATCAAACGATGGGCGTCGATGGTGGGAGCAGCTGAGAGAGTTGTGACAGCGGAGTTTGTGATCGTAATCATGGGCGGAGTTTGAATTCGAAAGGTATATAATGCCTGCCACGACGCCCTGTTTCCACCATTTTCCCCCGTGTCGCGTTTTTCCCACGCATCGTTTATTTTATATTGAGAAGATGTCCTTCGCGTTGCCCGCTCGTCAAGTCACCTTTGGGAGGCCCGCTGTCCCGTACCACCCACAACAAGCTCAAGCACAGGCGAGCACACATGGCCTTGCACTCCCGGGTTCTGCGCCTTCTGCGCCGGTGTCGGTGCCTGCACCGGTCGTCGCGTCAGCCCCTCCCCCACCACCTCCGTCTCAGCCAAATGCCACTACCACGACGAGCAATGGCACCACCACCGCTACCGTCGCAGGCCCATCATCGCAACCTACCCCTTCTATTCCATCGACGCCGGCGCCATTGACTCTCGAACAGCAACATATCACTGCCGTTGAGGGTATCGTACCAACGCTCCAGAACATCGTTGCGACGGTGAACTTGGATTGCAAACTGGACCTAAAAACGATCGCACTACACGCTAGGAATGCAGAGTACAACCCCAAGGTTCGTATCGCATGAGTTACCGTTCCCTCGTGCATGCCAATGCACTTCTGCACGGTTCTAGCGTTTCGCAGCTGTGATCATGCGCATTCGTGACCCGAAGACCACTGCGCTCATTTTCGCGTCGGGCAAGATGGTCGTTACGGGCGCGAAGAGCGAGGATGATTCGAGGCTTGCGTCGCGTAAATACGCCCGAATCGTGCAGAAGCTTGGCTTCGACGCAAAATTTGCAGAGTTCAAGATCCAGAACATCGTAGGGAGCTGTGATGTCCGGTTCCCAATACGTCTGGAGGGTCTTGCATATAGCCACGGGCAGTTCAGCAGTTATGAACCTGAGGTGAGCAAGGCTTGCCTTGCAGCATCACCGAGCGAGTTAATTGATGCGGAACAGCTGTTCCCTGGCCTTATTTATCGCATGCTGAAGCCGAAGGTCGTACTATTGATCTTCGTCTCCGGGAAAATAGTCCTGACAGGTGCGAAGGTAAGAGTTCCGATTCGCTCTGTGTCCTGCTGGGACATGTGCGTTGGTGGAAGGCATGAACCTCCGCTGACTGCTTGTTGAACAGGTTCGAGAGGAAATTTATACCGCCTTCAATACGATATACACCGTGCTGTGCGAGTTCCGGAAACCATGATGTCCGTGCCGCGCTGGTGGACTCTATAAAGTAGCTTATATCCCGCACATAACTAGCATTCAAATCAAGAGAAGAGCTGTAGAACTCATTATGATACATGTGTTTTAGTATAGGTGGCAAATACAGACTTTTTGCTATCACAGCAGTTTGTTTCGATGGTGTAAGAGATTTTTTTGGTACTTGACTCGATCGTTTTAGGGCATACGTATACAATTTGGCCAGCGTTGTACTTGCACATACATACTGGAAATCGACAATGTCGATCGCGGTGGATGAACTCGCCACCAAGCCAAGCGGGACAGCCATCTCTGTGTCAGTTCTCATCTAATCAGCGATCTGTAACTCCACCTCAGAATATGACCAGGAACGATTCCGTAGCTAACGATGCAAGCTCCTCGGTCATTAAACCCGCCGACACTAGCCAAGCGCACGAACAAGTTGTCACCCCCTGGGATGTCCAGGGATCCGTGTCAGTGGACGGAAAACAGCTTGCGATTGACTACGACAAGTTGGTCGCTCAGTTCGGGACACGACGTATAGAACCAGAGCTACTCGCTCGATTCGAGAAGCTAACGGGTCACAAACCGCATCCCCTGCTCCGGAGGGGAATGTTCTTCTCACATCGGTAGGTGTTGTTTGGGGTAATCATGCAATGAATACAAGCGGACGTACTGATACCTGTGGTGCCATCAGAGAGTTTGACAAGATCTTGGATCGATATGAACAAGGAAAGCCATTCTTCTTGTACACCGGACGGGGTCCGAGCAGCGATAGCATGCACATCGGTCATATGATTCCTTTCGTTTTCACAAAGTGGGTCCTTTGCGCTGCTTTGCACTTCGCAGATTAGCATCATACACGGCACAGATGGCTGCACGATGTCTTCAACGTTCCCCTCGTCATCCAGTTGACAGGTCCGTCTCTCTCAGTCTTTATGAAACTCGTTTTTGAACCCTCTCTCAGACGATGAAAAGTTCCTCTTCAAACATGAATTGAAGGCTGAACAAACGCGCGAATTCTCATACAGCAACGCAAGGGACATCATTGCCATCGGTTTCGATCTGAAGAAAACGTTCATATTCAGCGACTTTGATTATGTCGGGGGTGCTTTCTACCGCAACGTCGTCAAAATATCACGGCAGATATCCTTTAACCAGGCCAAGGCCACCTTTGGCTTCAATGACTCGTTAGACATCTACTCCCCGCTCCGATGAACCATCCGCGACTAACATTCGTCTCAGGGACAACATCGGAAAGATTCATTTCTGTTCCGTTCAAGCAGCTCCGTCATTTTCCAACTCATTCCCCAACATTTTCGGCGACACCTCGAACATCCCCTGTCTCATCCCTTGTGCAATCGACCAAGACCCATACTTCCGTCTAACCCGTGACGTCGCTGCGAAACTCAAGTATCCAAAGCCAGCACTCATCCACTCGCGATTTTTCCCCGCACTACAAGGGCCGCAGACCAAGATGAGCGCGTCGGACGCTAACTCAAGTATCTTCATGAATGATACCCCTAATCAGATCAAGAATAAAATTAACAGGCATGGTTTCTCTGGAGGCAGGGAGACAGAAGAGGAACATAGGCGATATGGCGGCGATACCGAAGTGGACGTCGCATACCAATACCTGAGCTTCTTCCTGGATGACGATGAAGAGCTTGCACGGATAGGAGAGGTGACTAGAATGGTGCCGACCACAGCCACTGCGAGGACTAACAACAATAAACAGGACTATCGTGCTGGCCGACTTCTGACTGGACAGCTGAAGGCTAGGTGCATACAAGTGCTACAAGATTTCGTCAAAGATTTCCAGGTGGTATGTCTGTCGTGGCTATATCTTTCCTCATATCTAAGAGCTGTGTGGTGCAGAAAAAGGCAAAAGTAACCGATGCAGATGTACACGCGTTCATGGACACTACTCGGAAGATCCAGCCGACGTTTGGCAAGCAGCAGTAAGACTCTACTGTGTACGAGCTATCAATGTACAGCAATAAAAACATAATTCAATGTGCGCGAGTGATAGGGGCGTGTGTATGCGTGTGATGCATGCAGACGATGTACGTATAAATACAAGTTTGTCTGTCCTTGCTCCACGGCTTACATGGCCGCGAAGCAAAAAGAAAGGGACAAATGGGTCTAGACCCTTTTAGACACGGGAACGTACGCGGACATGCCAGACCTTCTTGAGCCACCCGTTGGTGGCCTTAAGGGCATGCAGCATGGGGGGCGTGTCATTCATCTCCGCCTTAACGTCAGTCAGATCACTGGTGTCTTCGTCTTTGTTCCAATGGAACGGCAGTACGTGTGATTTGTCGTATTGCCAGCTGTCAATAGCTTCAAGAGCTGCCTTGCCCCAATCAAAGGTTTCGTGTTCTTTGTGATCGGCGGGACCGTCGACGAAGACAACGAGATGTTCGTTCCGTGGGTTTATAAAACCTTCTTGGATGCCAGTCCTGATGAGTTCGCGGAGAGGATTGTAATACGAAAGGACGTTGAGAAGCACAACAGCTAATATCTCATAAACGATCAGAAAAGGAAACACCATCGTCAGAACGGGACTGAGCCGGCAGTTGGGGAAAGTCTCACGTTTATTGTGGATATTGAGTTGGTTCCATGTTATGACCTCCAGTATCTAATGGTTTGATCGCGTCAATATGCCAATTCAATGGGACCAGATCGCAACGCGGTACCTCTTCGAAAGTTCCGAAGCCCCCTGGTAGACCTACGAAGGCCCCTACCCTTTTGGCCATTTCAACTTTGCGTTCATGCATAGAGTTTACAACGATCTGATGCACGGAAAGTGGGTTTAACTTAATATATTCGTTTCGCAGGGAAACTCACAGTCTCGATCTAGAGCCGTTAATGATGATGGCCGTGTCAGCATGCAAGGACCGTCTGCAGAATACGAAAAAAAAAGCATACCTCTTCGCGCTGTGTATCCTCTAAGACTTCGGAGACAGTGGAAGCCGTTGCACGGCCGTTTCCCTTGTCCTTTTCGCCTCCAGCGGCGAAAATGGCATATGGGATAATACCCGTGACCTTGCCTTTGGACTTGGACGCGGCACCGGACACGACGCCCATAAGACCATTGTTACCTCCGCCATAAATGAGAGGTCGGTTTTCGACTGAGAACGCATATCCGACCGCTGGACGATGAGAAGACCAACGAATGCATGGAGCGATAACGAAATAAACACGTGAGTAAGACAGTAAGAGTGCAAGCTGGACCACGGGGACATGATCTATTGGCGAACAGACTTACACAGAGCAGCTGCCTGGAAAGCTTTCTGCTTCCCCAGGGAGGCAGCACAGTATACTGCTACGGCGCGAGAAGGAGAGCGTGACACCATGCCGGCAAACTGCTCTGAGTTGTACTGTGACCGAGCGGGGGAAGAATGGGAGGAAATTGTAGACATAAAAGAGTGGCTTGTCGTCCCATTTAAGCGTAAACGAAACACGACCGCGTTCGGGTTTAAAAGTCCCTTGCTGGTGTTTGGCGGGAGAGGGTTGGTCCAGCGAGACTGCTGCTGTAAATGGGTAAGCCGAGCCTCATAATGTATTTTGAGACACAAATCAGATAGTCACCAGCAACGTCCATCCTCGGGGCATCAATTTGCAGTGGGTGTAGGCGAAGGACATGTTGTCTGGAAGATGGTAAAACAGTCTCCCCTATGTATACCCCAGGGAATCCTTGAACGGAGAGGATGCCGCTCCCCCCAACGACTCACTCCATTCCGCACACATTGTATAAGTATGGCTGCCTGCAGCCTCATCCCCGAGTCACCGTGAGACCCTGACCGGCGTGGCGGGTGTGCCGCACTGCAATCAAGACGCGCGCTGGGGCACGCGCGCCAGGCATCGCCAAGTTGGATCATGACAAATCTTTCACTCCATGAAATGGGTACCTAATTAACTCCTGATCGAGTCTCCACACCAGCCGCAATTTAATTCTCAGCCGCTTCGCTGGCTAGCTGGTGGTTTTAAATACAAGGGTAGCACTCGTAACGTTCAGGATCAGTGACGAGTGCTTCCTTGTACCAATCGCTTCTCTCCCGCGCAGTACACATGACTTTCAAATCCAACCTTCTTCCCCCACGTTTCTTCCCCTGAAATTGCATTCGATAAAGAGTGGGACGAGGCCGACAGGGTCATGGGAAAAATCCATTAGCGCCCATCCCCTTATCCGCGGACCTGCGTCGTTATTACGTTCCAAACCGGGAGTGGTACCGGTCAGTCTTTCCAGGAGCCACTTTTGCACTCGCGAATTCACCCCTTCGAAACCCAGTTTAACGTTTGGCCATCCCAGACCAAGTGCGATCAACGATGGCAAGGCGAATGGTAAAGAAGATGCCGAGAAAAAAGAGATAGATAGGAGAGGACTAGGAAAGTCTTCCGGTGTAACCAGAATCTCAGTGCAGGCCTCTACTTTCTCAGGTATCGAAAGAAACGATGGTATTGCGTACCTAGATTGTGGTAATGAATGGATTTTTCATTTACATAATTACCTTACTTACCAATCCTGAATCCTCACGATGGTACCCTTGCAATCCCACGTGAAGCCGAGTCGTGCACTGTCAGGCCAAAGTGGTGGGTGGATTCCAACAGCACCGCCCGTCCACCCATCTCCTCCGAAGCGGCTGAACATGACTGCTTTGCCCCTGACTTCGCCCAAGTTTGGTATGCGATTTTCTAGGTACCACATGTCTAGGCCACCAGGTGATTTCATGATTTCCTCACGTACCAGCTGAGGAAAGCGGCGTGTGTCGTCATCCTCCTGCTTGATGGAAACAACAACAGTCTCACTGCAGGTTGATGGAGCAGTGAGGAAGGCGTGTAATTGCCGTAAAACGTCCGAAAACGGGACGTGCTGTGAAACTATGCCGTGAAACGAAATAAGTCGATTGCCATTAATCGCCAGCCGAATGTCGATCACACGTATTCCGGAGTTCAGTTGTGAGTCGAGAGTCATTGATTGACACTGCGAAATGGGACACCCATAGAGAGCCATCGTTTCATGAGTTCCTGGACTCGAAAGGTAAAAGTTTGTTTCAATCGCCGTCTGTCAACCCACCTGGCAGCATTAAAGAGGATAGTGGAACAGTGTCGGGGATGCTCTTGAGAAAGCATGATGGATCCCGGCGGGGTATCACCACGAGATAATAGCGTCTGCGGGCGGGCTAGTGAGCGTACGGTTGTCAGCACATGCCAGGGAACGATGTCGCTGCTCAGAACGGACCCTCCTGTAATATGCCATCCAAGGCGAGGAGTCCAATCCCGGGAGAGGTTTCCACGAACACAGAGGCCCCGAGATGCTTACTACTATTACGTCCATAGGGGCCTTCTCTTGATCAGAGGTACGGGATATTTGCAGTCGGCGTGCCGCCAGTGTGACGCCTTTGCATGAAGAGGGAGGCAAGCAGGTCCCAGACCCGTGCCTATCGCTACCTGAACTGCAGAAGTACAGCTTTTCGTAGGTCTGGTTGTACGCGATGAGAAGCATTGGCTCAACTACAACCCGGCGTGACTGGACAAAGTTTATCCGACAAGTGATATGGGACTAACACGTGACCTGTAACTTGTCGCCCTGCACAACAAGAGCCCCTTTGACTTCGACAGCGGAAGAATGTCTCAGCGCGAGGAACCAAAACCAGTACAGTCACATCTCATGTCAGATACGGCGATGACCTTGGACCTCATGTTACGACATGCAGGTTCTAACAGCCTTCGTCCATGACGTGAGGTACATTGTCGCCCTTCTCAGAGGCATTAACTTTTCGAATGTGAGTCCACTCAATTCCGAGAGATTCAGTTCCACAGTAACCCCATGTCGACCTCGTTGCGAAAGCGTGCATCAGTCACGCTTTCGGCAGATTTAGGCATTATCGTCACGGTCGAGGAAGCACGGACCTTGCTAGGTGTGTCTGCCATGCTGCTTGTCATTCAATTCATTCACTGGTTCCTACAGCAACATCGTATATATATTCCGACCACTTTGACGAGTGGAATTACTCTGCTGAAATATCTGGAGCTGCCTCATCTCAGTTATCTGACCCACATGTCGACCTGTCAACAGTCACTTTCGAAATTCCACTAAATACCCTCATAGAGTGTTTGAACATATATGGTACCGCAAGCATGTCGGGTGCAGGGAGTAATTCATCTCGTAAACAATGGCGCCGGGAAGATGACCGTTCTGACGACGAGCGCTACGAGGAACGCCGAGATGGAAGGCAACAGGCGAGGGGTGCAAGTAATGCCCCAGCCGGCAGCCGCATTGACCAATACTTTGGTGGTGGGAGCGATAAGGGAACACGTGCACGGCTGTCCTACGCAGGTTCCGGGCACCCACTGACACTGTGGCTGTGAGCACTGCGTATCCTTCCCCGAGCGATAGGCCGGTTGGTGATCATGTTCCAGTGCGGAAGACTCGTCTGGTCCAACCACGACGTGCGAGATAGTGACGTTCGACCCGGAACCCTTTATCGAGCTTCCATTTGACGGTGATCGAACGTCAGTCGTACGCTTGGCTTACGCGTTGCCAAACTGACGCTCACTTTAGTGTATTGAAAATAATTTTCAAGGTGGGACTCATTTCCATGGCGTCTATGTTTGCTGTGCATGCGATCCTGAAGCACCACACTAGTCATCCTCGTGGCTCCGGGATGCGCTTTCCGAGCTCGATCCATCGTGCGACAAAATTATCTTCATCAGCAATCCTGTCGCGGAAGCAAGAAAAGCGCATAGAGGGATGCCAGCAAAGCCCTTGTTCCGTATTATAGCGATGGGTACTTTTGGGACGACAGAGGTATGTGGCAGACTCGACGGGGTGTAGTCACGCAGACTAAAAGAGCAGATGGATTACCCTAACGATCGCGAAGTATTGGAAACTTTTGAGTGTTTCCGTCCAGTGAGGGCAAGGTATTTGATGGGGTCATGTTATTTACAGGTACACGAAATGACGTGGCGGTCAGCTACAATTTCGCGCAGATTGTGTGCACACTGCGTGCCTTGCAGAGCTCGACCAAGACTTCCCTCCGGATCGATGATGAAGGGTTATTAAGTTTGCAGTTCTTGGTGCCTGTACCTAAACCACGAGCAGGGCAGTCTGATTCATTCATCGAGTTCCGAGTAAGCCCTCTTCCCTTGCAATCCTAGTTGTCTGTATTTATCCGTCATAGTGCTTAGCATTAGATGAAGAAGCAGCCTCCTAACAGTGACCGCAGTGCTTCCGAGTGGCAGGTGCATTGTATTTTGTATCCATTCGTTCTCAACTGCAAGTTGGACAACAAGAGCACTGCACGCCAGGGGGTCAGGGAAGAAACTACTGCTCTAAGATGAAAGGTAATGTTATCAAAGAAGCCCGTCGAAATATGCCACTGTGCTATTTCGGGGCAGAGCAGTGGTGCTTGGCAGGCTTCGTGGGCTGGGTCTGGCCGTCTCGGTTATCGGTGGAAGATAGTCGGCGAGTACAGAGTCGAAAGTAGGCAGCATCGAGGGCACTTGTAGACAGATTATTGAACACAAGAATCGCAGTTTTAGACGTTTGCATCACATACCCGGCGCCTTCGGTTTCATCCTAGCGGACAGACCAGACACGATCAATTGGCGAACGGCAGCACCATCGAGGAGCTGCAACCTCGTCAGTCCTGCTCCGATCAGCCTAATCGTCCTACCTTAGGTGGCTCGTCCTTTTGCGGCACGACCGCTTCTTTCTTCGTCTCCTTATACGTACCAGTCGGGCTTGACGCCTTACCGAGGTGTACCAAGACATCGCCTTTTGTGAGTTGGCCCCGCACGCCGGTCCCCTTGATAGCCTCTGGATTCTTGATATTGTTCTCCACGAGAAGACGTAGGACCGAAGGAAGTAGAGGCTTCGAGTGAGTTGGGTGATGTGCTTCATTCTTTTCTTGCACGGAATCGGGTTTCTGTGACGCTACCCGAGGAGGCTCAGGCGGGGAGGTGGTTGGCGTGTCCCCGGCAGGTGAAGGTTTAACCCCCTCCTGTGGTGCTTCTAGGTTGGAAATATCGTCTCCTTCCTCTGCAAGAAGGGCAATAATCTTCCCGACGGGGACATTCTTTGTACCGCTAGGGGTCTAGGTGGTGTGAATCACTCCACGGTCACTCGGATTGCTAAGAATTTCAATACCAAAATCTTCCCCAAAATGCCGTCGTCTTGAGCCTCCACGTCTATGGTAGCCTTGTCTGTTTCCTGACCATTACGAATTAGAGTTAACCCCGAGGCGACAGGTGGAAATTGGCGCACGATTTCCAGCAGAACATCACCGGCACTAAAGGGAATCCCCTTCATTCTTCCTCCACGAAGCAATACCACCCTCTGTCATGGTGGGTGACATGGCGGGCATTTCAAGGTTGGTGATGGAAAGTCGCGTTCGGGTCTGGTGCAGACCTGCGAAGAGTGGGGCGTGGGATGAGCTGTGGTGAAGACACCAAGGTGTTCCTTACATCTTCTGTAAAATCTTGCACTGTACATGGAACGTCCAAATGCCCGAGCGTGACCCACGGTTAGCATCAGGTCCCTGTTTTAACAGACTCGCTCGGAGTGTCTCGCGTGGGGGTCAAATAATCGACAAGTGAACATCTACGCAATCGACCCCTCTCGACCCCCCCGTCTCCCACTTGTGCTTGTTATTGCAAGGACTTGCCCCGGACAAGGTCTTTGGACAGCGTCACGACGAGCAAGTCGTTTCATAAATCCGAGTGATTCGGGTTGCACGAGGGCGCACAGACGGACGCACCGATTCTCGACGTCTTAATTTTCCAGGTCAGCGCGCGGGAGATTCCTATGTCATGGAAACGATAGAATCCTTGGTGCAAGAACGGGTTACTCAACTCCGGTAAGTGCTTTGGCTCGTCCTCATATTGACTTCGCGCGATCACCTCGCTTCAGAGCAGTTGCGCAGCGCAGAAATGAGCTCCTCCAACAAATGTATTACATGATACGCCATCGACACCGAGCAGGGTCTATCATGGAGCTAGACCAGATGGAAGATGATGGTTTACAGGAGTTCATGGATAGATTCGACTTAGACAAGAAGTGCGTGGGGAGTCTACTGCAGCTGAGTTGTAGCGCGGTGCGCTGAACTCGTCCTTCCCAGTCCTGATTCAGGCATGGTGTCCAATTTGTCGGAAGATGACCTGTTCGTTCCATTCCTGCTTCCTTCGGACACGGACCAAGATGCCAATGGTGACGATGATATCGATATCGATTCTCCAATGTCGGAATCTCCGATGTCACCTCGCCCAGCTCGCTCATGGATGTCGACGAGCCCGAGGTCGAGGCAGTATCTATGACGGTTTCGCCCTCACCTACAACTCCTTCCAGTACATCTCGTAAGCGACCTATGGAGGAAGAAGAAGAAGAAGAGGCAGAAGAAGAGGAAGAGGAAGAAGAGGAGGAGGAATACCGACCAGATGGCCCAAAGATATCACCCTCCGGGTCTCCCTCGCGACATATGTCACCTCAGCGCAATCAATCTGTTCCCCATCGTAGCCCCAGTCAACCACTACTTCACCCCGCCCCGTCGCCTCAGCCCTCGATTGATTGGTGACACTGTAGCAGAGGATGTTGTATCGATAGAGGCCATCGAAACACCGCAAATTACCAGAGAACCATCTCCCCAGTCGATTTATCCACCATCCCCCATATTGGTTCACAAAGAGCCGGAGTCTCAACAACCGATGGTCATCCACACTGCTGTCGACGTAGCCACACTGCATCCAGGCACTTCTTATACCTACGCCAACTTCTCCAGCGTTGACGGCCCCAGTATTCAGCTTTGAGAGTAGCGAGCCTGAACCGACCAGCAGATTCCCCTTCCACCCCGGTTCAGGCGGAGATTTCTCGACATCATTTCAAGCCCTACTTATACTTTACCTCCGCCCAAATTTCTACCCCCAGATTTTCTTCGAAAGGCCAAGTCATCAAAACAGCGGAAGCGTGACAAGGACAAGACATGAGTCGAAGATCAAAGAAGAGTGGGCGCCTCTGGGCTTCGTGAAGTGGGGTGCCTTGATACGTGCAAACCCAGTGTACAAGAAAGTATCCAGAGCAGTCGAAGTGCTTAAGTACACGAGATTGGGGTGTAAGTTGTGTATTCACTGCAAGCATCTGCTCCGTACAACTCATTATTCACAGGTGGCCATTACAGAGCTTAGGATGATGCGCACCCTGGAACGGGTCGAAGGTCCTGGAAAATATCGCCAAGTGGTCCTATAGACAACCAAAGAAACAAAGGAACCTTGGAGGCATGACAAAGACTCACTGGGATTACCTTTTGGACGAAATGGTAACAGTTTACACCAATTTGTTCTGCCTCGTGGCGCGACCATCTTATAATATCTGTTACAGAAATGGATGAGGGTTGATTTCCGCGAGGAGCGTCGGTGGAAGTATGTGCTGGCTTTCAATATCTCGACAGCGGTTCTCGAATGGCATGCGGCTGGGACTCTCGAGGAGAGGATCAAGCACGGTATCTGCATGCACTGGAAGCGCCCACGGACTACAACGGATCACAGGAACGCATCGCAGGATATGGATGTGGATGGTCAACCTTCAGAGCGCAGAGAGGAGGATTATAACTTGACGGGCGATGATTCGGATAACGAGGACGATGACCCGGAGGTGGAGCAACGGGAAGTTGTAGACGCCCTGGAGACGGGGAAAGTCCTTGGAGGAAGCTCTTGAGGGTCAAGGGCTAAACAGCTCTGAAGACAGCAGCCTGCATCAGAGCCCAACTATGGAGAGTGTTCGCCCCAAGGTTGAGGACGTGGAGGACTCTTCCGCGCTGCAGGCCGATAATGCCGGTAGCGCTGTAAGTGATCCAGCGGGTGAGGAGGGGCAGAAGACCAAGATGGAGACTGTGGAACTGCAGGGTCTGAAACCCAGCTCAACGGATCCCCTCCTTGGATCATCGCCGGATTTACAATGCGACGCAACGCAGGTGTCCGGCTCTGCGAAAGCTGTCACGATGAAGTCCAGCCTATACGCACCATTGCGAGAACGCATTGCTTATTCGGATGAGAGGAAATTGTTCATTGAGAACGAAGATCTTGCACTTGTCCAGGATTTCTCTGCTCTGACCACAGACGACCAGGCCTTGGAACCGTCTCGTCCGCCACCTGATCTCTCAGAAATCTTTCCCGACCTTCAGCCTCTCGGTGTCCCAGATGTGACCAATGGTATGGCTGAGGGAAAGGAAAAGGCAGACAAAAAAACGGAGCGTGAGGGTAACAAGCGTGTCGATGATTCTGGATATACCAAGATGGCACCGATGGGCAAGTTTATGATGTGCAAACCTGTCCTCCTCGGGCCCCTACATCCTGCGAGGCGATGGAAGAACGGACGTTGGGTCAATCCAGAGGAACCTGCCGTCACGGAAGTTGAAGGGTCTGGCAAGATCTCGGATGATCCTCTGTCTGGTGAGTCATTGGATGATGGTATGTAAGTGGGTAAATGCTGATTACAGCCACTACGCAGAGCTCTTCGAAGGCGTGAGGCCTCAGCTGATTAGTGTCCTCGCCCCTCAGCCACCGAAGGACACGAAGAAGCGAGCTGAACACGCGTGGAGTCCTGAGGAAGATGCTCTCTTGAAGCGCCTGGCGGATAAATACCCGAATAATTGGTCGCTCGTCACTGATGTGTTCAATTCATCGAGAGTTGCGATACCCTTTGATAAGCGAATGCCCTGGGAATGCTTTGAGCGGTGGAATACCAAGTTCGGTGGTACTCGATGTGGTCCTTTACACCCTGAGGTCAATTCCCCAGCGGCAGCTGCAGAAAGTAGTCCTCCACCTGTGGCGTCGTCAACATCCCAGGCGCAAATGATGACGAGAGGCGTCAAGCGTCTTGCCAGTGCATCGGTTTCGCAGAATCAGAATGCAGGGTTGATTAGCTCGGATATGTTGAAACGACGGAGGCACACCCTGATGTACGAAACCATTCGAAGGGTTGCCAAAAAGCGGGAAATAGCGCAGAAGGCGTCAAGTATGATGTCGTATTTCGCCCTGAGTACACTAGTTACTAACTTTCGTTTCTCACAGTGAATCAGAGGAAGTCATCCAATGTCCACGACACTCACAGTCAATACAACAAGATGCCAAAGCTGACCCCGGCTGAACTCAGCCGTATGAAGGCTGAAAAGGAAGCCCGGGATCATCAGGAGATGCTGATCGCACGACGCAGACATGAAGAGATGGCTCGGCAGCAGCAACTCAGACTGCAAGCCGCTGCCCAAGGAGTAAGTGCGATGGTTTTGGTTTAGACCAGTTTGATGAATTTGTGGACCAGCAGGCCCCTGCTGCAGCTGCAGCACAACCACAACAGGCCAATGGGGCGACTCGACTCGTGCAGCAGCAGCCTGCACAGAGTGTCCCACAGATTCGTGCGCAACCTGTACCGCAGGTGAACATATCTCAGCAGCAACGGATGCCTGCACCCATGGCGTCGGCGGCAGCGGCAGCGGCAGTTGCAGCAACTCGAATGGCACCTCAAGTGCTGCAGGCGCGTGCTCTTGCTGCCGCTCAGTCGCAAGTTCAAGCACAGTTGCAGGCACAAATTCAAGTGCAAGGCCAGGGACAGGTTCCAGCGCAAGTTCCCACACCAGCACAGACCGCTGGAGTCAATAACATGCAGAACAGTCTTCCTGCGGGGGCACATCTCTCTCCACCTTATCAGTCTCGCGCGGCGACTTCGTCACCTGGTATAGTACCGCAAGGATCCCCACCTCACAATGGTGTTCCGCCCTCCAATGCAGGCTCTCCGGTTTTGCCCTCCACTCAGCCGCAAATGCAGATTCAGGCGGGGCAGGTTCCTGGAATCTCCCGCCCACCGGGTGGCATTCCTGCACACTACCTTCCTATGGTCGCGTCGGCGGGGAGTTCTTTCACACAAGAACAAGTGGACCATGCTATGCGACTTATGCAGGTGAGCACGGGTTCGTTCTTGTGACTGGGGGCGACGTTGCCAATGATTATGTTGCAGCAGCGGACAAGTCTTGGCCAACCTCAGTAGGAAAATGGTACCATAGCTAAATATCGTTGTATTACGTAATAGGGATAGGGATGGCAAATTCCGAATCGGAGTCTGAAAAGCATACGCGTGGACATGTCCAAAGCCTGCTGTCGGACTTGTCAATTCACTTTCGCAAAGGGCTGGTTGCGTTTGGGACCAGCCTAAACTTTTTTCTTTATAGACCAACTCTCCATCGTTTGCGTGCCAAAACGGCGTCGTCGGCTGGTGCAACCCTCAACCGACGTCCGGAGACTCTGTCAAGGTCTTCGGCGATGGACAACCCTCCAAACGCCAACATTCATACGATCGTCAAAGCCCAAATCGTCTTCCTCCTCTCGACCCTGACCGAGGACAACTTTGAGAGGAATCAGCTCGAGATTCGTTCGGTATGCTCGTGTCTTCTTCTTCTTTCTGCCATGCAGTCGCTCATCGTCCTGCCTCCAGCTGTCCGAGCAACACGGCCTTGACACCTACCTCCACTTCATTCGCCGGCTCATCGTACACTCACAGGGCCGGCTAGCCTCTGCCGTGTCGCCCTCCCCATTCGATCCATCTTCGACCCTCACATTTCGACTTCTCGTCCAGGAAACCCAACGGCTTGCTCGTGACCCTTTTCTTGCCTGACCGTTTTCGCGAGGCGATAGACAAGGGCGAAGGGGATGCATTCAGGCATTTCGATCTCTTGCGATTCGTAGATCGTGTCTCTCTCCGTCCCTTGGAGCGCGTGGTTCTAGCGTCGTCGATAGCGTCCTACTTCCTCGAGAAAGGAACTCGCTTCGCAGGCTACAACTCTCATCCGCCACGACTTCGAGAACGCCGTCTTGTCCCTCTGCCAACATCCCTCCTTTGACCATGCCGATCTCTCCCCTCAACAGGTAGCCAAACTGATGTCTAATCTGTTGACTGATCCGACCTCGGAGATTCCTGTGTTGGATGCCAACCAGCGCCAGGCGCTCATAGTAGCCGCTCAAGCAAAGTATGGTCCTGAAATCGTGGCCCCTATCTTGCAGCGGCTGTTTCCCAACTTGAGGTAGGCATGGAACACGTATTCTATTCCAATCCTGACGGTGGCGTCTTTTCAGTTTACCACCTGGGACCTCTCTAGTCCAAACTCTGATCCAACTTGGACCCGAAATTTCCAGCGACGCAGACACTGTCCGCGCTCTCCTCGTCCGCTTTGGAATATCCGATGCAAATCCTCCCCGTGACAACCAGGTCGTAGAGATTATGTCTAGTTTGGCGCGTTTGGCTGCGGAGGGTGCCACGCTGTGTGATGTTGGTGCGCTTGTTAGAGCGCTGAGCAGCTTTGTAAGCCCTTCCTTCACAAGAGCATCGTTTCCAGGATCACTCACAGTGCATCGTCAGCATGTCAACATCACCTTGGCCTAACATCATGAAAGTCTTCGACCTTGCCAGATCGCCTTGGAGTCGACACTGCTACGTTGAAAGCTCCTTATCGCTATTCTACTCAACTGCCCTCGAGATATAGAACCTCATGCGGTGATTGGATTTTGGGGGACATGGAAAAATTCATTGTATCAGTTGAAGTTATTGGACTGCGTTGCTATCTCTCCCTGGCGACACGTTCAACTTCGTGACTCTTCCTGGCCGGCGAATAGTAACCGTGGATGACGTGGCCACAGCAAGTCCTACCATCAAGTCCCTTGCAGCCAATGTTCAGGGACATACTTGGAATTCCTTGGACTTATTCGAGGTCCTCGTGCGACTTGCAGACTCCGATAATCCATGACATCCGCACGCAAGTGCGCGAAATGCTTGATAAAGCTCTGAAAATTAGCGCAGAACTGGTTCATATGGGTTTGTTACAGGTACCAGTGAGTCGTTGGTCGTTCCTTGCAATGCGTTCTTCTGCTAAGACAACGGCCAGGACTCCAATTGGAACGATATCCGACTCGAGTACTCTCGCAAGTTGCTGGCTATGTTCTTGGCTGGTCACCCCAACCACCAACTCGTTTTCATGCGCCTGTGGCAGATCGAACCAAGTTACCTCACAGACGCCTTTCCGTGACTTTTATGACGAGAGTCCACTCAACATCACAAGGATTTTGGATGTCGCCCAAGATTTGAAGGTTAGGGACTTTATTGATGGCTCATGATAGCGTGCTAAATACACAATAGATCCTAGAAAATCTGTTAGAAGTGCGGCCATTCACGTTCGCTCTGGATGTTGCTGCACTTGCCTCCCGTCGAGAATATTTGAACTTGGACAAGTGGCTTGCGGATAATGTTGCGAGCCATGGTGCAGAGTTCCTTCATTCCATGATAGTTTTCTTGGAGGTCAAAATGGAGAGCGAGAAGGTGTCGCGGGTGTCAGATCCCCCTGTGGACAGTCGTACGATGTCGTTGAGTCCCCAGACGGTAGCTATCTTCCTACGCATCCTTCGCAATAAGTGAGTAGAACAACGGATGTGGCGCTTCCCCTCGCTGACTCTGTCTAGCTCTGCAAAAATGCCAGGAGAGGATCTTGACTACTGCTTGGAAGTCCGGAACTCCTGCTTACAAATCCACCCCCGTCTCATGAACCTTACGCCAGGAACGGATGTTGAACCAGGGTTCACAGTCATCAGCTACAGCGCAGAAATCGAGTCTGAAGTTGACGCTATTTATAAACAAATGTACGATGAACAAACGACCATTGACGACGTTACTGCTTTACTTCAACGAAGCAAAGCCTCAGCTGACCCTCGTGACCACGAGATCTTTTCATGCATGCTTCATTTCCTTTTCGACGAATACAGGTTTTTCCAGTCTTACTACCCCTCCCGTGAACTCACCATGACCGCGTATCTGTTTGGCTCCATCATCTATCACGATTTGGTCGATTTCATTCCTTTGGGCATTGCCATTCGTTACGTAGTCGATGCTCTCACTTGTCCCCCGGAGACCGAATCTCTACAAGTTTGGTCTCCAAGCCCTTGCACGGTTCGAAAGCCGGCTCGCCGAGTGGCAGCCGCTTTGCCAGGCTCTACTTCGGATTCCTCATCTTATGGAGGCTCGTCCCCGATTTGACATCTACCTATTCATCGCTGCCCTTGCATCAGGAATAGACGGCTCTCGGAGTGCTGCTGATATGCGAGGGCTGTCAGGTGGCCTTGCGGCTGAACCTACTCCCGTGTTTAATGCCATCCAACCGGACAAGCTGGAGGGTGAGATGGCCAAGCCCTCTGAAGAGGTGTCGGACAAAATTCTGTTCATCGTCAATAATCTGGCTACCGAGCAATTTCGAGGCAAAAGTCAGCGAAATGAAGGGTCATTTCGACGACGATTTTGCATGGTGGTTCGCTAATTACTTAGTTGATCAGCGAATCAGTGCAGAGCCCAACAATCATCAACTCTATCTCCGCTTCCTCGATGCTCTTGACAGGCAAATATTGTCTAAGCTCATCCTACACGAGACATTGGTCAAGTCCGCAGCAGTCCTCAATAGCGAAAAGACAATGCAGGTCACCTCCGAGCGTCTCATCCTTAAGAATTTGGGATCTTGGTTGGGCACTATCACACTCGCTCGTGACAAACCGATTCGCAATAAAAATATCTCTTTCAAAGATCTTCTTCTCGAAGGTTATGAAAGCGGTCGCCTTATTGTTGCCATTCCATTCGTTTGCAAGACATTGGAACCGTGTTCGAAATCTAAAGTCTTCAAGCCTCCAAGTCCAGTGGCTCATGGCAATCATCAGCTTGCTTGCGGAGCTCTATCACTTCGCCGATTTGAAATTAAATCTGAAGTTCGAGATTGAAGTGTTGTGCAAGGGTCCTCGACATTGATTTGAGCGCCATCGAGGCAACAACCGTTCTGCGTACCCGCCCAACGGGTGATATAGCCCCTGCTACCGGATTACACGAATACATCAACGAGATGGAGTCCGTGTCGATGAATGGGTTCGACTCAGCTGCCGTTCCAGGTGATTCGCAAGTTGTATCTCTCGTGCATGCTGGCTCTGCCGAGTCCCAACGAGCTATGGGATCGCATATAGAGTCGATTCTGAACACTCTGACTTCGAGTGTCATCATTAATCCTCAGCTCACTCCCTTCCATGGTAACCCGTCTTTCAAACGAGCCGTTCAAATGGCGGTTGACCGCGCTGTCCGCGAGGTATTGCCCTTGTTTACACTATCAACTATTTCTGACGTGCGCTTAGATCATTCTCCCTGTCGTGGAAGCGTTCAGTGACTATAGCCTGGAATATCCACTCGCGAACTTGTCGGGAAAGATTTTGCGACAGAAGTCAGTGAGGACAGGCTGAGGAAAGCTGGTCATTTGATGGCCCAGAAGCTTGCTGGAAGTCTCGCTCTGGTCACTTGCAAGGATCCCTTGAAGAGTAATTTGGCCGGACACATACGGAATGCTCTTCTGGATCACGGTTTCACTGAAGTGAGTTGGCGTGCTTCCCGAGTAGGACAGTGGCTGACTTCCGTATAGCAAGTTGTTTCCGATCAAGTCCTTTCCGTTTTGGTGGCAGACAACGCTGAAGTCGCTTTTTCCGCCATCGAAAAAGCGGCTATGGAACGTGCTGTTACCGATGTCGATGAAATCTTTGCAACCTCGTATGAGCTGCGACGGCGTCACCGAGAGGTATGCTGTGATACCTGTCCAAGTCGTTACCCACGCTCAAATTCCTCTTCCAGCTCCGCAGTGGCCAGGCCTTCTGGGATCCAACTGCCCCTATGACAGGTTTCTCGGGTGTTCTTCCAGATCTTCTACGTATAAAGCCTACTGGTCTACTTACCCCACCAATTTGCTGTTTATGAAGATTTCGGTGAGTTGCTTACTATGACTTGCTGGTCAAACTCATCATATCTCAGCCCTCGACCCCAAACGTCGGGCAACAATGAGTCGACCCACCTCTTCGATGACATACTCTCGCCAAGAACATGTACCTACTGTCTACGCGGCCTCTCCTACTCCAGAGCAGACGCTTGGTCAGCATGCGCCCATGACACACCAGGAAGCGATGGATCGCTTCACTGTGGCTGTCAGGGATTTGGAGAGTTTGATTGTCCAGTTACCAATTCCTTCACTTTCAGCTCTGCCCTCCAACCACGACATCCGCCACTTGTTACGTCAAGTCTTATATATTGCAGCGGAATCCGCCGATCGTCATCGTACTCCTTTACTGATGTCACAAAAGATCGTCCAACTTCTCTACAAGACATCTTCGCAACTAGGGAGAGAGATTTACGTGACGCTTCTAGATCAGCTCTGCCACGCGTTCGAAGATGTAGCCAAGGAAGCCATAACGTGGCTCTTGTACGCCGAGGACGAGAGGAAACTAAACATCCCAGTGACAGTCACGCTACTGCGTAGCGGTCTCGTGAACGTTTCCTTGCAGGACCAGCAGTTAGCAAAGAGCTTGTTTCAGGATTCTCGCCCGAGCCTGCAGACTTTTGCTGCTGGTCTTGTTCGGGAGTGTTTGTCCAGCGAACCCCCAGTCGTCTCACAAAACCAGTTGACCTATACCATCGAGGTCCTTGGTCAGCTTGTCCAAACCGGTAAGGCCAACGAGGAGTACGTACGTTTTCCTGGGCAATTTCTATAGCTGACATCGTGCAGGGTCAACCGGCTTCTAGATGATCTTCGTGGCGTCAGGCGGCCCAGCACGTCAGTAGCTCCGGAGGTCCCTGCCGTGCGCCAGCCATCAGTGAAGCCGGAAACCGAACAGCTGAGAGAGAAAGCTCTTTATGTGGTTCCAGCAATGGGTCTCCATCTTCCAGCGTTCACACTCCTCCGAGAAGGCGTTTGTCCCTTACATTACACAGCTGACAAAACAAGGCATCCTTAAGGTCGAAGACGTGTCCTCATTTTTCTTCCGCGTTTGCCTGGAGGCTGGTATCAACAGCCACCTCAAATGCGTATCCTCCGGAGAGTTTGATCATGCCTTCCAAGCACTTGATGCCCTGTCCAGGCTCATCGTCTACATTATCAAGTACCATGGGGACGCAAGTGGCGTCAACAACGACCAAGGCGAAGGTCCACTACCTAACGAAGATCTTGTCGATTGTTGTGTTGGTCCTGGCTAACATGCACGAGGAGCAAGGTGCTGTTTTCCAGCAGAAGCCTTTCTTCAGGTTCTTCTCCAGTCTCGTCAATGATTTGCATTCTATGGAGGTTCATCTCGGCACTGCATACTTCCATTTATTGGTTGCCATCAGGTAAGATCAAACTGTCAAACGAATCGTAGTTACTGATCCAGTTATCAGTGACACCTTCAGCTCCCTGCAGCCCATGTACTTCCCGGGATTTGCATTTTCCTGGTTGAGCCTTATCTCACACAGGCATTTCATGCCCAAACTCCTCCTTACCGAAAACCGTGAGGGCTGGTCCGCATTCCACAAGCTGTTACTCTCCCTTCTCAAGTTCTTGACCCCGTTCCTGAAGGAAGCTGATCTCCAGCTGGCTGCTAGAGATTTGTACAGGGGCACCCTTCGTCTTCTGCTAGTTCTACTTCATGATTTCCCCGAATTTCTCAGTGGATACTACTTCAGCTTATGCGACGTCATTCCGTACCGCTGCGTCCAGCTCCGAAACATCATTCTTAGCGCCTTCCCCTTATCCATCGTACTTCCAGACCCTCACCTCCGCAACGTCAAATTTGACTCCATTCCTGAGATGGGCCGCATACCACCCATTTTGTCTGACTTCGCTTCGGGACTGAAAAGTCCTGAACTGAAAAGTGGTTTGGACCAATACCTCTTCAACCGCGGCACTCCTGCGTTCCTGGTTTCTCTTAAAGAGCGCTTGAAATCTTCAGCAGCTTCGGAAGGTTCTTCAGAAACCTACAACCTGTCTCTTTTCGGCTCTGTGGTTATGTACATTGGAGTGTCGTCGGTCGCCCAAGCGAAATCAAGGAGCGGATCTCCTGTTTTCAACCCTACCGACCCCGGCGTTATTGCTCTACATTATTTGGCCACTAATTTAGACATTGAAGGTATGTTCACGTTTGTCGGACCAGGCGAACAGGTTCCTGATTCGGACACAGGACAACACCACCTCTTGAGCTCCTTGGTGCTTCACTTGCGATATCCCAATGCACATACCCACTGGTTCTCGTCTCTCCTTCTCCACCTGTTCCTTGAAGTCAAAGATGACCGTTTCCGTGAAGTCATGTCCCGAGTTCTCCTGGAGCGCTTCGTCGTCCACCGTCCTCACCCTTGGGGTGCCTTGGCTACATTCATTGAGTTACTGAGGAACTCCAAATACGACTTCTGGACCAAGGAGTTCATCCGTGTTGCTCCTGAAGTCACCATGCTTCTCGAGAGTGTAAGTGAATTCTATTCCCCGCTAACTTTGAGGTACTCACAGTGACGTCTGTTAGATTGCGAGGTCCATCTACTAATCTTAGACTTCCGCTCTCTGCTTTCTGTTGCCTGCTATCTGCTCGTACAGATCTGTGTTACTTTGGGTCTTCCTCCTATTCTATATTACCGACTCCTCTCTTTCCCCTGCACTCACTGTATTGTAACAACTTCCCCCACCTACCCATGTGTTGAATCAGGTGTAACATGTCAGCGCTCCAGCATGCGCTGTATCGTACCGTTAAGTTCACGCTCCTTCCTTTTCTATGTGGTACATGTTCAAATATTGTCACATGTTGATGAAAATGCACACGCCGTTTATTCTCCAGGATGGTATGTAGATAACAAACAGACTGCCTGTAGTCAAACCAGGACACTTGCTCGTTACATGTCCAGTCACCACGCGGGCACGCATAAACACTGATATAAGTATGATCACCCATGCGATTCAAAAACGACCGTGAGTGAGCTGCTCGATGCACTAGAAATGAAGAGACACGCATACCCTGTACCTTCGACGCCCGCAGCGCCGACCTCGTCTGCTCGTTCACCCACTACAATCCAGTCAGGAGAAAATACCCCCGTACGGATCGGGAAAAGGCGGAGAGCACGTTCAAGACCATTCACGTCTGTAAATTCCAAGAAAAGTGACGTCGCTGCGGGATTGGTAGGATGCGGTTGGAGAAAAAGTATCGCTACGCGTTGGGGTACGCCATACATAGTCAACCTACACGTGTCGAAGGAATAACAAAGTGGTATACCTGATGACGGTCTGCTGAACTTGCGCCTTTCGCTGAAGCACCAGGCACCGTCCTTGAACCTCCAGGCGCTCCCTATCCGTTCGAGCCAAGCCTGCACAAGTGGCTCCCCTGGCACAACCGATCACAACGAGGTTACCCTCGTCGATGTCGGCTAACGACTCGAGCTCTTTTAATGATACTATCTGGGCGTCGAGGGAATGGTATAAACGCAACGCATACGATATGCGGAGGGCTGCTGATAGCTCGTATGGGAGTGCAAAAGAGGATATGAGCAAGGTCAGTGGAGCAGCGCTAGATAATATTGCTTGGAGGCGCTGACGGGGCTGAAATATGACGGGATCGGTGTCTCCCTCCGGAAGGATCTGGGTCGACAAGATAAATGCGTTAGACAAACTAGAGCGCGAATCTGGACTGGTATACCTTCCAACTACGCTGTCCTCTATCACTCGATGACGGTCTGTCCCTTGCAAACAGTATGGTCCCTGCAATTTCGTGAACTGCGTCGTTCTCTACCTCTACTGCCAGTTCGTCCCCATCCACATCAAAGATGAAGATAACATGCCACTTCTCAAGTTCCCTGCTCCCAGTACCTTCTCGACCGTCTGTGGGTTCTAATTTTCGACGAAGCCACGCCCGCAGATCAAGCGAAAAGGCAGACACGTTAGTGGTTCGTACGAATACGCGCCCATCCGACCAGTGCAGGTGACACTTCCAAACGAGCCAGGCTGCACGGATAAGTTATCGTTATATACGCGGCAATCTCTGGCAAGAATGATTCTTACAGTCCAGGAGTACTCAAAGCGCAAATTCGCCATCCATACATGGGTCCGCTCTCATGCGGGGTGGCAACCGTGAGGGTAAAGCGGCCCTGCCTTCTGACTGATGAATGATTACTGTCTGATATACAGCGAAGTGCCTGGCGCAGGAGGGGGGGAGTATAGCCTATCCAGAAAAGCCCGCACACAATCGCTTTTGAAAATCTCTGGATACCAGTGCGGACGGCCAGCATCCTCGTAGTAGCTGTAAATGGATTAAGAGGTCCGCTGCTATGTCATCGATATACATACGAACGTAATGTCTGCGTCCCGATCCCAAGTCTTTAATATCCCTACTAACTCTCGGGTATGCCACGTTGGAACATTGTCGTCGGCGCCTCTGGGGGCGGGCACGAGTTAAACTAATACATCCGAAACAGGAGAAAAACTGGTGCGGCGCCGTTCGTGTGGGACCTACCCATGCAAAGCCAATATAGGTGTCCCCACCAGGTTTGACAGAAAGAGGTCGTTATCGTCAGGTGTGAGCGACGTCTCGAGCACAGCGCGAAGAAAGGGATCAACGAAGTGAGAGAATCTGCGTGGCACAGCACATAGGTCAATCCAGCATTGCCAAAAGGACAAAGTGGAAGGTGCAGAGTCACGGCACATACCTGCTCATGCTCCACGGCACGTATTCCTGAGATTTGATGTACCCCGCAGCTGGGATCACTTGGTTTTTGTAGATAGGTATCGGTAAGCAATAGAAAAGAAAAATGAACCGTGCGCCTACCTCCACACACTCGATCAGGCCATCTCGCTGCAATGTACCACGCACCCTGTCCACCATTGGAATGGCCCACGAGCACTACACGAGTGTTGGTATCGAACCCCCAATCTCTCCATTCGAGGGGACCGTGGGCGAGAATGAGTGAGAGCGCCGTTACAGCTGAGAACGCTTCGGCTGCTGAGGGTCCGTGCCAGTCCAAACCCTAACATTATGGTGAGCACGTTGGAGTGGTAAAGGACCACTAAAAGATATAATTCCCGCATGGACTCACCCACTCGGTTCTCCCCTGGGGTATGACGATCCACGCATGCTTCTGTCGTGGGAACGAATCGGCCCACCAAAATTGGGTGACGATATCCACACCCGAGCCGTCTATCAAGCAACTCTGTCACCGTGCAGCAACGCAGAACCAGCCGTTCACGTACGTAGATAGAGTATTGGTTCGTTTCCTGTATGTTCAAGCCCTCCACCTGCGTATCCATCATCGTCTGGTTTTGCAAGCGGGATTTTCGGGGGGACGAGGATGAATGCTGTTACCATGGATCGCGCAAAGAAGTAGGTGCCACGAACTGGCGTGTAATTGTCCCGGTGTCCAGAGGCAAATATGATCGAGTGGAACGGTCACACTCAGTACAATGTCCGAGTCGGCATGCATCATTTGCGACGCCCCGACGACATGAGTAGAGCGTGAACACGTAAGCTCCACAACAAGCTCCTTCACCTTCTCCGAAACGTACTCGTTATCGGCCAAGGTTATGCAAAGGGGAACAATGCGTGTCTGGGTTGGCGCGATCCGGATGGGTTCTAGGAGCGTCAGAGCAAGGGAGCTGACACTGGAGCTTGGTTCGCAACTGAACACCCGTAACAGTCCACCACCCTGATTCCCCAGAGTCGATTGATCGTATGCCGATTCCAATGGCCTCACCGAAGTGGTTTTCCGCCGACAAAGTGAGGTGTGACGGAGTGCTCTGGTGAATGTTGAAGAGGGAGCGTTGACAGGCAGCAGGACTGTAGGACCTGGGGTATGGAGCGGTGCAGAAGGAAATTCCAGTTCGACAGAGAGCGTTATGTCTAGGATCGGGTATGGGGAGTTGTATGAACTGGGATCCCCGAATAAACGAATCTTTGGGCAATGACATTGTAGACAGGTTAGTGCCAAACTGTTGAAAAGGAACGAGAGGCATACCTCGTACGCTCCACAAATGATCACTTCGTACCTCGTCCCCTCCTCACTCATGTTTCTTCTAGGGGAAACAGGCAGCTTCACCAGTTGCACAGGTGCCCTCGACATTGCATACAAGTTACCCATATGCCATTCAGGTGTATGTTCCTCTCGCTCCGTGGATGTAGGAGGGGGAAGGATGGTAAAGAACGCACCGCGAAGGAGGTTCACGCGGAGGAGAGGGTCGAACACGACATGATCCTCCTCGGAGTGACAGGTGCTGATGGGGGGATAGACGGTCAACCAACCCCTGAGCACACTGACGTGTTGAAAGCCTGCCCAACCCTCCGTTGCGCGTATCTGATCCCAGGGCACAGGACGGATGTGAGATGAGGATTTTTCCATCATGGTCAGCCGTAGTGTGCGTCCACGAAGCACGAGCAGAGCGAGGCAACGAAGATAGATACGTTGTATTTGAGTCAGAGGAGGATGGGATCGGGAGGGACACTGAAAGCAACTCGTCAGACGGTCTGAGCAACAGCGGTGAAGAAAGCACTTTCAATCCAGAGGGTATGCTGGGGACAGGAAGTGCTGTTCGCGAGCGTGGATGGGGAATGGTCCAAGAACCTGCTCGTACAACTGTCAACATCAGAAGTTTCTCAAACTGGCGACGAATTGAGCGTACATCCCATTGTCGATCCAACTCTACGCGCCAGCCATGGCTCATCGTCGTTCGGTGGCAACTTCACCTTATCAGACAGACCATCTCACGACGAGAAATAACCCAGTGTATAACACACATCGTACAGCAACGGAAAATACAAGCAACGATCGCAAATCCACATTCATACTACTCCACCTCGCGGTAGGGTATATGCGCGTAACACTCATCACTTCTTCCCAGACCTGTGTAGTTTTCGTCAGAATCAGTACATGCATTGACAAGAGGATTGCGCGCACTTCTTGATACCACCTGACGGGGGAGGACCACCTGTCGATCGCGATCTCGGTGGGTCGTTGGTGCACGAATGACAATCCATGCATACCTTTGGTAGCTGTAGTAAGATGAGTTTCTCAGAGGCAAGATCGTCGTGGGCCAAGCGTACCTTTTTCTCGTGCAGCCTTCAGCGCAGCCTCTTCTGCCTTCTTCTTCTCTTTGAAAGCTTTGTCGTCATCAGTCTCCTCCTTCTTGTCCTTCTTGGGTTGCTAGATCAGGTCAGCATTGGCATGAAAAAAAGATAGAAAAGACATCCCCAGTCAAAATTCCATCAACCAACACAGTGAGAGCCGGCCGCGCACCTTCAAGGGCTTCGCTTTTCCACCTTGCCGCGACATTGTTGTTGGCGGATACGCCTAGTAAGTCGAGTAAGTCTGTACTATTAGATGAGATCTGCGCAAAAGATTCAGATTCACTCGAGAGAATCCATTTATGGACATGTTTTCGGTGTCAAAAGAACAGGTCAACAGCGACAGTCCCGACGATCATGGTCAAGAAACGGCACCGCCGTCGCTGCACCCCTTCATGCCGAGCTAACAGAATACACGAACCTCATCAGGGCCCTCAGAACAAACAGGACCCTCGATCTAACAACCCATCTGCTCCAATATGCGGCCCAGCAAAGACAGTCAGAAGGTAGCAAGAGGGGCCGTCGAGAGAGACACTGTGGACTCGATGGCCCTCTCATAGACTTGCCCGTCCCAGAGTGGCGGCTGGACGACGAAGTGATGGACCCTCGGTGAACTCGTCGTGCGCCAATTGGGCGATGGGGACGAAGAGTTCAAGGCAGATTCAACCGCAGAAGGACATAGAAACGTAGACGATCTCGAAACTGACGACCTGCACCCGTCCACCGCCCACCTACTCGTCGCACGCATTGGTGCACTTTTGGCCCATGTTTTGAACGTCTTGGCTGATCTCAGGCCTGCTACCACTGCCAACATGCAGAGTAGGCTCTCTCCTTTAACCTGGGAGGATGTCATCAGTGCACTGGCCGCCCATGGAGTGGTCGATGAAGCGTAGGTTCGGTTCCAATGCAACTGATTGTTCTGATGAGGATTCCAGAGTTATTTCTCGCGCAAACGAACGCCTGAGAACCATCTATGGCGGGCCGTCCGACACTAAGAGTAAGCGTCTTCTTTCAGGTGTCCGTAACGCATTAGTGTTTACCATGCACGATGCAGCTAGTCGAGAAGATTGCACGTACTAGCCTCTGCCAAGGCAAAGTATAGAGCTTTGATAGCCTGTTTATGATGACATCCTGCCCTGAATTTACCACTGGTTTACGGGGTAACCCTCCCCCGATGTAGTGTTCACGAAAGTACGTGTGGTGGATCCAGCTTGGATACAAAGACTAAGCACGTCGTTCAACGATCAGGCTCTGCCTCAGTCGAGGTAAATTTCTACACCAGTAAGACAACACATTCCTTATGGCACTTCGCCCATGCCCATTCGATAGCGACAACTATCCCAACTGGAGTCACTGGGTGTCTCCTGAACTGCCACTACACGCAACAAACATTCATAGTACCTTTCGCCCCGTGCAAGCGCGTCGTAGATGACGCGAATCCCATCATAAAAACATGACGGACTCGAACGTTGTCGGGAATGCCATCGGAGCAGGCAGAATGATGCACCTAGCATTACCCTCGGGTCTGTGGTGCTGGATCGACCGGAACGATATGAAAAATGGCATGGACTATGGCGTTGTCCGTATTTTTGCAACACCATCGTCCACCTTTGACCACTTGGAAGTGGGCACGGCGAGTACAAAAGACTAACGTTCCCGGTGGCGGTGAAGATCCGGTTCCCAATCACTTGCGTAGTTCTCGGACCACGCGTACATCCGAGGGTTTATTTGTTACGCATTCATGGGTACGGCCCCAACCTGTTAGGATCGTTAGGACGGCCATATGCGGCTCGTTTCCGTACTGAACAACACGTTTGCAACTTGTTTATGCCCAAAATAACCAGTGCGAGTGATTGCCATTTGCTACCGTGTGGCGCACGAAGACTCCGGAGGCATGGGTTGGCACAATAAGGGGAAATCCAGGTACCTGATCCACATCCTGAACGCAAAAGGTATTCTTCGGATCACTTCCAATAGGCTTTCATTTTCTTGCTATGGTCGTTTAGCAATGCAGTTACGCGGCGGCGATCTCAGATTTGACGGTCAGGCGCTATCGCGAGTATCCTGTCATGGCGGTGTCATATGCCCATAACTCCCTTCGGGATAGTTGGGAAGAGACGCAACCTTGCCTGCAATATGCAGAGAAGGACCGGAGGACAGTGTCCTGATTTCTGAAACGATATCTCCGCTCCAGACATCTCTTCCACATTCGGAATAGCATCTGGCATTCGGTGAAGACCAAGGACGACGAGGAGAATCTCTCGGAAATGCCAGCCTCACGTGTTTCGACTGGACTCGGTCAGTGTCTCCGAGGATGATGGAAGCGGTATTGCGAGATGAAGTCCCTGGACGCATTCGATGTGTCACGTGTCCGGTCACTGAGCGGGACCTGAAACGCGTGATGGGCCATCACGTACGCTCTGTCCGCCGGCGGCGAAGATAGTGAATGCAGCCTTGCTATAAATTAAGTCTGTGACGCAAATCTTGTCTGCAGGATTATGCATAGCGTAATTATGTACCGACTGCCGATTTGGCGAGTAAGGTGGATTCCATCCGGGATGCTCTCTGGCAGAATACTCACGTCAAACAGTCGGGTGGACGCAGGTCCTTGTGCTTTCTGTTGTCTTTTAGTGGTAATCCCCATGATGTAGTCGTGCCATTTCTGTGGCAGTTTTACAGCATAGCCATGCAAGTTTCTCGGATTAACCACCTTGCGAAAACTAACGCGGGATTACGTAAGGCAACAGGCTAGCCTTCACCCACGTGACCTTCGGGCCCTTTGATTACATAGTACACTGACCCAACATCATAATCAATTCCGCTGCTTCCATCTTTTCGTCATAGCTACTTCACATAATGGAAGCATGGGTGTTCATAACAGTCGTGCCTACACGGCTACACTTATGCTAAAACAATGGAATCATGTTTACTCGTTTCGAGTCCTTAGGTTTCACTGATTTAAAGGATAAACACCAAGTGAGAAACAGGGCGGGAACGACTCTGCAGTACTCACATGTGCCCAACGCCCCGCTTGTGCTCTAAGTGAGTTTCACGAATGTGACGGTATATATTTTTACGAGTGATAGACTGTCCGCAGTCGTTCCACTTGCAGGTAACATGCTCATTGGGAGGCTGGGCCAAGACCCCATGATCATACCGCATGTGCTCAGAAATAGAACCACACGTGATTGTCTTCCAACATAACTGGTTTTCTGATATGTGTTGAAAACAGAATTTCTCAGGGCAAAGCTCCGCGTCGGGGTTCTCTAGAGCGTTGGCTAGGGAAGGTTGGCTGCATTGCAGTGTCATGTGGGTGAAGTGGTATGCGCGAGACGAAAATAACACACCTGTGTGCTCGACCATGGTAGTGGTGGTCCTCTGAACTATTCTGGAGGAACGACATTTGTTGGGGGGACGCCCAAAGACTCGTTCACTTGTCTTCTGATAAACGAGAGCGAGTGAAAGCTGCCCCGAAACCATGGAACCCATCGCCTACATATACCCAGGGCAAGACATCGACCTATATGACACTTGTGAAGTTCGACGAGTGACGGACCCTGTAGTGATTATGGAGGTGAAATCATGTATAAGGGAATTGGGTAGTCATGTTTGGCGTGGAGGTCTGCCCGGGGAACTGCACATTACCATCGATGGAAAGAGTTTTGTAGGGAAGAGCCACCAGACGAGGATCTTGGAGGCTTCGTGCCCACTTATTTGACAGACGGCAACGATCAACATAGCAGGACTGGTTCGGATGGAATTAATGGAGGGACTCCCTGGAGGAGATAAGACAAGCTCCCTCGGGGAGGTGTGGCGGCGTGAGACACCTTGTATCTTGAACGCATGTGGACGGAGGAGTCGAAGCCGAGTCGGAGTTGCTGCTGGTGTAACCGTCCGGCATAGGGGAAGGTGCACGTCCGGTATTGACGCCAAGAAGTTGAGGCGGTGAGACGCCACCAGACTCATAGTTATCGAATAACTGACAATTGCTTTCACACACCTTGTTACGCATCGAACACGGTTGAAACCCTGGCCGTATGAATCCAAATAACTAATCCAAGGAAGGCCTAGCTGGTCACCTATCCTTCACCTGGATTCAAAACCTTAGTACTAGCAAAGCGGAGTGTTTCACGAAGCGCGAAACCATCTGATATGGATGAGTAGGCCAGAGCTCGATTTCTAGCAGTGATGCCATTCTTCTGATTTACCAAGTGTCGGTACAAGCCATCTCCCACTCTCGTCGACGACTGTCTGCCGCGGCAGATATTTGCCTTACATTACTTCTGAGCAACTTTGCTGTGTATCCTCCGAGAGGATTTATGCACCACCCGAAAGCTCCCTCGAGGATGGGGTACCTTGCATACGACTTGGCAACCCAAGGTTAAACGTGAGTATCAACCAAATCCAATTTCTATGTTGTTGGGAACGATCATAGGATAGTTGCAAAGATAAACCACCTGAACGCTCCACATCGTCGAAATCACAAGTGAGTCGATCATGGCATGGTCGCTCTGGCTTCGCTGGGCCTGAAAAGCTGGTTGCGCAGCAGGAAGATTACGTCCGACTCGGGGCCCCTTATCAGTCAACACATTTGAAGCTTCTTGAGGACTTTTTTTGACACATGTGGTGCCTGCTGGGGTATATATAAGAGTAGCGGGAAACTGGATGTGGGCTGACAACCCATCAAATGCGGTGCGGTTGCTGTCACATATGTCTGGTCTCCGAGCAGGATTGATGCACACACGTGTAAACGCTTTCGACGTCATAAACAGTGATATAGTGTACAAGGTCAGATAAGAACACTGATATGTACCGTGCGTAACGGGGAGCGCATTCCAAAAGGTAGCACCGAAGTCTTTGTGGTCGAGCACAGTTCCCGAATACTATACTAATCTTGTGGAACTCACGAAGCGCTGGCGGAAATCAGAACTTGATACGCGGAACATTAACGTCGATCAGTACGTACCGCTTGATAGTACTTCGTCGGAATTCACTATCCGACATGTCAGACAGCTGAAGCTCGTCCAAGAGTGCTCACATTTCCAGCAACTGTGTGAACTACTAGCATACCTTTCGCTCAGGTAGTTGACAACCACAGACAGTAACTGCGAGCCAACAGTATGGGCAACCAGGAGCAAGCATGTGTGAATCAAAAGATAGGGCATGCAACTTTCCATTATGTCCAATATATTTTCACGGTCGACAAAAAATCGTCCATACGGTGTATTGCGGGTGCTCTGGTCGTTGGACATGCGAATGATTCGACAAAATGCATCCTGCCCTTCTCCATACAGCTTTCTATGACGTCAAACGACTGCCACTTCGTTTGTATCCCAAATGAGATTCCCGGATGTGACGTATAAAGCTGTGCCGTCGCATCTGTTGATTGCAACCAGCCCACTGACAAGTAATAGTCACGTCTCGAGCCGTATTCTTGATCCCATGTGTAGTTCTGAAATGTTCTGGGGCGCTATCACAATCGATGGCTATGTTGCACATCCTGCTATTCAGACCTGGGTATAGACAGGAAGCAGGTGGGCGGTGCAAATATTGAGTTACGTGCGTCGGTTCAGGAGATGACATGCCCTGACAATAGTGGATAACAGTTGATGGAGGAGCGGGGAGACACCCGTACGTGTTTGTTTTGGTAGGCATTACCCACAGCGCCGGTCAGCGAGTAGTTTCTACTGCACCATAGTTAAGTTACAGGGTTAATACTAAGGTAGAGACTGCGTACGGATTTACCGGTCCATCGTAATGTTGTGGTAACTCGTGGTCCCTGGAAGAAATCATAGTTGCGTTTGGTATCGACCTGAACCATTGCCGTCCTCTTAAATATGCGTAGCGCGGCCCTCCAAGCAGTCAAAAGTCGCTGGAATAAATCTCCACGGGGTAGCTATTTTCCGGAGACGCTACTGGTTGGTAGGTGGGTATGATCCTTATATCCACACCTACTCTATTCCAAATGGTGGCGTACCCCAAGATGAACACTCGAAAAGGAATTACCAGGTTTCCCCGGGGTGTGTCCTAATTTCCCGAGGATCACCGTCTGCGGTGAGCAATACACCCTGGAGGTCGAGCAGTGCCATATCCGTAGGAACGCCCAAGTATCTTCGTAATCTATCGATTTTGTTCCGTATCTGCTTTTGTCACTGAACACCGTGGGAGGAACCAATCAGAATAGCCTCCGTTGCTGTAGTTCTGGCCCTGGAGGAGATATCATAGCTTGCACGTGTAAGTCTACCACGTTCCAGTCGTTCTGTGGGGTGAAATTAGTGGAGAGCGAACGTTTGCGCCCAAGTGACATCGATATCAGACCCTGGAGGGGCCGCAGACTTCGGGTGGAAGTCTACCATGTTCCGGCCATTCAGCGGGAAGAAAAAGTTAATGGAGGAGGAATGATTGCGATCATTAGATAGATAGCAGTCCTTAGAGGAAGTGCCATGGCCCTTCGCGTGGAAGCTTAACCGTATTTTGGCCATTCAGCGGGAAGAAGAAGTTAATGGAGGAGGAATGATTGCGATCGTTAGATAGATATCAGTCTTTGGAGGAAGTGTCATTACCCGTCGCATGGAAGCCTAACCGTATTTCGGCCATCCAGCGGGGAGGAAGGGTTGATGGAAGAGTAGAATGTTTGCGCCAGTTGGGTCGATATCAAACCCTGGAAGAGGTGGCGTGGCCTTCGCGCGGAAGTTACTACGTTTCGGGCGATCGACGGGGACACATTTTTAATGGAGGACGAATGACCGCGAGTGTTAGATCGGTATCAAACCCTGGAAGAGGTGGCATGGCCTCCGGGCGGAAGCTACTACGTTTCGGGGGACACATTTTTAATGGAGGACGATGTTTGCGTCCGGTAGCACTATCTTCAAACGAATAAGGATAAGGCCATCATTGACAGTCCTCAAAACAACGTCTCAGTCTACTATGGAATTAGATGTCAGTGGTGGAAAGTTATGGGGGATTGAATAAGAGGGAAATGTGCTCGGTCGGCTGCGAAACAGTGGATAAATTTGAAATCTGAGAGCGAGCGCTGAGCGCTGAGTACTGAGTACTCGATAGTCTCCATGTCCCAGTTGCGACAGAACGATGGTCTGGGTGGGGGGGGGGGGCAAATAACCCATAGATAGTTGGGGGATATTGAGAGGGACTAGTAATAACTCCGAGATTTTTGGTTGGATTGAGCGCCGAACGTGTGTGCCATCACCGCTACGTCATCCTGGCACCCGTACATTTGCTCCGATTAGGATTCCCCTCATCCGTCCCCTCCTTCCCCCCCTAACCGAACTTTTGGGAAAACGCCTAGGTTTTTTGTCCGAGTCAATTTACTATTATATATTCAACCGACGAGAGCGAAACAGTCTCGTCTCGCAAGTCTAGTAGCCCTGCAGCAGCGACAACGAACCAGTTAACCCTACAGAACATCTCTGCTCCATCATTTTTACCGCGCATTCTGTCTTTTAGGACTTTCGTGGGCGACTCGCATGCTTGACTAGGCCTTCGTTGGTTACACGAAAGTGCTGACGCGAAGCATATATTCGATCCCTGTTTCAATCGGGGTCAACGATCCATCGCAAAACGCGGAATCAACCACTGCTTAAGGTGCTGGGGCCGGCCCGATCTTTACCGTTGCATAATCTCGCCGCCACGGGTGTCGCAGCTCGGGGGGGAAAGACATTCCTGCCAAAGTAAATTTTGCAGCCGTCGACATGAAGGCAGGGCAAATTCATCGCAGGTCGCTTGCGTCACCAGAGGAAGAGGAAGATCTTGCCCAAAACACGTACCGATCAGATACAAAAGGTCGACTTTGGGACTTGCAGGTTTCGAGGAAGCATCGACTCTGAATCTGTGACGCGCCTCACTTTGAACTTGTACTTGAACAGGTTCTTGAGCCAACGTTCAACCCTGCACCTCCAGCACGTTCATAGCATCAAACATCTGCTAATAGACTGAGAGCTACGTCGTGCTGGTAGACTCTGCACTTGCAAGATATATGACGCAGGGTAGGCTGGCAGCTATGTGGAAATTTTACAAGGTGTCAGGTCTGGTCCGATAGCTCGCTTTCCGATCTCGAATGTGGTTCGCGAAGCGGATAAGCGACTTTGGATATCTCCGCGAAGTCTGGAGGATGAACACTCTCAAGTTTGAACCCGCCGATCAATCGCGAGGAAAATATGAACGAGGAATCGAGTCCTATCTCACAGAAAGATTCGCCTCGGGTGTGCACACAAGTCTTGGATAACGCACATTGTGAATCACACGTATCAATACCGTACCGGGCACGCTCTAACAATTCAATAGATGCAACATGCGGAATAATATGTAGAACTCGATCGTTCAAATCCATTGTACTGAACCTGCAACTATGGAACGCCAAGTCACGCAACTCTTATGTAACTTGTATGCTGCGAGGAATGCATGAGTTGCAGACTCCGCCGAAGGTGTACTCACACTCAGGCTGGTGCTCCGATCAACGGGACGCCGATGGTCTAATGCCTGTAGGCTATCATTGCGAACATCAGGTATCCGCTTTGTGCCAAATGATGTTGCTCCACAGGAATGTCTAGACGGCAAGTGTGGCCTGGGAAGATTCTCGTGTATCGGATCTGGCGGGAAGTAGATTGCGTGAGCGTGGAGAGCCCTTATAAAGATGCTTTTGTGTTAATAGAAAGGACATGGAATCGACCTGTGACAAACGAACTCAACATCCGAGTGGGCAGTCAGGTTGTCACCATACCCGCGGCGAAATCCTTCGTATATGATAGCCACGGGGGCTTTTTGCGTGCCCAATCTCAACCTTCTCGGATTCCGTATGAGATGGGAGCAAGGCAGCCATGGCCGCTACAGCAATCCGCACGCAACGCTGACATCTTATATGGTGTCCTGTTTGAATTTAACACTGGTTGACAGCGTAGCTCTCCCCTAATGTTGAGATGTTCGCCAAAAGACGTGCAGTGCATCCAGCTTGAAGGTAAAAACCTAGTAAGCACGGCAGTCAACAATCGGGGTCTGTCTCAGTCAGGGTAAATTTCTACGCGAGTAACATAACACGCTCCTCCTCATGACTTTTCATCCATGCCGATTCGACGATGACGCCGATCCCAACTCTTTCCTTAACCCGAGAGTCGTCGGGTGTTTCCTGCACTGCCATTACATGCAACAAACACCCGTAGTACCTTTCACCCCATGTAAGCTCGTCATAGATGCCGCGAATCCCATCACAACGTGAAAGCACGATGAACTCGAAAGTTGTCGGGGATGCCACCGAAGCAGGCAGGATGATGCGCCCAGCGTTACTCTGGGGTGATGGATCGACTGGAACAACGTGAAAAACAGCGTGAGCTGCGGCACTGTCCGTATTTACAACACCATCGTCCACCTTGATCGCTTGGAAGTGCGCACGGCGAGTACGAAAGATCAACGTCCCCGGTGGCGGTAAAAATTCCAGCTCCGGATCACTTGCATAATTCCCAGACCGTGCGTACATCTGAGGGTTTGTTTGCTCCGCATTCGCGGGTACGGTCCAACTTGCTAAGATCGTCTCGACGTCCAGTCGAATGGTGCCCCGGTCTTGATCAACTATGTGCCAGGCTGTAACAAGCGATTCGTCAGGACGGGCATGGATGTCAGAGTCGGAGCCATTCAACATCTGCGACTCGTTTCCGTACTGAACGGCACCTTTCCAGCCTGTCCATGCCCAAGACGGCCAGCGTGGGTGATTGCCATCTGCTGCTGTACGGCGCACGAGGGCTTCGTGAAGGCTGGGTTGCCACAACAAGGAGGTATCCAGATGCCTTATCCACATCCCGAATGGAAACGCTTTCTTGGGATCACTTCCAGTAGGCTCGTAGTTTCTGGTTAGGACGTTTAGCAATGCAGTTATTGCGGCGACGATGTCTGATTCGACGGTCAGGCGCCGTTGCGAGTATCCTGCCACGGCGGTGAGGTAGTTCCTCACTGTCATGTAACTTGCCTCAGGATAGTTGGGAAGAGACATAACCGTGCCTGAAATGAACAAAGGATGACTGGAAGATAATGTCTTGGTCTCTGCAACGACATCTTCGCACCACACATCTTTGGCACATTCAAAATACATCTGGTGTTTGGTGAAGACCAAGCGACGACGCGAGAGGAGAATTTCTTGGAAAGTCCAGCCTCGCGTGTTCCAATTGGACTCGGTCAGTGCCTCCGAAAGTGATGGAAGCGGTATTGTGAGATGAAGTCCTTGAACGCATTCGATGTGTTGGGTTACTGAGCGGGATCCCGGTGAAACGCCTGACAGACTATCACGTACACTCTGTCCGCTAGCGGCGAAGATAGTGAATGCAGCCCTGCTGTAAATCAAGTCCATGATGCAAATCTGAGCACCTTTGTCTACTGGACTATCCTGAAGGATGCATAACGCATCAATCCACAAGTACCGCTCGCCGATTTGGCGAGTAAGGTGGAGTGTGTCCCGGATGGTCGCTGGTAGAATACTCACGTCAAGCCCAGTAGGGTGGACCCGGGTCTTTATGTTCTCTGTTGTCGTCCAGTAGTCATCCCCGGGACCCCCCCCACACATAGCTCAGAGCTAGGTAGCGGCAGTCTGGAGATGCAGGAACCAGTGCCATCTTCGTTACATCTATCATCCTGACAAAGTCGGGAAGACACTCGTCACTGGGTCTCCACTACACAGACTCGCAGTCATGTTCCATTCCACAGCGTTTGATCCACTTCTTGATCAAACCCACGTCAACCTCTTCCTCTATCCTGCGACCGTGAAGATCTCTTGATCTTGATAGTTTGCGAGAGTCTTCTTCTAACAATTGGATATCCAGGTAAAGTGCCCCTCCAGTATTGACTAGTCGTCTTTGTATATCTGGCAAACGGTGTGAAGCATGTATGTAAAGACGATGGCATGGTGTTCTGCCTCGGGGATCTGTGGTGTTCTCTACGAACTGGCGGGAAGACAAATAGAAGTTGATGTTCTGGAGATCTGCGTTAGGGAAGTCGTGAAGGCGCCAACGTCGCCGTATGAGATCGGAGACGAGGCAACACATTCCACAGCGATCGCTCTTGTCCATAATATCTGGAAGTAAGCCCAGACAGATCTTGCTTTCCTCGGGGAGACCATCGCGAAGGATCTGTTTGATGTTCAACGCAGCACACGTTGCGCAGAGTGTCGACGGCGATATGGCTTGATTCAAAGACGACCGCTGTCCCATATTTTTTGAAGCATGGCACGAGCCTTGCGTAGAACACGTTAAAAAGTGAATTAATAGTGATTGACTTGTCGTAAAACCCGTCTACCCTAAGTTTTCTTTTGTGAGGTTGTTTTTTATTTGTTCGTCGTAGACGATGTTGACGACGTCCCGTCTCGCCAAACCGCCTCAGCAGCAGCAGCAGCAGCAGCAACTGCAGCCGTCATTATACCACTCCAGCAGCATCACCACCGCTGCCACCGCAACCCAACCCTCAAATCCAAACGTACCGCCCAACATTCACCACCCACAGCAGGCGACGACCATTCAGATCCCCATGCTGAGTGCACTCCAACCACCACCGAACCCGCAGGCAAACGCGGGTCCACCTCCTCAGCAACAGCAGCAGCAGGGTCCTCTCGCACAGCAGGGCCAGGGCATTCCACCCCCACCACCGCAAAACGGCCAGGATTACACTCTGTCCAGCGTACTCCACTTCTTGCAGACGGAATGGCGTCGCTACGAACGCGATAGAAACGAGTGGGAAATTGAGAGGGCTGAAATGAGGGTGAGCACTTGCACCCACTCAATTTTTTTTTTTGTACTGCGTATCCCTTCCCTGACTGCCTGACAACACGATCATGGTTTCTTGTGCTTATATTTTATTACTTTAGGCTCGCATCGCCCTTCTTGAAGGAGAACGCCGCTCATTTGAAAATGTCAAGCTCGACCTCATGCGTCGCATCAAGATGCTGGAATACGCGTTGCGTATGGAACGGTACGGGCTTTCGTTTCAATTTTGCCCACCCCGTTCTGAAGGTTGTGGTCCTCGTCATAATCCAAATGGCGCAACAGCTCAAAGCAACTTGGACAATCGTCTGCAACGACGCCGTCCAAGCCAAGTGCTATCCAACAAACTATAAAAGATGATGCAAAAGATGGCAGCAGCGGAAGCTCTCCGCGGAGCGAAGGTGTGCTTCGTTCCACCATGCTCACCGCCCCATAAATCCTAATGTGACCTATTCTGTAAGATTCTTCTTTACCACCGGAACGTGTAGCGAGTGGCGTAGGTCCTGGACCTGCTCGGCAGTCCTCGTGGTCAGGAAATCCCCCGCTTCTCAGTACCACCAGTGTGCAGACATCCGGCGCGGCCAGCGCCACATTCAGCACGAGGCCCCCTCCAGGGCGCGACCCCAAGTCTCGCGCTCGCAGCCGCGAATACCTCAAGCAATGCCTACAAGAAATCTCGTACCTTACTTCCCCACAAGCTATGAACCCTCTGCCTAATCGTCCACTCATTACCAACCCAAACGCTGCCATCGGACCCTCACCGTCCGTCTTAAACCCCAGTTCAGCGGGTGGTGTCGGTATTAATACCAGTGGTGGTGCTCCCGTTGTCAGCGGTGGTTCTGTTATTAGCGGATCTCAAACATCTGCTCTTCCACAGCCCGGACAAGCGCAGGTGCCCTTTGAGCCAATATATAACGGACGGCCAAGGAAACAGCTTCCAGAGACAAATGCTGCGGGACAAGGGATATGCGGCACTGTCAACACGAATGGCTTGCCGGGCAAGGAATTCCCTGTCATGGGAGGTGCACCCAATGTCAGTAGTGGCATAACCCTTCCTTCTAGTCAGGTAAGTACACCTTCCTCCACGGGTTCCTTTGAGCGAGGGAACCCGCTTTCTCCTGCGGGTGCGGCACTGTACCAGAACCAGCAACAGCCGGTGCAGCAGCAGCAGGCCTCGCAGCCACAAGACAATCAGCCCTCTCAAGTACAACCGCCGTCGCAACCGCAGCGCCATTCACAAATGCAGCCGCCGCCACCGCTGCAACAGGATGGGACTCCGGCCTTTGAGCCACGTGCTGAGGACGGACAACAACCGAAACAGCTGACAGCCATATTCCGGCCTGATGGTGATTGGCGTGAAAAGCTTCGCTCGTCATATGAAGAGCACATGAGGCGATGGCGTGACAGTGAGGAGGATGAGGCAGAAGAAGTCGGTGATGAGGATGATGAAGCTGAGGGTGTCCACGTTGGTGTTGAGGATGGTGAAAGTGAGGGCACCAAGCTATGGAAACCCAAAAGGACATTGAGAAGGTTTGTTGCCGTTCCTCTTGTTCACATGGATAGCCACTAACAGCGCGCTTTCTTTCAGTCACTTGGACACCGTGCGTGCATTAGCTTTCCATCCGACTGAGCTTTGCTTGGCAACCGGCGGAGACGATTGCGTAGTGAAAATCTGGCGGACGGATGTTACTGGTCTGACCTCCTCTGTGTACGTTGCCTAATTGCTCTTCTCATCCTTTATTCACTTCAGCTTCAGTGTTCGTCCTACGACTGAAAGTGAGCCTCAACTCACTCTTCGGGGCCACTCCGCTGGCATCACGTGTCTTCTACACTCGCCATCACGCCATCTTATCTACAGTGCCTCTTTCGACTCTAGTATACGAGTATGGTCACTCCCCTCACCTTCACACACCACGTACGCCCCCTATGACTCCACGGCTGCGCGTGGTGAACTAATTGGGCATACCGACGCTGTTTGGGACCTCGCCCTCGTACGAGACGAAAGCACACTGATAAGCTGTGGTGCCGAAGGTGCTGTCAAGGTATGGGATGTCAGTGTACCTGATGGGGGCGCTCTCCGATTGTCGTGGGGATACCACGGATTGGACGGGGAAAATGACGATGGTGAAGACGACAAAGAGAACCCAGGCGCTAGCTCTGTCGAGGCGATTAAAACAGAGTTGAAGAACGTTGCTGTGGCATATCAAAATGCAGTCGTAAAGATATTTGAGATCGAGACCGGCAAGGAGGTCTCGCGGCTACCTACGGATACAACATATGGTTGGTCATATTCGGTTCACACCTACTAATTGATTGAGACTTGATCATTTTCGCAGATGGCACGGTAGCAACTCAAGTCAATAAGATAGTCTCACATCCGACGATGCCCTTGCTCATTACTGCCCACGAGGACAAGTTCATCCGAATCTTCGATATCATAACTGGTGCGTTTGGACGCGATTTCCACGATGACCCATCCCTAACGCCTGCGGGCCAGGTCAATGCACATACAATATGCCTGCTCATTTGGACGGCGTGACATCACTGTCTATAGATGCTGCAGGGTTCGCACTCGTATCCGGTTCACACGACTGTTCAATACGATTCTGGGACTTACTGGGCTCGCGGACGTGTACGCAAGAAATTACGTCACACAGAGAAAAAGCAAAGGAAGGTGTACTGGACGTTGAGTTCCACCCTTCCCTGCCTGTCATGGCAAGTGCAGGCGCAGACGGTGTCGTCAAGCTCTATGCATCGTCGTGATTCACGGCTCGCAAGCCTGTTGGAGATTCAATCTGTCTCCTTCCTATGTGTTTTAGGCTTGTTGCAGTATGGAACCATAGATCAGGATGATTTCCCTCTTTGCTGCACTGGGCATGGGGAATCTTCAACACGGTACAATTGGTTATCATGTTTCCCACATATCCTGTCACTGTCTTTTCGTACCTGTTTCTTTTTTTCGTTTTCCGCTCGCACTAGTAGTTAATGGTTCTACGTTATTGTCATGACCCTGCAATGTCTTGTATCTAACGTAGCTGGGCTACCATGCCAGCGGTTCAAGATCCGGGTCTGCGTGTACCCAAGAAAACGTCTACATTTACATACGCAGTCCTTCTAAGTAGGAGGTTCTATGGCAGAAATATTGAATATCGAAGATCGGGTATTGAGAAGTTGTGCTAAGGCTACAACTGTAGTAACTGGCAAACTATGTCATACACGGTATACACGTTGGTTCGAAGCAGAATGACGTGGCCAATAATAATTGACAGGAAGCTAAACTCGGTTTTCTCTAGATAACTAACAGCGTCGGTTAGAGGTACTTCTGGAGAGTGAAGCCGAGTGCACGGAAACTTACCTATCTTCATCCCCTGGTCCGCTGTGAGAATCTCTACGCCGAGCTTGTGTGGCTTAAGCAGGTCTCTACATTGATCTCTGATGACGTGGTTTATCGGACGGTCCGATGAAAACGTTTCCTTGCAGTGCGTGAGGTATACTCGAAGGCCGGCGAGTGCACCGTAAAGGACTTCTGGCGATGTCGTGTCTCTCTTCTGCCTCTTCCGGACCCGAACGCCCCTTTTCCTTGATGAATTACGTGACGAGAACGATCTCTGTGGCAAGATTCAGCATTTCCTGAGCCAAATGGTCGGCACTCAGATGGCCATAAAGGGTCTCGGTCGGCCGACCGGCGGGATACGAGCATTCGATGAATATGGCAGAGAGGTTATGCGGGATCTTGGGTGCGGCTGCACGCCAGACGTTGACATTTCTGGGTTTCACGGAAGTGCTGTCGGGTTCGACATCACCGAAGAAAATGAATTCGTGCTGAGTCGGGATGTGTTTGACGAAGAAGCATGAGCTTTCATAGGCGCCGCCTGAGTCACTTTCCCCGTGACTGACAGTCATGCTGCGCACTGAAACGTCCCGGGAAATGCTCTTGTACCTGCCATCAGCGTGCAAGCTATGTTTTGGGGCCTCTTTTTTAGAAAGGTCGGAGAAGAAAGTGTACAAAGACTGACGTGCGATAGATCAGCCGGAATAATGGGTCGTCCTCGTCATAGCCAGCCAAGTTGGGCCATATTCGACCGGAGAATATGGTCTCGAGATCTTTGAGCGTCTGCGGAGACCCATATATGTACTTCCTGCCACCGCCCATAGTACCCGCAGATAAAACGAGGCTGCTTATGTGGTCAAGGTGTGCATGCGTGATCAGAAAACACCTCCGATCGGCATACAAGCAATAAGCAACTTGAATGGTTCTCGCAGCAAGGAGGCGGTGTACTTACTGGACGTTGGAGTATACTGTGAAGGGTGTGATCCTCTTCGAGGGATCATCGTCTGCAGTGACCTCACCGAAGAGGCTCGGATTCCGTTTCAAGATATGCCCGAGCGCTCCGTGTCCAGAACCTTGAGACACGCGGCAATGCGTCAGCAATAAGTGTCAGTGTCAGAGGCGTTCAGACGACGGCGGCGATACACGGACCTGCTTCCAGTGCAATGATACCATCGTCCCAAGATGCTCCACAAGGTTTCAATAAGTATCTGAGGAACACGATAGGCTATATTTCAGGACGCGTGCGCGAAACAACTGAACCGACATCCAAACGTACCCGGATAGGTTTGTCTCGTCAACGCCGCCGCCAGAACCCACGACGACGACGTCGAAGAATGGCATGGGGAGGGTGTCAGGTATCGGTGGCAGAAATTCCTCTCTTAGTGTGGTTATTACTTATGAGCCAAGATATGTGTCGCCTGCGACGGGGGTCAATTAGTACCGTAATCTCGGTCGTAGTGCGTGTCCATATTCCATCAAGGCACGCTTTCTTCTTTGACTGATGATGCAGGGGTGCCGACTTGAACGAGGACTTAGGCAGTACTCATCTCTTGCAGTCATCCTTGTTATCGAGTCGGCGGTCAAGGCTACAGTGCTTGTTCTGAGTAGCTACAGCATGCCAAGGCGTGATGTATTTGGAATTTCTTTGCACAACGGTGTTCTTTATAATGCCAACGTCGACAAGAAGCGGATAATGACATGTTGACTGCAGCCGTGAGAACAACTCTAACAAGTGACCACCTATACTCAGGGTTGGTTCTAAATCTCGAGGCTGCCTCAAGCACAATCAGACAAGGCACCTCGTGCACGTAGGATGTCAGGCTTCTGAGGTTATCGAAAACATGTGGACGAGCCATTCTGCGGGAGGCTAATTGTCATGTCTCGACCACGAGGTGACGGCGCCGAGTTAATTTGTATAAAGAAGGGGGGGAATATAGATTACGAACGAGCGTTGTAGTATGTGTGAGCGTCGAAAAGCTATACATCCGGGGAATGTGAAAGGAAGGGACCACGTAGGGGTGAAAACTTAAGACAAAAAAATACTACATCCTGAAGATCATCATATCGTGCATGACTAGACCCACAACCTCTCATTGCTCATTGTGCACCCAGCAGGCTGTTGAGTGTCCTCTGCATGTCATAGTCGTTTGCCTCGAGCGCCGCGACAGCCTGATCACGACTAAAGCCCATCGCAGACAACTGCTTGACAGATTCGTCGTCATCTTCGACGCCAGGCGGTCCCGTTTGTTCCCGAATAGGATTTGCTCGGCGAGACAGGCTTGAAGGTGGAAGAGGAGGTGCCTGATCATGTTTCTTTTTCTTCACAAAGGGTAACCGCAGCTAAAGAATGGCCATAATCATCAACGGGTGCAGCCGAAACGCAGCAAAAAAAACTCACACTAAGCTTAGAATGCCGTGGTGGTGGTGCTGGCTTCTCATGAGTAACATCCCTTGATGAAGACGTCGACGACCTCAATGTCTTCGGAGAAGCAACTCGTGGCGGTGGTGACGTGGCACGCGCGTGCGGCGAAGTCGGCCTCCCAGAAGCTATACGAGAAGGACCGTGAGGCGATGTCGGAGGACTTACCGCAGGGAACGCCGTCCCAGAATCAGGAGCGGGTGACATGATCACTTTGGAGGACCGCGAAGATAGCGAATCACCGAGCCTCAGCGCTTGAGAGGAATCAAGGCCTCCAAATGCCTCGTCAAACGTGATACCCGCAAGCCCTGGTTGATTGGGGTCTGTCTGCCCAGGCTGGGTTTGACTGGTATTCCAAGGACCCGAATCACTTTCAAATGAAATATGTGCAGCGGTCGGTTGTGGTTCTTCTTTTGGCACGGCGGATGTGCTGGTACTCATTGGCTGGAAGAATAAATCGAACCCTCCGTTACCATGAGACGCGGGCGCCTTGTCCTTGGGGATGTTACCGTTCACAGGGGCAGCCGTGGTTAACGGAGACTCGATAATAGGTATTTTCTCTGTAGTAGACTGAGACCCGAAGTCGAAATTTTCACCGAACGTGTCTTCGAAGAAGCTCGACGACGTTTGCGGAGGCTCTGTGAATGTCGTATTGCCGGCCCCTTTTGCAGAGCTGCTAAGGGAATTTTGATGGGTCTCAGCGGACTTCATCAGTACGCCAAATGGGTCGAGAGCAGGGGACGAGATCTCAGCCTCCTGTGTGCTTGCTGGCTCTGGGACGATGGGGCCCTCCATGCTCTGACCGGCACCGCCAAAGGCACCTTCGAAGAAGATTTGAACTGGCTCTGAAGACGTTTCCTTGGTTGGCGAGAAGGGCTTGAATGCTTGAGTTTCCTCATGGGGAGCCTTCCCGTTGGTGTCATCGTCGCCATCACTGTCACTGTCCGACTCTTCGACGTCCAAGTCGTGTAAGGCCACGGATAGATCGGTATGTTTCTCGCTTGCTGCTGGTGGCTCTTCAGCCATTTCCTCGAGTGCGGGAAAATGAGTGACCGCGGCTTCAAACATATGGACACGGGCTGCGTCGTTATCTTGATTGACAGGTGTGTCGCTAACAGGGGTAGAAAACTGTTCATCATTGGTGCCAAAAAGGGTGTTGAAGTCTGTGGACGTTCGGATACGAGGAGTAGTTGTGCCCGTCAGTAACATGGTTGTCCAGTGTCTCTTGAAAAATTTCTTGCGGTTTCGCGTCGGACGCTCGCCTAAGGCCGAATGGGTTGGTCTCAGGCGATAGGGGCAGGTTAGTGGGTGGGGGAGAACTAGAAGGTGCAGGTACAGCGGAGAAAGGCCTAAAGGGTGACTGAGATCTGGGAGTAGAAGACTCCACGGACTTTACAAGCTTCCCAAACGGATTGTTGCTTTTGGCACTTGTAGGGCTCGTGGCACCTGTCAGATCCGGAGTAAGCGGCAACGGCTGGGCAGCAGCAAATGCTAATGAGTCGGCGGGCGACTTTGCTCTCTCAATGGTCTCCGCGAGGGAAGGCACTGCACTCCCAACCTCCTCCTCTTCCCTTTCCTTTGTGACATTGACGAGGTCAGTCCGAGCCTCTTCCAATTCTTTGTCGACTCTCGTCTTCTCGGATTCTTTGGTAGCAAATTGCTTCCGTGCGATGGCAAGGAGCCCTTTCTGCTGCTTCGCCTCCTTCTTGACCTTCTCCACCTCCTGCTTCGTGGTAGCGATCTGATTGGTGATCTCTAACATTTTCTTGTTGAGCTCCCGGACCTCCTCCTTGTCACGTAAGAAGGATCCCTCCAATTCCGCCTTTTCGACGCGTACAGCACTAAGGTCACTCTCGCTCCTGATAAGTTCTTCTCGTACTTTCTGGATATCGGCCGTCTGAGTAGCATGACGTTCGCGAAGGCTGTTCAGAAGAGTAGTCTCCGTCTCGAACGAGGCTTTGGCAGTGGCGAGCTGAGTTTGTAAAGCTGAGAGTTGTGCAGCTTGCGAAGCCAACGTCGTTTCGAGGTTCTCACGTTCACTTTTCGCGGTCTGTAGAGACTTGTTTGTAGAGTTCAGCTGGTTCTGGGCATTTCCGATTTCCGCAGACTGATCATGGAAGGGAGGAGATGTGGGGGTGTCGTCGTCATCCCCTAAAAGGTCCTTGTTGAACGCTGATGACACTTGTCAGAATGATACGTGCTTAGGTGAAGGTTGCACCTACAAGAGTCGCTGAATGATGTGCCAAAGGGGTCTTGAGGTGCCTGGGAAGCAGCAGGCGGGGCGTAAATGCGTGCGGGCGCTTGTGCGCCAGTGAGTTGGGGCTGATGTGCAGGCTGAGGCTGATGGTACACGTTTGAAGTTGGAGAAGGCTCATCCCATAGAAGATCTCGGGTAGGCTCAGAAGATCGAGAGGGGGCAGCGGTAGTGAATGGCGAGATCGTTTTTCTCATGGACGGAGGCACGAGTGTCGGTGGAAGCGTGTTGGGGATATCCTTACCTGCCAGTTTGCCTTGGATGAGATGCAAAGCGACTGCAAATCCGTCGCGTGTTAGCCGACCATCATTATTGATGTCGGAAATATCCCTACAAGGTACATTTAATACCTGCAGGGGACGAGAAAGAGGGCCACGATACATACCAAACTTGAGCCAGTACGTCTTCTGGTAACTTTGATAGTAACATGAACGGGACCGCAACGTCCCCTTCTATGTAACCACGCTTATGAGTATCGAGGGTATCAAAGAACTGGTCGGAGGACGCCTTCTCGGCGGGTGTGACGTCCCATGGTACAGAGGCCTGCGCAGTGGCCGATGGAAATGGGGGTATCATGGGCGTCTGTGCTGCGGGGCCAGGGCGCCTGGAAGGCAGGGCAGGTGGGATGTTATGTGCTCCCTGGCCCGTGAATTGCGGATGCACTGGCGATTGTTTGGTCGGTGGAAAGGGAAAAGTGGACGAAGCTGGGGTCCCCAGGTGTGCGCTTCCTCCAGTTACTTGAGCAGTAAGGCTGCCGCTTGCTTGTTCGTATAAACCCGGTGGGAGAGTCGTGGGTACGAACGACAGCTTTCCGGACATGGTTAACTGGATCAAGTACATGGCTACTGTAAAGTCCACAGAGTCAAGAGCGCCTCGCTCGTGTGTATCGCAAAGAGACCTGCAGCGAAACATGAGTATAGGTGCATCCGCGGAGGGGACGGACCGACCATATTTGCGACAACACATCAACGGGTAGCTTTGACTTGATGAACATATTACGAGCTTTGTCGCCTTGAAATGACAGGCGAGTGATTAGTTGGCATGCAAGGTGACGCATAAAATGAAAAAGTACCGCTTAATAGGCCATCCACGGGACCGCAGCTTTGGAACAGCCTATTGAATTTGGCCCTGTCTTGAGGGGTCAGCGGGGGTAGGCCCGGGGTGAGTGGAGGTGAGTTTGGTATAGACATCCCCGTGCTTTGCTGTACCACAGGTGCATGGATACCCTCGATAACAGCCAGCGGGGCAGCTACGTCACTTTCAGATTCAGAAGCACGAACGGGGTATTGGGTCTCACGTTTACTGAGGAGTGACTTGTGCACCTTGTCACCCTTTTGAGCATGGCCCATTAGACGCAAAGCGATGGCGACGCCCTTCTTGGTCAAGAAACCGTCGTTTTTCCCGTCTGCAATGCTCCATATTTCCCCAAGGACGGTAGACGGAAGCTTGGATCCGCTGAATACCTTGACGGCGACGTCACCGGTGAGGATCCCAGTTTTCTGGGTGTCCGCCTGTGCAAATATCTGGTTGACCAGAGCGAACTCTGCGGGTGTCGGCGTGAAGTTGGTCGTCGCCATCGAAAGCGCAGCCTAAGGAGCGTCGCTCTGTGATGGGTAGCTTTGCCGCCGGATGAGTAAACAATTATTTATTTATTTTATACTATATCACATTTATGGAGCACGTGACGGGCGCGTCCATCTCCAGCTTGCTTTCTCTTGTCCCTCATGGATCAAATCACATCCTCGCTTGCACCCTCAAGAAATACTGTCAAGTCAGCTGCTGCAGGCTCTTCCAGCGATGGCCCTGGCAGCGTGACGAAGCGGTGACGTACACGCTCGATGGAACGTTTACCATTGACTGACTCGATGGTAGGTTGAGCAACGAACTTATGACACTCTTGGTAGGTCGGTTGTGGCAGGTTATTGAGCAGATGCTGACTGTGCCACGCAAAGATGTCTTCTTCACCTGGAATCGTGCGTGAACATTGTCGTTGTGTCTCCGTCGTCTTCGCAATCCTGAAGCAGTTTGTAGTCCGCATTTCCCAAAAACGACTCCAACTTGTTTGAATGGGCAGGTACCATAGAGGGGGCGCCGGGTACTGTACGTTGATTTATTGTGTCACTCCGTCGAGTTGACCGGGTGGCGACGATAGATATATGCTGGTCTCGCGTTCCGGATCTCGATTTCTTTCCCAAGTAATTACCCATACTCGGCGCCCACTATCAAGTTCGAGACGCCATGCTATCATCCCAATGTAGACATCAATGGCGGCGCCATCTGCCTAGATATTTTACAGGTAATTGTGGTCGCACGTGGAACGATCTTTATCGTCTGATGGTCGTGGCAGGACAAGTGGTCTGCAGTATACAGCGTACAGACGGTGCTGCTCTCTCTTCAGTCGTTGCTAGGAGGTGGGTGATGATACTCAGGAACCAGGTAGCATATTGACGTAGAGCAGAACCCAACAATGCCTCCCCACTTAACCCCGATGCCGCCAATCTGTGGGGTAACCCTGAAGGTAGGATCAGCCGCGGAGACGTCGGAAGGCGCTGATGAGTGCCTTTTAGCTTTCAAGGTTCAACTCATGAAGCACTACCGCCCGTTGGATGGCTCGGCATGAGATAGGCTTCCGATTCCCTTGTTTTCATATAGCACGTCACCGTTAGGATGTTACATTGTTGTCGTGTGTCGCTTTGCAAAGGACTATCGTAGTGGTTGATGTATTTCCCCTCTGTGGCGTACAAGTGAAAATTGTTTTGTGCTGTCTATTTCTGTTCTTTGCAACCAACCACATCGTCTGTCACGGACAATCGACAAGTACCGTTTCCTGGTGGAACGTCGGGTATATATTCGTCGTACGTGCATGGTCAACGCAGTCAACTTTGTCTGAACCAGATTCTTGCAGTCCCTCTGTTGATATCTTCCTTATTACGTTCCTTTTCATCCTCTCATTTCTGTTATCATGCCTCGCCGACCACCTCCAAGTGCACTTAGACTCTTCCACGGTCCGCTTCCTCCTCGTTCAGAGCCCAAGGCACAGACTGCCATCCATGCCATCTCGGGCATTTTATCCTGAGGGAGCTCTCCCTCACCAACCATCGCCACCTCCACGCGCCAACTCCAGTTTCGCACGCGTGGCATGTCTCGGCGACATCGATATGTGTGGACTGAGCCTGACACCTAGTCCACGCTCGGCTTCCAAACGTCAGAGGGGGCCTTGGGATGACTCTTCGAGCATCGAACTACGCCTGGACGTAGACAGTCTGCTGGCTGTGCCAGCGCCTGTTATTGTTTGTGCGTAGAGTCATCTGCTGATAGCGGGGAATATCATCATGGTTGTCATGGTTTCAGTCACCGGGCGTGTGTTATCTAGGTCGGGGAGGGACGGGGTTGGCTTTTTGGAGTTGTGTAACGATCGAATTCCATCGTGCCTTGCGCCGAAGTCTAATTCCGAATTGTCATGAGTAAATAAAATGTAAAATATATAAAATAAAAGCCAGTGGCGTGGAAGCCAAAAAGCGCGTGCTGTTATTTTATTACGCTTTTTCTCAAATCGCGACAAGTACTTGCATCGCTGGTGGTACTCTTTTTTTTTTCTTTTTTTTTTCTTTCCTCTTTTCTTCTTGTTATTTGTTCTTTACGACGCTATCAGCCCAGTCATGTCCTCCTCGCCCACCCCAGACATTTCCTCCTTGTCGCTCAGCGGTGCCCAGACATCGTCGCAGCACCCGCAACAACAAACCCGTCTTCACGACAATTATGAGTTTGACACCAGATCTCCATATCCCTTCGCGGCCTCGCACACCCAGTACAATCCTCTTGCCATGGGCGCGTCCCCGCTCAAGCTCAAGTCTTCTTTCCGTGGCGGTCTTCCCACCGTACGTGCCCCGTTCTGACCTCCACCCGTCTCTCTTCTCACACCGTACAGCAATGGCTCGATAATGCATCCGTCATCCAGGAAAATCGTTCCCTTTCCCCAAACAACAACTCCGATTTCTCCTCCTCAGGTGGATCCCCTCCTATGGGCCATCTCGCTCCACCCATCGCCTCGCAGGCGCCCACTCAAAACAACGAAGACGAGATTATACCCACTGCCATCGTGATCAAAAACATACCTTTCAACGTCAAACGTGAAACGCTCCTTGATATCATTGTGAGTCATCCGTGATCCACCTCCCAAAAAAAGCAGACATCAACAGGTTTTACCGATCTCTTACAGGCATCCTTGTCCATCCCTACCCCCTACGCGTTCAACTACCACTTGGATCAACAGGGCTCGTTCCGTGGTCTCGCCTTCGCCAATTTCCGTCAGGCTTCTGACGCGGATGCCGTCGTGGTAGCTTTGAACGGATTCGAAGTCCAAGGTCGCAAACTCCGCGTTGAATACAAGAAGGTCTTGCAGGCAGGCGAAAAGGAGCGCATCGAAAGAGAGAAAGCCCTTCGTCGGATGCGCTCCATGCAATTGGAAAAAGAGCAGCAGGCAGCTCAGCAACCATACGACGACTTCAACCCGATTCCTCCTCCCCTCTTCACTCCTCAACGCTCTTTCTCCACTGGGGCTTACCAGCAAGCGTACTCCCCTCCACCTGCCTCTTCCCTTCCACCCACACAGCCTTTCGGTTCAACGACCACGCCACCACTGGCACCTGCCACGCCAAGCTCATCCGAGAAGGCTGCCTCTGCCAACGAGCTAGACTTGAACGACCCATCCACGCTTGAAATCTATTCTAGAATCTTACTTTTCAAGGACGACCCCATGCGGGACGAACTTGCATTTTCTAGGTCCCTGACTCCTAAACAGAGGAGGGTAGTTCATCTAATTGCTCAGAAATTGGGCGTGTATCATTACTCTGTCGGTGAAGGTGAAGACAGATACGCGGTCGTAACTCGGATCGATCCAAACAGGGTAACCTGTCTTCGTTCTCTCACTGTCACCCACCCACGTAATAACTGACATCTTTGGCTAGACCCAAAGGGCTCAACCCGCTACCCTGTCGCGCGCTCCATCCGCGTATCTCTCTCCATCAAATTCTCAGTCTCAGTTCGCTAGTACCCTCCGTGTGAAAAAGTCCATGCCTGACATGAAGACCCTGCACTCTCAAGCTCCACGCCTGACTACACGCGCATCCAACGGAAACATACGCGAAGGCTACGCTACCATCGCTTCTCCGTCTCGCCGTTCCCCTGGTGGGTTTGGCGCTCTGTTTGCCAACCAGTTCAGCGGAGGCGCTGTCCCTCCTGTGCCCAGTCTGCCTTCCAGCGTCACCGGTACTCTTAACGGCGGGTTTGGCGAGAAGTATGAGCGGTGTGGTCAGACAGCCACGTGGCCCTGGCGTTGGCGGCTTCGGGCGACGGTCGACGGTGAACAACGATGCCACGACCGCCCGCAGCACTGGTCTCGAAGCCCGCACGCACGAGCCTTTGGAAATATAGATTTGTTCGCATTATAACACGGCTTGCCACAGACAGACTTACCTCACGGAGTCGTTTTTGCTAACAGGGTGTTCTATCTGTGTATCGGCACTTAATACGATAGTTTGGGTTCCAAAACCTTTTGTTCCGATGACTTCTCTTGTTCATTTGTTTTTGCCAACGGGTTGTGCAATATTTGACCTCTCTCGATCTCCCTCTCATATATTCCTTACTGTCTGGGCCTCTTCTCGCCTCAATACGTGTATACCGCATGCTTTAACCGAATCTCGATTCTGCTGACCTTTCGAAAGAACATCTTTTTGTTGTTAATAAATAACCATCGGTTACTGATATTCATCAACTTGATTTGTTTTACACCTTGGCTGCGGGTGTCGATAATATGTAGTCACTGGAGTAATTAAGTTCTTTCGCTTGCTTGAGACATTTGAGTTTTGAAAACCATCGTGGCCGCGAAAAAGCTTTTCAAAATGCCTTCTGTAACTGCCATCCACGCCGCCTGCTTCGCGGTCGGTGCAGTTGTAGGCGGTGGCATCGCTGCAACCGTGTCTGCGCGCTTCAGTGGACGACCAGGGCCAGCCGTCTCTGCTGCACCGACCCCGACCGTCCCGCCCATCGTGGAAGTAGGGCCCACTGGAGATGCGAGATTACCGGGTGCCATGGTCTCGAGGGGCGCGTTGGTATCACCAGTATTGAAATACGGCCATCCCGGTGGGTTCCTTTTTTTTTTCGTACCAGACCGGCCCAGGCATTTCAGGGTGGATCTTGGCGAAATGATGAAAGGCTGACTGCTTCGCTCATGCACGGACTTTCGGCTCTGTACTCTAGGACCGGTGCCGGACCTGTTGGTTCGCAAAGCCTACACGGCGGCATACGATCGAAGATACCGCCATCCTGCATGGGTATGAACTAATAGTCTTGCTCTCCTCTTTTTTGTGCTGAACCTTTGTGTGTACGACCAGACAGGCGGAGCACCTCACACTAGCCTCCCTCGGCAAGTCTGCATTGCTACCGTCTCCGGATGACAGTGAAAACGGGGACAGGTTGAGATCGACCTTCATGGAGGACGAGGCGTTGCCGGTTCCCTTCCGCGCCAAGTTGCAGGATTACTTCCGGAGTGGATACGACCGGGGTCATATGTATGTTGTGGTAACGACGAAGGTTCTCTGATTATTCTGACTTTTCGGGCACGCAGGGTCCCCGCTGCAGATGCGAAAGTATCACAGCAGGCTATGGACGAGACTTTCCTCTTGTCCAACATTGCTCCTCAAGTCGGTGATGGTTTCAATAGACACTGTAAGCCCGTGTTTTCGTTTTTCTAGGGTTGTTCTCAGCTCAACTCCCCTCTTTCTCGCCCGGCAGACTGGGCATACGTAGAAGACTGGTGCAGGCGTCTCACAAAGTCCTTTGCTGATGTCTATGTCTTTACGATCCCGCTCTACCTGCCACACAAGGACCCAGATGGGAAATGGCGCGTTGTAAGTAACCCGGTGTCAGGAGACCATATTTGTGTGTTTCCTGACCACTCGCTCTTTTTTTATACCTTATTTTATCAGAGTTACGAAGTTATCGGGTCACCGCCCAACATCTCGGTGCCCACTCATTTTGCCAAGGTCGTATTGGCTTCCAGGCCGTCTTCGCCGGGGACGCCAGACGTGCCGGAAATCTCGACAGGGGCTTTCGTGCTGCCGAATACTGTCATCCCCGACGAAGCACCTTTTAAGAGTTTCGTGACTTCGGGTAAGCCCGTCTACTTTTAGTTTCGTTTGCCACACACGTACCTGGGCTGATGTCGTATCGCTTGCTAGTCGAAGCTGTGGAACGCGCAGCGGGTCTCACTCTATTCTCTGAGGCGGTGAAGAACGCGTCGAAACATATTTGCCAGACCACCAAGTGTGAAGTCATCGTTCGAAGATTTGACGAGGCTCGCAAACGACCTGAGCTCCGTCGAACTCTCTCGGCACCCAAGTAGGACGCACATACAGGCATTGATGACGTGGTAGTTGGTTGCATCTCAAGGTGAATATATACAGTATTAGAAGTCAGATAGCATATCCTTAATACCATTCCAATACTCGTCGTCTATGATCCGTCGTATTTCACCCTTGGTTAGCCAGGCAAAATCTTGGTATCGTGACTGCTTGGGTCGAATCTGGCCGGCAAGGATGTGTGCTTTGTAAAAGAATACGACGTCCTAAAGAGTCCCAGTCAGCAATAGCATTACACGTCGAGCTGGAAAAGAAATGCTCACCTTTGCCTCTGGTTCGGTCACGTCGAGTTTTGGAGGGTGGTATACGCCAATTGGGTTTCGGCTGACTAGCCAAGTGTCCATGTTCCGTCCGCACTCATCTTCGAGTCTCCTGATGGCGGACTAGACGTGGGGGATTAAAGGGGGGAAGCGTTCGACACGCTGTAAAGAACGTACGACGTGCAAGAGTTCGCCTTTTCCAACTGGACCTGTAGGGAGCCGCCAGACGTCCTTGCCGCACTCATTTGTTCGAAGCATGGCGTACAAATTGCGCTGGCCTCTCCTGTTGAGGTTCTTGAGATCATTCTTGACATCTGCTTCATGAATCCGGGGCATAGATTCGTCGGCTTCGTCTCGCATGCTCATCTCCATCAGCTCCGTCGCTTCGTCCCTATCCTCTGACTTCACCATGCCAAACGGGGCTCCGAACGCCTTTCGTTCTCGTCTGCGCTCCTCGATGTTGAAGCGGGTCTCGAGTGGCGATCCCTGTTTGAAATAAAAGTCGTACGGGAATGGGTTGTGCAACGCCCGATGGATGCGAGCTTGGTAGGCGTAGAATGCGCGTTCGAACGGTGTCGGCGTGCGGGTGAGCAGAGGAGATCTGTTGAGTAGGATAGCGGTGTGCAGACTGGCCCGCATGCTTTTCTTGAGAGGACGCGTCGCTGGCTCGTCGACATCCCGCGTGGTCTCCGCCTCAGTCGCAAATCGCCGTACAGCTGGCCTCCCAACAAAACTCGCGCATGCGCCTCGCCGAATGCTCAGCATCGCTTTCGACGTTGACCGCGTCGATGTACTTGGAAAATATATATAGGGGGGTCGACTTTCTTAAAGTAGCGTGGGAATACTCGATCTCCATATTCGTTGCACTGGGCGGACTAGTAATAGTACTGCGGTCATCGAGCCATGTCAGCCTCGCTGGTGTCCAATGCCTACCTCGACGAGCACTCGGCAAAGATCAGGTCAAAGCCAGTCCCCTGGGAGGTACATCACAATCTTGCCACTCTCCGTGTTGATGTGCAGATCCATGCTACCAGGGATACCAACGCGCGGGGCTCGTCACGTCGGAGGAACTCAGCCTCATCAAGAAGGTAGACAGGCAGCCACGAGCAAAGACAGAATCCACTCTCGTATCTGATGGCCAGACGTATGCCCTCCTGTATTTGCGCTTACTCAAGAAGCTTCAGCGAGTAGACACCATGCAGTGTCTTCTCGTCCTCATTGCCGATGCCCTGTTAGGTACATTTCTGCGATCATATCACCCACCATGTACTCTCATAAAACATGACATCGGTACTCATAGATCATGACGAACGGATACCTCTCTTCACCAGAACTGCGCAATCGGATCCGGACCTTCCATATGCACCTTTTCTAAGGTAGACGGGTCATTTGGCAGCGGCCTTCAGTCTCTCATTTATTCACATTGTGGTCAGGACGCTGGAGTCTCAGGACGAATTCGTTCAGCTCAAGTCGGCACAAATCTTGACCATCCTGCTAAGGTGACTCCACCTTTTCTTATTTCGAAGGCATATCTTGCCATATCGGTTCTGTCTACAGCGCGGAGTCAACACCACTACAGCATCACCACCTTCAACCTTTTCTCAGAATTCTTGCGATGCTCGTTCAATCCACATCCGTTAACAAGCGAGACGTCGCTGTTCAATGCCTGGAAGCACTACTCGCACGTCCAGAATGCCGAATGGCAGTCTGGGCTATACCGGGAATCATTTCAGGGTAAGGCGTCTAGCTTTTGCAGGCGTGCGGTACATATCAAGAGTTTTGACGCACTGCTCGCAGTCTAGTTGAAATTCTGCGACACAAACCGGGACCACAAATGTGCTACCAGGTCATATTTTGTTTGTGGCTGCTTTCCTTCCAGCAGGATATTGCAGAGCAGATCAACAAGTATGTTATTACAGGAAGACCCCCCTATCTATCCTTGACCCTTCTGGTAGGAAATTCGAGGTTATACCTCTGTTGACGTCCGTAGCACAGGAAGCAGCCAAGGAGAAGGTCACCCGCGTAATCATAGCCACATTCAGGGTCTGTAGTCCTTCGCTTCTCTCGTATACGCCTCTGTCGCCGTGCTTATGGAGCTACCACCCAGAACCTCGTCACCAAAGCCCCATCTGCAAATCTGCCAGCCATGCTGGTATCGGAACTTCTTCCATTCACAAAGAACCTTGCAGCCGGCAAGTGGTCTGACGAAGACATCTTGGAAGATATCCAATTCGTCAGAGATGAATTGGAAAGGAATTTCGCGAGCTTAACGTGAGTGAAGGAATTGCGCCTTCGCTTGCACCTGTGCGTGACACCCAACTACCCAGGACGTATGACGTTTACACCTCGGAACTTGCTACTAACCGTTTGTCATGGACGCCTGTCCATGAATCCGAGCAGTTCTGGCATGAAAACGCACACAGACTACACGAGAAGGATTACTCACAATTGAAGTGGGTATACGACTCACCCCTGTGTCGGTCTGGATCCCTGCTGATCTACTCCATTAGAGCTCTTATTCAGTTACTGGACAGCGATGACCCTGTGACACTCGCTGTAGCTGTGCACGACGTTGGACAATATGTAAAGCACTGCGAACGGGGGAAAAAGTAAGAAAATGGCCTTTTCTTTGATTTGTGTTTTTTCTAAAAAAACGTGAATTGTACAGGATAGTGACAGACTTGGGTGCCAAGGCTCGAGCAATGGAGCTTATGACACATTCTGACCCCGATGTAAGATACCACGCTCTCCTCGCCGTTCAGCAGCTCGTCAGCCACCCGTGGACTACCGCATGAATTGTTATACTACAGAACTACATAGCACCACGTTTCCACAGTATTCTGAACTCTAAGAAACCACCTGCAGTCACGAACTAACCCACACTTCACCGACCACATCATACTCCCTCAGGGTCTTGGGCTCTTTCACTACTTGGTGGATACTTGTCTCCGTATCTGAGAGTTCATGATCTACGAGGAGGATACGTAGTCCGCCCGCACAAATATAACCAGTTTTCAGCGGCATGAACGTCAACTCGAACTGCCGACTGCCTTCCGTTCTCGCCGGGTGAATGTCTGTTCCCGAATGAACTGGTGTACATAACTTCATGGGTTCTAACGCTAGCGAAGACGGTCCGACAAAGGTGCATCCTTTTAATTTTGCATCTCGTATCTGATCCGCTGTTCCGAAATGTGGCGGAGGTAATATCGGCTGCGAGAGATTACCTCCGGTGTTGACTTGAGCGGAAGGCGAAGTTGCAAGAAGACGATCATGGACGTTGGGTGTCAAACTCCTAATGTGTGACGAAGCCGAGAACCCTCCCACGAGCTCCCGGCCAGAGTTAGCAACCGATGATGCTTCCGCGGCACGTGAAGGCCGGAGATGCTGCACTACAATCGAGAGAGTCTGGTTTTGAATCCCCTTTGGTATCGATGCAGAGACAGTGAGTTTGAATTCGATTGTGAAGGGGTCGTAGACGTGGACAGGTTCTTGGGCCTTCCGCGAAATAACGAGGTCAACCTGAACGTCAGATGTTTGTTCAGGGCCAACTAATGGTTGAGGCCCCAGAGTAGAGGCGCTGACGATGGACCTGGCGGGTGATTGAGGCCTAGGAACAGGTGCAGCAGGTCGGTTGCGGAAGGGTGAGGCTGGTCTATGGGGCCCTGGGGATGCTGATCGTGATGGAGGCAATTGTGGAGAATGTAAACGTGGGCTTGATGGTGTGCCCCCGCGTTGTAGGTAGGGGGGAATAGCTGAGGGGGGCTGCTGTGGCGAAGGCAGGGACTGAATTGGTGGTGGTGGTGGTCCGGGGACCCGACGAGTAAGCGTCTGCGGTAGCACACATGGTAAGCGTAAGACGGGAGGGGAAGTATGCATATGGGCCAACTTACCGACGTCAGAAGGCGACCAGGCTCGCCAAAATGTGTGCGCCACGAAATGTCCAATCTACCAAGAGGGATGACGGATCCGGGCTGCGCTGGTGCAGGAAAGGTGGGGATGGTCGTCGGCAACAATACATATATATACTGCCGAATTGCTTGAGGCTGCATCAGAGCCATCGACCCAGAAAATAGTGGAGTGCTTTCGGTGCTGTCACCCGTGCCAGTTCGGACTTGATTCATCGTGTCTGTCGCAGTCCAACCCTCGGCGCAATCGAAGTCTATGCGTTCGAACCACATCGGCTTCTTGCGTAGTGTTCTGTATGTGGACTTCTAGGAAGATCTTCTCGCGTTCTACGGGGTCTAGCAGGGCTGACGGGGATTTCGGGACGTGGACTTTCGTCTTGACAGATAAGGGGTTCGTAACCTGACAGAAACCATGTACATACTAGGCACATGCGACATACGATGAGATGACTTACGACGAACTTGTAGTACTTGCGGAAACCCTGCAAACTTGGGTCGCCTGCACCCTCCGCCGAAGGACCGGGTAGGGTATGACGGAACCCAGGGGGAAGACGATAACTTACAGTGCACGCGAGCACATGCTGCCCCAGCTCCTTCACCTCGTGATGAACGACGACCTCCAGGGCATCTCCAACCATCAATTTACGTTGGTCTGCAGCCCCCCCTACTTCAGCTAACAAAACCTTCGAACTAGCGGTCTGCACTTCCACCTTGATGTTGACACCCTCTATGTCCGTGTTCGCCTCATTGTTCACACATAGACAACTGGAAAACGTCTCGCCGAGCTGAATGGCTCCAAAGGCAGCAGGAAGAGTGAGGAACTCAGACGCGTGCGATAGATCGCGGAGGGTCTTTGGATGACCAGGTAACGGGGTCTTTCCCTGCAACGAGAGAATGGAGGCAGTAGAACGAGCGGAAAATGACGAAGAGCTGGAGTAAAAAGGCTCCCAAGCACTAGCGAGTCCCGGTCGCTGACGAAGTTCATCATTCGGGAACAGTTCTGGATAACATCCTAATCAATCACGCACGGATACCCGCATGACTTTCAAAGATAAAAGGTGTCCTTGTCCATCGAAGTCCGTCATGCTCAAGTTTCTGAGTATTAGTGTCAAATCGCAATGCCCTTCAACTGGGTGCCTGTTTATTTGTAACTGTTGTGGGAATAGGGGCTAATTGGTATCGCTACACCTGCTTGTCCAACACCCGTCTCAGCTCCGCATTCTGCTTCTCCAGAGTTTGTATTTTTTGCTGGGCGGCATACATTTTCCTGGCCAGATATCTCGTTCTCTCAGCAGGACGCCCTTCCCCTCCCCCACAAGTACTGGGTCCATGACTCCCGCATAGCCATCTCTTGCAGCGTATTGAGCTCGCCTTCGCACGACTTGACCGTATTCTCCGCGCTCAATATGAGGGTCTGGTTCAAAGCAAGATCTTGTGTCGCTCGGAACACTGGGTCTGAAGGTAACATAAGGGAGATGTAGTATATATAGGGATGCATCACACACCATGGACAAGTTGCTGGAAAACATATTTGAGTACTGGCCTTCCAGGGCGAATAGTAGACGGTCGGCCTATAATTCAAGCCCGTCAGCGTCTGTATCGACTGGTTTACTGAGATATTGATCACCATTCAATATGACAATGGAAATGAGCTCGGCATTTTCCATAGCTCGCAAAGGGGCCTCGTCTCCTTTGAAGGGGAAGTCTACTAAGATTTGATGGTAAGGTAACTGAGGGCACAGTTTAGCTTCAGTGTTGATACGTGAGCCTCGAAAGCACCTCACCTCCGGTTTTTGTGATAGCTGCTTCAGAACAGTCCACACTTGTTCACGGGACCAAGGCAACATCTTCGCCTCCTCGGTATCTTCGCCAAAGGCGTTCTTGCGCAACTCGCCAACAGCTCGCGAGATAATGTCCTCGACGGCATCCTCAATGCTTTGCCCACTGTGGACTTTGTGAATCAACTAGTATGATATGGTTAGGTGGGAGTGTGGACCATCGGGCAAAGAGTGACACTGACGCTCTCAAGGTCACTCGCGCGACCGCCGAGACGTTCGACGCAAGTAGTCTGTTCTGGTGTTAATTCAAAAGTGATGACAGCGTCCCGCAAGCGCTTCTTCACGAATGACAGTGCACTTTGAACGTCGGCGTCGGACACGGCAATGAAATTCAATGGCTTGAACGGGAGAGCTAGCTACGGAGTGAATGGGGAACTCATAACAAACAAGTGCATCGTGGATTTACCTCGTGCTAGAAGTTTTGAGTTTTCGCGGTTCTCGCTGATGACAACGACGTGTGCTATCTGATTGCTGTAGTCAGCATTGTCAGGTAAATCCGTGACGGGGAGAGTACCTGGTTTTCGACAAGTGTGGCGGCCCACTGGCTGAGTACTTCCTCAAGTTCTTGTCTACTTGTCCGCCCACGGGCGGCATAATTCTTGATGACGACGACAGGAAGCGACTCGACCGTACGAGTCTCTTTCATACTTCTCTCCTTCCTAGCAAGCTCGTCCTCTGCGGCTCTGCGCCGTTCCTCAAACTCCAGTACCCCAGCGTCCTTGCTTTTTCTGGACGAGATGACAAGTCCGTTTAGTGGCTCGTCACCCACACCCAACTCTGACATGACGCCGATGCCAACAACGGCATCTAACCGAGGGTCGTGCCATATTCCTTCGCGGATCGCCTCACGGACACGAACATCGCATTCCCTGCGAGCTTCAGCCTGCCGCTCAGCCTCGATCTTTTGCTTGGCCTCGTTCTGAAGGTGGCGGCTAACTCTTCGCAGAGCAGTTCCAACCACTTCCAAGATTTGCTTCAGCTGGTCCTGAAGCGAACTACTGAGGCCGGCTATGGATGGACTTAGATCATTGTCAAAGACTGAGGAACCGGTACCAAACCTTTCTGTCCAATTACGCCCATGGTGGCAATGTCGACCAAATTATTGAGTGAATTAAGGAACGTGAAGATGGGTCGATATCCGGTTTGTAGCGCCAGAGCTGCTACTAGTCTGCTGTCGGAGGGTGCTTTGTTTAATTCCGCGTAGTCAATGATGAGAGCCTTTCTGGCTTCGGTGTCAGAGAGGCGGTACAATGGTTGTAAGAACAGGACTGATTTACCGGCCAGTGTCTCGGATTACGGTGGAAACCATACGCCACTTGCCACTTCCCTGAGGCCCGTGGATGAAAGCCACCGTTGCTACGATCATGTCAGACAAGTTGTCACGCTCACATGCAGGTAAATGTACCTGGTAGATCTGAAAGATAACTCCTTAGTGCTGTCTCTGCAGCCCTACGTTCTTTCCAGACATCTTGGCCAGTGCCACTATCGTCCGTGTCATCTTGGCGGAGAACGAGTCTATCCAGTGCTTGTCTGCGTAGCCATTTGTAAACGTCGTACTCTAGCGAGTCATGAGTAGCAGCATCGAAGACGGTACCACGACAGACCTCGGAAGTCAAAACGGTTGAGCATCTTCCCTTCGACGAATAGCGTTCGGATGGGATCAAAGATCTAGAAAATGGGCAAGGTGATGGGCTTCTACGCACTTTACCCGAAGGTACTCACGGTGTAGGTTAGAGTGCCTAGCAGGAAGAATAAGATTGGGAGAACTATTCTTGGATGGCCAGTTATCCAGTCGCGAATTGCATGGGCTTGAAGGGGACGCTCATATGCGGTATGGAGCCGGGTGACTGATCCTTCTTGTGAAAGACGGAACCCGTGGGTGGCATTGCGGGCAGCGGTAGCTGAGCGAACGCGTTGGAAGGCAATTTGGGCGAATCGAAGCATCCCAGAAGGGACTGGGGTTGGAGACGAAATGTTATATATGCGCCCATACGGCTGAAAGGCGCAAATAAGTGGTGTAGGGACATATGACGAGCAACTTACGCGGTATAGGTGATACAACGCCTCTTCACGTATATCAGGTCCATCGAAGGCCACCTTGACCATGGTAGAAGGGTACCTATTCATGTCCTGAAGTAGAGTTGAAGAAGGGGACTAGTGTCCGACACGGAATGCTCACTTCACGCCACGGTCGTCCTTTGACAAGCCAGACACTACCTCGGCTGAGACCTAGCCAGGAGGGCATGCCGCCGTGTTTGTCTATCTCGTCCTTGAGGTTGCTTTCGATAGTAACCATCGCGTTGTCTCCGGATTCATGAGAAACGTAACTGAAGTGCACGAACACACCGCCATCTTTAGGATACGGTTCAAGGGAAAGCACTTTAAAGCGGTGGGTCTTGACCGCAGAAAGCCGGGTCTCTAAGTTTCCTAGGAGTGATTCCTCGCGGAGCATACCAATGTAATAACGAATGCTGCGTGATAGGTTACTGCCCGGTGGGTCAATTCACGCGGCAAGAAATGCGTACTCCCAAATGCCCAAACGGATTGGGAATACCGAGTCGACAAACAACCATCCCTCCCGAGTCTGAATAGGCAGCGAGGATGCATCTGTGTTGGTGAATGTCCGTGTCCCCCTGAGTAGGGCCCGTGTCCCCAGCTTTCTTGCGAGCATGACCGAGTGCATGATATGACGTGCTTGGCACTTTGGTAGCCAATGACTTGCACATGGGAACCACCTTCCAAAACGGGATGTCTCACTTGCGCGTGTGACTGCCAGAGAGACGCTCTGACCGTCCGTCCCACTCCATTGCCCCGCCGCGATGAGCACGCAAGCACAACAGCCTGCGCCGCTGGCACGCACAGGGTCGTTCTTTGGTGCTATCAGGAATATCGTCACCGCACCGCTGCAGTGGCTTGACCGGGTCAGACGACTTCGAAGACACCCCAGGAAAGCGGAGAAGACTGCCGGTGCCATCTGAACAGTCTCGCACCGAGGATGACAGTCTCCAGAGCAGGAAAAAACGCATGAGAGTGAGCAGTCCTGCCAGGGATACCAAGGCCTATCTCGACCCTCCTCCAGCTGCTTTCAAGCAGTCAAGGCGGGCATCTGAGCACCTCGGCTTAGGTAGTCATCGCTACTCTTCCGTTTCGCCTACTAGGAAACCTGTTCGTGCACCCACAGGGCCTGCATCGCCTCGCCCACGCCGCACGGTTTCTCCTCATCCTAGTCGATCTCGCCTCGCTCCTGCTGGCGTCACACGTACGATGTCCCTGGATCCGCCCTCTAACACCAGTTTCTCCTACCGCACTCAGTCGGTGGCTTCGATGCAGGATATAATGGAGGAGCACGGCGTCGCAAAGGATTCTATGTCGATCAGCCGCGATCCATCCATGTCACCTGGTCGTCAACTCAGGGTGCGCTCCTCCCTTACCCCGCAACCCTCGGGTTCAGATTTCGGTCCTGTCGTTCCTCCCCCTCGGGAACGTGACCATAGCCAACCACCTCCACTAGCCACTTTAATGTCTCATCCAACTTTTGTCAAACCGCCCCCCAATCTTCCAAAATCCGAAGCCGCTGAAACCGCCAAACAACTAACTTTAGGCTCTCTAGTAGATGCTCAACGTAACGTGCGTTTCGTTATCAACCCTATTCTAAGTGGTTTTCATCTCCCTTTGCAGGTGCGTTCCGCGAGCGGCCACAGTTCCATCCTATTCGGAACAAGTTCTGCAACAGATGTCTCTGCACGTGAGTATCTTACCGTTGCTATGTATGTTTTGCGTGGTACATCATCTACAGGACCCGTGTGGCCCACCAATGCTGCAGAGAAGGCATTGCACGAACTCGAGATTTACAAAACCCCACTTTTACCGACACGGTTGAGGGCTTCGGGTACTATTCCGGATATGTTCTTACCCAAAAAGAGCCATCCTATTACTTTGATGACGGACGACCGAGAGGAAAAGCCGCGTTTGGGAATGAAGGGAAGAGTCAAAGAGAGGGGTAAAAAGAAGGATAAGGAGGTGCGAAATGGATCCAAGCCCTATGCTGGAGAAGGCGGAATGAAAAAATTGCTGGCGAGGCGCAGAATGGAAGAGGAACAGGAAAAAGTGAAGGAGAAGACGGAAGCCATGCTGGATGAGAGGATGGAGGAGGAACAGAGGGAAAAGGCTAAAGAGGAAAAGGAAAAGCAGCGTGCTAGTGAGCTCCAAGTCCCACCCCCGCCTCGATCCAGTAGCACCCCTCAGCCGGAGACGACTCACGGTCGTGAAACGTCTTCACTGAGAGTGGGACGGACAAAGACGGGACGCAATCACATCGACCGTCCAGTGTCCAGACGCATGAAAAAGTTTTCGGCGGCATTTGAGGATGAAGATGAGGAGATGGATGATGAACGTGCAGCGGAGCACAAGTTGTTGGAGGAAGCTGCCAAGAAAGCCCCTGTGTTCGAGATACCTGCTGGGTTCACCTTCCCTAAAGAGGTCGGTACGGAGGTTTACGGGCTCATCGAGTGCACTAACGCACTTTGTCAGGTAACAATTAGACACGATGCTACGAACGCGAAGGAACCCCCGATCAGCTCCCTTCCATTTTCACTCATCAAAGCTACTATCAGTACAAGTTCTACCTCACTTTCAGGAGAACCAGCGGCCAAATTACCGGCTGTCACTGAACCTTCAGCACCAGTGCCAGCTTCTGCACCTGTAGCCACCTTTGCTCCTCCAATTTTCCTCTGCCCGCCTACTCCTGAGAGCGGTGCAGCAGCTGCCAGTACCGCCACTGCCGTGACAGCTGAGCCAGCAACTTCGATAATTGCTCCTTCCGCGGTAACACCTTCCGGCGTACCAAACTTCTTCACTAACTCTTCTCTCCTTGCAAACCGTACGAATGTCGTCTCTCCACCACTGCCCCCGTTTTCTGTCCCACCATTTCAAACCACACAAGTCACTAACACAGAGACTGTGAGCGAACAAAAAGTGACAGTTCCCGAGGGCCCTGCCACGACTGAACAACCAGTCTCAGCACCCAGCGTGCTTCCATCAGTTCCCTCCGCACCCGTATCCTCTGCATCCGGTGGTACCTCCGTCTTTGGGGCAACCTCTACTTCTACCGCGTCTCCGGCTGTATCATTGTTCGGTGCACCGACCACAACGGAAACCCCCACGTCATTTGGTCCTCCACTCTTGTCGGCTGCATCCAAGGAACCCGAGGCAGCGGTGCCTCCGCAGCTAGCCCCATCGCCTTTCACATTCGATGCACTCAAACCTGCGCAAGCGTCGCCTCCTGCTCCCATTGAGCCTCCCGTAGTCGTGGAAACAGCAGCAGAAGCTCCGGCCGCCAAACCTTGCAACTCCGTTCAGCTTCAACTTGAGCACTCCGGCTGAACCAGCAACTACATCGGAGGCCCCCAAAGCTACCTTCTCCTTCGGCCAACCCACTACCTCCACCACACCTGCAGGGCCAGAAAAGCCGCAAGCTGCCAAACCATCTTTCGGTGAGCAGTCATCTGCACCACCTGCATTTTCGTTTGGGCAAGGCACCGGGACTGCGAAGAAGGATGATAAACCTATATCAAATCCATTTTCATTTGGGTCTACTCCCGCCCAGCTTACCACCGACACCAAAGCAGCCCCGACGTTATCCCTCGACACGATACCAACTACTTCTGCACCGTCGTTTTCTTTCGGCCCATCCGGCGGGAGCAATGCGGCAGACATCTCCAGCAAAGCCTTTTTCATTTGCTCCGGACCACCCCTGTGCGACCGGCTACCCCTCCCTAAGGTTGAGCAGGAGGTCAATATGGATGAGAGTCCTACGAGGGAAATGAAAGTGCCAGAACGACCGACCCTAAACTTTTCGTTTACGCCGCTGAGTACCAGCGGATCTGCTTTGTTTGCTCAAAGCCCCGCTACCCCAGCTCCGCCCGTTTAGCTTTGGAACGTCCACCGTGAATCCGTTCGCAAAGGATGCTAAAGCCGCTGATGAGAAGCCCAAAACTTCGTTTGGGTTCGGACAGACAACCTCTACTGGTTTCGGTCAGAAGGCACCTGAGAGTCCAGCAGCCTCAGCTGCGCCGTTCACGTTTAGTCAGCCGTCACCGAGTGTGGCCCCTACATCGCCCTTTACATTCGGGGCGCCGTCTTCGACTCCATTTAGCCAAGCGTCCGCAGCTGCTCCGTCTGCACCGGCTAGCCCTTCAGTGTTCAATCGACCAGCATCCACACCAGCCTTCGCGTTTGGCCCTTCTGCTGCAGCTCAACCGAGCAGCTCTCCCTTCGTATTCGGGTCTGGCAGTCAACCCACTTCCCCGGCTAATAACAACGTAAATCTGCCATCCAGTTCAGCTGGCTCGACCTTCATGTTTAATTCCCCGAGCGGAGTCACTCCTGCACCAAGTCCATTCAATACCCCTTCTTCTACGGCCCCTGCCACTGCGGGTGGGGGGTCATTATTTACGATCGGTTCAGCCCCTCCTCCGGAGAGTGGCGCTAGGCAGATCAAGAAACTCCCTCGCCGCGGTGGTGCGAGGCGTTAACACTTTCATGGTTTTCTCACTGTCGTAGTTTTATGTGGTTTACTTGCTTGGTTCTGAACTTTGTTGTCTCATCATCCCCCTTTCTACATTACCCATTCGCGCATCTCATCGATGTCAAGCATCAGATTACGCATACCTACAAGTTGAGGCTAACGGCCTTTATTAGACCACGTCGCATAGTGCAATCGCATTGGTTACATAGTTCAGTAGTACAACGCTAAATTTCGGTATTATCCACACTGCAGTGTATCCCGGAACGCTTTGGATCGTTCACATTTGAGTGAAATAATACTTTTGGGAACCCGTCAAGCTTTCGACGCGACTCGACGCGTTGTCAAGTTCAATCGCCCCGCAACTTAGCCGCGTTCTACGATGCCTCGCGAGATTGTAACGGTCCAACTCGGACAATGTGGAAACCAGAGTGCGTAGTCAAGAGCTTGATACTATCATATACACTCATCAAGACCGAGCAGTGGGAGCCGTTTACTGGCAACGCCTGTGTGCCGAGCATGGCATCAACAAAGAGGGCATCTTGGAGGAGTGGGCGACAGAGGGTGGCGATCGCAAGGATGTCTTCTTCTACCAGGCTGACGATGAACACTACATACCGCGCGCTATTTGATAGACTTGGAACCTCGCGTGCGTCTCCGTGTTCCTCGTCTCTGCGGTAGCAGGTGACCAATATCATAACCCCTAGGTCATAAACAACATTCTCAGTTCCCCATGGGCCAACCTATACAACCCGGAGAATATCTTCATGTCGAAAGACGGCGGTGGGGCTGGTAACAATTGGGCACACGGTTATGCGTCGGGTGAGCGACTGTACGAAGAGGTCATGGAAATGATCGATCGGGAGGCAGAAGGCAGTGATTCTCTGGAAGTCAGTATCCCCTGTTTATTGCCCTCCGGCTGAAAGACTCAGTTGACATGCTTTACAGGGCTTCATGCTCATGCACTCGATAGCTGGCGGGACCGGCTCTGGCTTTGGTTCATTCGTTCTCGAGCGATTGAACGACAGATTTCCGAAGAAGCTCATACAGACCTACTCTGTCTTCCCAAATGCACAAGAGGGCGACGTTGTTGTACAGCCTTACAACTCGCTGTTGACGCTCAAGCGGCTAACCAATCATGCGGACTCAGTGGTTGTTCTGGACAATGGCGCGTTGGCACGTATATCCGTGGACAGACTGCACTTGCAAACTCCAACGTTTGACCAAACGAATCAGCTTGTTCGTCTTTCTGGGTTTTTCTATTCCTTTGCCTTGATCTACTGACTTTTCAGGTATCGACGGTTATGGCGGCCAGCACTCAAACTTTGCGATATCCCGGCTACATGAATAACGACCTAGTTGGGATCATTGCATCCCTGATCCCCACACCCAGATGCCATTTTCTCATGACGTCGTACACGCCATTCACGAGCGACCAAATTGACAAGGCTGGTTAAAGGCAGTTCTTTGATTTCCTGTTAATTGAGGTATTATCTCCAGGCGAAACCGATTCGGCGAACCACCGTGCTTGATGTTATGCGCCGTCTTCTGCAACCCAAAAACCGCATGGTCTCCACAACACCGAGTAAAACTGCGTGTTACATATCGATCCTAAATATCATTCAAGGTGACGTAGACCCCACTGATGTGAGTCATTCCACGTAGACAAGGCATAGCTTTTCGAACCAATATTTCCAAGGTACACCAATCGCTTCTTCGTATAAGAGAACGCCAACTCGCGAACTTCATTCCTTGGGGACCAGCGTCGATACAGGTAGCATTGACGCGCCGGTCTCCGTACATCACGACCAATCATCGAGTCAGTGGACTCATGCTTGCCAACCACACCAGCATCGCGTCCGTAAGTACATGTTATCTATCCAATGACTGGAAACGTGTACCATTGAACTGCGTTAGCTTTTCAAACGTATGCTAGACCAGTTTGATCGCTTACGGAAGCGCAATGCTTTTCTGGAACAATACAAAAAAGAGAAAATGTTTGAGAATGGCCTTGAGGAGTTTGACGACGCACGGTAAGAGTGTTCCTTTAGATATCCAATTTGCTAGAACCCCATCCGACTGGCCAGTGCCACTGCGGAGGAACTACTGAAAGAGTACAAGGCATGCGAAAGTCCAGATTATATCACCTACGTAAGGACCCTGCTTATTAGCTTTTCAACTGTTGTCTCACTCCGAAGACAGGGAGCTCCCGATGAACAAGGCGCGTGAAGACACCATACCCGTTTCCAATATTTTTCACAACCCATGACTGGTCTTTGTAATAATGTTGTCACAGTAATGGCATGATATTCCGAGCAATACATTTAGTGTCGTCTACGATGATAATGTTTATGTTGTCTATCCACGGCAGCACAGAGGTCACCTGTAGCCAGCAGCGTCTACGGAGGGGCCGATGATCTAGGACTTCTTCGGCCCCTCCAGCTTCTTCCCAATATCGGCGCCTACCAGGTGTATTCAGTAAGGCGCGAAGAAGGTCAGCGATACTTTACCCACCACGTAGTTTCACCCCAAGGGCCCTCTCCAGTTTACCAAGGATTTGAGGGTTAGGAATGGCCTTTCCGGATTCATAATCTTGGATAACTGACGGCTTCTCGTTGGTCTTCTGTGCCAGATCCTTCTGCGTCATGCTTTTCTCCATGCGTGCAGTTTGGATAGCCTGTAAACGAACACCCATTAGGAGGACGTGCAGGACCGTGACTCGCACCTCATACCTTGCCGACAGTGGGGTTGACCTTCGAGGGAGGCGCAACCTCGTTCTCACGGTCGAGTTTGGCTATACGTTGATGATCCGGTCCTGGCAGTAGTGGCCGAGTTAGTACCACAATGAAAAGGCAGTACAAGCGCCACACACAACGTACCAGTATGACCCTTGTTCCCCCCACCCGTCGTTTTCTTTTCTGTTGCAACGACGGCCCCAGTTCTCCTCGCCTGAAACAGACTTCAGATTAGCTGGACACAACTAATACTGTCTGCTACGTACAGCTGCGTGGGCGTGTGGTGATTAGCAATTGGCTCTTTCTCTCAAATATGGAACTTGTTGCTCACCGTTCAAGTCAGAAGCATTTCTGGTGACCTTTGGTGCCTTGGCCCGGTATCCAATGACGGTCTTGCTGTCCCAATCGGCGTAGCTCATCGTAAAATGCGAATAATACGTCTAATGCAGTACTGGTGGTAGTCGGTCGACAGGAAGACACGCAATTCACTGCCCTCTTGCAGGGCCGCATGGTAGTTATATACTTGTCACGATGTCACACTGTCACTCAAGTACATACTGACTCCGCTGGCACCACAGCACCGAAGATCTGAGTCACTAGTCAACACCCTATTACGTGTCTGTGCACTGACGCTCAGAGTCATTATTGCGAATCGATACCCCCACAAGCTATCCAATCACGGGAAGGAAGCCCGTCAGTTACGGCGACGACACGCTTGGAGTCGAAATCGCTGTACCCAAACCAGCCGGGAATGAACTAGGAATGAACTTCGGTGGGAGCTTAGGAGTCATGACGTTTGCTGGCCTGGGATGGTTCTGGGGGTACAGCTGGAGAAAATAGATCAGTTCCCTTCCTCGTTGATAAATAATGTTACTGTTCACCTTTCCCGGATTGAAGAGGTTGAGCGGATCCACCGCACGCTTTACCGTTTTCATTAGTTCAACTGTGCCCTCCCCCAGCTCCTCTACAAGATACTCAATTTTCCCAACGCCGACACCATGTTCACCAGTGCCTGGGATTTGATCAGCATCAGCAGGGTAGAAGGATACCAGACTTACATGTACCGTCCATGGAAACCGCACGATAGATCAGTCTGTGGACTGCTGTACTCACTGCCTCAAGTTCTTTCTCATCTGAGAAAAGAATGAGTGCATGGAAATTTCCTGAAAGATCGTTCATCGGGTGAAATACAAATGCGAACAAAATAAAGAGTCACCATCCCCCACATGACCCACAATGGTATGCTTGAGGCCGGCCTTCGCGAGATCTGCTTTCGTCTCGTATACCAATTGTGGAAGCTTGGATGTTGGCACGCTGTCGTAGCGTTACATTGCACAAAAGTCAAGCGGAAAAAAGATCAGACCCACCACACGTCCGTGGTCCAACACTTGGTACCTGGATGCGCACCCAAAGTCGACATCAATGCATACTTCCTATTCTGCCAAATCTCCTCGGCTTCTTCGTCTGTGGATGCAAACTCAAAGCGGCTGCTCCCATGTTTGCTTGCTACTGCTTGTACAGCTTTAGAGGTCTCAATGATGGATTCGGGAGACCCCTGAATTTTGAAGAAGAGGGTATCTTGCACAGGGTAGGGGCGTTCAACTAGGCCCGCGGCATTGATGGCAGACATCACTGCGCAACTCTGGGTCTGAACAAAACAGGCCAAGACTGCTCAAACTCACTGTTATCATCCAGAAGCTCAGCACACTCTATGAATAACACGTGAGCGTTGACTATTATAAAGACAGAATAAACGCACGAATGTGAGGACCGTATGGCGTCTTCAATATATCATTTACAGCACTGACTGCCATCTCTACGTTGGGAAACTGGGCCATCGCAACTTTCGTTGGCACCCGGGGCGTGAGGCGTAGAGTAGCTTAATGGCACGTTAAGGAAGGGTTTCGTAACGCAGATATCTTCCTGACCTTCTGTGATAATTCCCAAGGTCCCTTCTGCACCTATAAAGAGTTTAGTGGTATCAAATCCAGCCGCGGACTTGCGAGCTCTTCTGCGTGTTTTGATTACTTTCCCGGATGGAAGAACGACAGTCTAGCAGAACGAGTTGTATGTGATATAACCCACTGAACGATGGCCACACGCACAAGATTGAGGAACCATTCCCCCTTGGCGGTTCCATATCTGACAGCATTCGCTGCGAAGTTCAGCATGCACCGTTACGAAGCGAGACATCCCTTACTTCCAGAACAGCCAGTTCCAACCATGCCACCTATAGTCTTCGAAAATGTTCAGACCACGTGCAAGCATCGGCATCAAAACTCACAGGCCCCAGGACCGGGATCGAGCTGACCCAAAACTGAGTGTATAGTCGCGATGTTCGTCGGGGAGGTTCACTTACCGGAAAGAATAGTGGGATACCCTTTTCCCTAAGCGTGTTGTTTATGTCCTCCCATCCGAGCCCCAGCCTGACATGTTAAATCCCCGTCGGCCTCTGAACATCTTTGAGAAATAGGAACTCAAAAGTACCAGCCCTGGAATACACACCATTAATCTCGAGTATTTTGTCCATTGTCGACATGTCGAGGCATATACTACCCGAGGAATGCTACTTGTATGAGATACTGCGGCAGTAACTGCAATGAAGATGTGCTCACTCCACTGAAATGACCCTCTAGACTAGTAGCACCACTGTACGGAATGATAGGTACTCTGTACTTGCGCGAGATGTGAACGACTTTGACAACGTCCTCTGTACTGCTCGCTTGCACCACGACCGAGTGTGGGGAAGATGGGTGGTAGGAATTCTCCGAAGAGCCATGTAGCTGGAGCACGTTAGGATCTGTGCTGACACGAGAATCGGGAAAGGCCTGTCGCAGCTCTTCGATTGCTTTCGTGACGTCTTGAGGTGTGCCGTACGTAGGCGGTGACCCGCTTGGTGCATCCGGTGCGTTCAGCAAGGCACTCAAATCCGAACCCGCTTCGACTGCAGCTCTTGGGGCGTGGACGGAGGAAGCACTGTGTGCGAATGCACCATCACGAGTGTCCGTCCTCCTGGTAGTGCCCCTCTGCAACGCATAGCAACTCAAGGCACCCAGTGCGAATGAGACTACGACGACCTTTCTAAACCGGCTAGTGTGGTCTGACGGTGAACCCGTCCATGCCGAGGTCGAATGAGTCCTCGGGGGTAGCAAGTCCAGCCTAGGACGGGGAGGTAGAAGCCGCTTGGTGCCGATAGCGAATGACCTGGCGCTGGGCCACCTGCAGACCCATGACAAGGAAGGACTCATTCGATGTGTCAATATTGTCATGGTTGTCATTGAACTCTGTGGTCATCCCCGTATCGTACATAAATACTCAGGGACCATGAGAATGATGTTGGATGTCTAAATAAGTAGTGTACAACTACTTCAACTGCTACACACAGACTTTGTTCCCTTCATAATGCATAGTGACCCAAGCGGTCGCGTACAAGCATGTGGCTTGTGGGGATGCCCTACAATTCCCTGGAGAAGCGGCAAAGATGGCCACTGTCAGATAGCTAGTCTACCGAAAACTCGACGGAAGACACATTCTCCCCTTGAAAATGTCCCATACTTCAGCATATTATTGATCTTGCAGAAGAATGACAAAATTGTTTCTTGAGCCCCCTTGTTTGCAGACACATCTCTTGCGAAAAGGGGTAAAATCGGAATGTATATCTCGCTCCACTTTTCTGTACAGCCAGTAGGCCATTTTCCCTCCTTGTTTCCATTTCTTCTCCACCTCACGGAATCCAATCGTGGTCATGAGTGACTGGAGGTGCTCGAAGGAAAGGTAGCGAGAATTTTCAACGCACGGTAGAGGCAACTTCTCGCAATATGAGAGTCGTACCTAGAATGGGTGAAGCGGACAACTCACAACAAGGAACAGCAACCCCGATTCACGAAGGAAAGTGTGAGCGAGGCAGAACATCCGGCCTGATTTAATAGATTGAGACCTGTGAATTCCATACCCTCCCTACTTGCAGGGTGCAAACGAACCTCTGTCTCTTGGTTCGGGAACAAAATTAACAACCAAGCTGAGACTGAGGATGTCCCACTTTTCCCGATTCTCGTTGGCTTCCATGGCTAGGAAATTTTGTTCACGTATAGCTGGGTGCCGACTCCGGAGATCGATTGGGGTCGCGCTTATCCATGACGAACACGAAGCATAGTTGTCCGGCTTGAGTGCGCCAACCTCAAGCAAGCTGTATAATCACAACGACGTGAGCCGTTCCCTGGCGCCGGCGGTACAAGTTGACCTACCGCAATTTCGGCGTGCTATCCCTTTGTGAGAGACCCATGTCCGCAAGCCATTTAATCAAGACTCTCTCACTCCCTCCTCCTCGATCGGTACCTTGACCAATACTCGACATGCGCTGATACGCAGCTAATCCGCCCATGCTCGCAATCTCTTCATTGACCTTCTTCAGTTCTGCCGCATCCGAGGTGGTCACGGCGTTGTGTTCCAACTGCTCCTGCTTCTTCAGTAGTAGATGGAAGCGCCGAATTATGGTTCGTGTTGTGTGCGGATTGCTGCTGGAGGATGCGATATCTCTCCCATCAGAAGTTATGGGCACCTTTTTCTTGCGCGCCTTGGGCATGCGCGTGGAACTCACACCTATGAAATGTAGGCGGGAGACGTGCGAGCCTGAATTCACACAAACGCCTGACCAACTCGAGATTAGCTTGGCACGCGGCAAATCCATTGTAAAACACAATCACTGTTATGGAGACAAGACATTAACAAATACAGTAGGATACAATGCAGATGAGCGATCCATTTCTTTGTGCAACAAAAAGAACGAAAGCTGAGTTGGGCTAGCCCTCCTCATGGTGTAAGCTAAGAATGTCGAAGGTGAAGCAACCAGGCTCAACGAAACTAGAACAAATGGACTCATACAAAGCGACTTGCGCGTTTTGTGTCTATCTTTTCGAATCTCTCAAACTCTTGCCTCTGTGGTCGCGATTAGCATGCTAAACAATACTGAGGGAGCGTGTCAGACCTTTTTGATGATGCACATGCTAGAGAGGAAGAGGCCGATCACGATTGCCATGAAACCATAAGTAGTGCTGCGCATTTCAGTAAACAAGCCATGGATAAACTATAGAATGATCACCTGAAGACGTCGTTCAGCTTCGGATCCGCATATTGTACGATCGGAGTCACGCAGAAACTGTTAGCAGCAACGGCTGCATCCTGGTCGGGACAGAAAGTGCCACCAAAGGCAACTTCATCCGTGGCATTGAAATACCCACAGCATCTCAGCTGTTGGTCATTAGACATGGATACGCAATCACCTTTTGGCGAAACAACATACCGCATCCTGGATCATGATCTTCGTCGCATTACTCTGCCGTCCGAAAACTGCATGATAGTTGTTACGCTCATGCAACGTGTATATCCAGATGAACGTGGCAACGAAGAGGATTGCGACGCCATCTAACAATAGTAACCAGTTGAGGAGAACAAGGGGTCGTTTCCCACGTAGGGTAACCAGAATGATGGACAGTACAGATGTCCCCAGCAAAATCATGCCCAGAATGGTTCCCGCTGTCATATTCAGCGTGACGTGAGAGAGTGAGAACGAACGGTGCAGGTTGCTCACCAGTAAGATCAAAGGTGCTGAAGGTGAGGTTGAGGAGGAGATTGGGTTTGCGCCAGACAAGGGAAAGAACGAGAGTTAGGATGCCTGCACCCATTAAGCAGATAGTGAAAAATGCCCATGCGATAATAAGGCGTTTGGATAACATGGTGAACGAAAGCGGCATCGTAAAGAATGAAGGTCCTGCGTGCGTTAAAGACTGTTGTGATATTGCTACTCTCGCAGAGAGTAAGAGGGAAGCACCCGGCTAAAGTTCGTTTAGGAGTCAAGGCAGACGGTCAACGTCGATAGGCTGCCCTGCAGTCGGGGAGTGCTTAATATAGGCTTCGCCTAGATCGTAATCGGCGGGGACAGTGCAGTGCTCAGCGTTTAGAGCTGTGCTAATTGGAGACCAGACGTGATGCGGGTGACCGAGGCGAGACGCGATCGTTTGGAGAAGAAGAAACGAGTGACTTTTGATGCGGGACCGACCAAGTGGTGCGAAGTGAACAAGTGAGCAGTCGCACAAGCGGAACACAAAAACTTATCAGTTGTCTTTTATTTGCGTCGCCCGCAGCAGCAAAAGCACACACTTCACTCAACGGCACTGGTAACGTACGCCGAATGGAACGGAAAAACAATAAATGCTCATTCTGGAGTTTCATCCACAGCCTGGGGAGGTTGTCCCTAAGCCGTACTTCACCGGCTTTTGATCATGCCCCCATCAGTGTTAGGGGGGGCGTCCCTACTCGTAGCCTGGCAACTGAAAGATAGACACGTTCTTGTCGTTGGCGGGGGAGATGTCGCATCCGGTCGTATCGAGTCCGTTCTCGCCGCCGACGCACGGGTGACGATCATATCTCCAAGCTCCGGCTTGCATCCACTTACCAAGCAATTCATCGTGGGTCCCTACCCAGTAACATACCATGACCGCACTTTCGGAGGTGCAGAAGACTTGGCTGGCGTCGACATGGTCTTAACTGCGATCGACGACGTGTCTCAGTCTCGCATCATCTGTACTCTATGTCGGGACCTCAAGATCCCGGTCAACGTCGCCGACATTCCTGATTCGTGCGACTTTTTCTTCGGATCGCAGATTCGTGACGGTCCCCTGCAGATAATGGTATCTACTAATGGACAGAGTCCCAAACTTGCAAATATCATCAAGAGAAAGATTGAAAAACACCTCCCGGAGCACGTCGGAATTGCGATAGCAAACGTGGGAAGACTGAGGACACTGCTCAAGGAACGAGCGCCAGGGGTAGGAGGAGAAGTAAGCAAACGTAGGATGAAGTGGATGGTTGACGTATGTAACTCCTGGGACATGGAAGGCCTTGCGCAGTTGGACGAGCAGACGATGAAGAAACTACTTGATACTGGTTGGGAGAACGGTACCGTACCAAAACCTAGGGATCTCGGCGTGCGGCAGAAGTGGCTCACCAGCGTCTCCACTTCGATCAGCGCTGCGGTGCCGATCCTGACGTTGGTGGCAGGTGCTGCTTGTGCTGGTGTATTATTCTTGTCGCGGCTGTCCCGCTCCCGCTGATTTATTTCTGATTCCTTTAGACCATTGTCTCGTTTCTTGCGGTGGGTAATCTCTTGAGGGTTTCGTCCGGTTACTGAGATAAATCCATAGCTAAACTCCTCGATGTTCTGTAGGAATGGACGTTTGTAAGATTAACGTGATTTTTCTTGTACTTTAATGGTAGCATGACTCTTCCTGCCCGAACATTCAAAATGCGCTTCAGTTTTCGACCGTCCAATGTAACCCTGCGTCGAAATGAACGGTGGACAGTCGTTCTGTCACCATACCCTTGGTGCCAACAGACCAACTCCTGAAGTTTTGTGAACAGCGGTTGCGAGAATATGCTCTAATTTCTGACTGCTCAGCACGTTCTGTTGACTTTTACGCTAGTATCGGCTTGAATCATCCGCATCTCGCGTCGATCCTCGATTCAAGGAAGTGATAGCAGGTTGGTTCATATCGACAGGTATCTAGACGTCAGACAAGTAGATCCAAGGACAATCCTTCTAACGACTTGGAACTTTTGCGATCTAAAATGACAAAAGAGACGGCAGAGTATTGACGAGCGGTGGCAGGATCGCCTTTCGCTGGAAGATGCGGTATGAAATTGGGGAATTTACTTCGCTATGAAACCTAGTTCCACAATCGTAACTTACGCGGCCCGATCTGCGACGCCTGTAGAGGCGAAGGGTCGCTTTGATTCCGGCCACTGCCAGCTACTGGAGGGGATCACAGGGCTGTACAGACTCCCGGCTAGTTCGATATGAAGGAAACAGTGCCCTGGCTGATGTTTGGCGTCTGAGAGCACTACATCACATGGCGATACTTCTCAAACGACACTCGTGGGTTTCAGTCCGGTACTTCCTAAAAGCGTCCGTTCGGGACTACCATCACATGCAATATGCCCGTACAGCTTTCAGGACTGTCTAATAACTACTGCCACCTTTTGTCCGCTCGCTCACTGGATACCAGATGCAAAACTTTTGTGAAACCTTCTAAATAAAAAACTTTCCAACAACTCGACATTTAAATCTCAGATCTGATGCAGCTTCTAAAACCTCGGGCTCTCCTTGCAACTAAGTGTATCATCTACATAAATACACCTTACTCTAAATGACTGAGGTCTTTTTTTTTTTTTGCAATGTGATATTACTGGCTGTGGAGGTCGGCTTGCACGTACTAACCTGCAAACCTACTCCGGGCCATTATCACGGACTCATAATGATCATGAGTTGTCAAACTGACAAACAGCACTTGCCGAACACCTTGACCATTCAAAAACTGGAAAACGCGTGTTGTAGTTCGCAGATGGCCAGGCTAGTGTCCGTTTTGCAGGGGCTGTCCCGTGACACATACATGTGTGGTAAGAAATAATAGGGGCAAGACAATTTTGGTCAAAACTTCCACTCACATGAAGTTGATCGATGTCGATCAGGCAGCTGCATCCACTGACGTTCAGAATGGACTCAGCATGTACTATCACCCAAAGCACCACCAGAACCGTGACCAGGTTGCCCATTTTGCATTGGAACGATGCTTATCGTGTAACTCCCCAGAAGGTTTCCGCGAACTCTACGGCAACCATTGATGTTACTCAGTTTGCTTCAATGCTGGACGATATCCGTAGTCGGTGGACTGTTCGATCTGATGGTTCACGCGATGGCCTTTCTCTCTTTTCTGGAGACCTCTTTTCGCCGTCCGCGGAGAGTACAGTCACTAGGGGCAGTCATATGGTGCGTTGAGCGGGGTCGCTCCAGTCCGATGTGTTTGCACAACGTCATAATTAGGTTCCCATCATGAATGAACTGGCGCCAGATGTAGCTCTGACAGGTCAGCCAACTATGTTGGTCTATACCACGATATTGGTGACCGTGTTGTACTTGCGTAGGCAATCACGAGTTCGATTTCGGTCTGATTTCTGTCACAACTCTCGGGAGATCGTACTAACATGCATAAGGCTACCCTCACCTGTCAAACCTCGTCCAAGACAATCGATTTGTGAGTATACCTTCCATCGCGGATAGGTTCATTCCAATATCTTCAGCCCTGGTTATTGAGTAACATCATCGACGAAGACACGGGCCGTGTGCCTGAACATTTGCAGCAATTTCAGGTGGTTGAGCGAGTGGGTTTACGAATCGGGATAATAGGTCTTGTAGAGGAGTTCGAGTGCCTGATTTTTTGACTACCCACTGGACTGAATTTGTGGTTGGCAGGAACTGGATCACCACCGTGTCTTCGTGGCCTCGCAATTTCAAGTTCAGGAGTATGGTAGAAACTGGCTTAGCGCTGTCGGAAATGCTGCGCAAACCCGACGGTGAATACCGATGTGATCTGATCATTGCATTGACTCATTGCCGGTAAGCCACGCACGCGATCTCCCTTATTCGACCCTCAGACTCAACTATCCAAACAGTCTTCCCAATGTAATGAACAATTTTTTAAAACTCTTGGAGCCGGCTCAACCCTGCGTAGGATATCCGACTCGCTCAGGATCTATTTGCCTTGTCACCATCCGCTCAGCGCATATCGCCAATCTTCTCCTCCCACGGGGTGGATCTTATCTTAGGTGGCCATGACCATATGTACTTTGCGTCGAAAGGGATGTCATCTTGGGAAGGATACGACACGGGGAGCGAAACTATTGGTGCTGAAAATGACCGCGGCGACGTGTTGGTAGTGAAGAGTGGAACTGACTTTAGAGATTTCAGTGAGCTTATGCTTGAGCTCGGAAACGCCCCCGAAGGTAGCATCAGGCGCAAAATGATCATAGGCGTGCACGGTCAGTACGCCGCCATCTTTCTCTGCGAGCGTTGACAAATGCCGTTGTACAGGGAAGCGTCACGCTGTTACACCGGACATCCCTTCGTCCGAAAAGCTCCAGGCAATTGTCAGCTCAGTTGTCTCGTCTGTATCAAATACGTTAAAGGCACCAGTGTGCATGACGGAGGCGAAGTTGGATCTACGGTCTCAAATACTGAGAACACACGAAGTAACCGCTCTTGTTACCATCATAATTAACGCATTAAAGGTCTACAGACAGCAGCAGCGAATTGGATTGCAGACATTTTTAGGCACGCATACGACGACGCATTGTGCACCAAAGTTGGCAGCGGATCTGACGGTGTCCTCATCAACGCAGGCACTTTGCGAGGCGATTCGGTCTATCCCATCGGTTAGTCCCCAGTTATGACTTGTGAGTCGGCTGATGTCATGATTCAGGTGAAATCACTCTTGGGAACATCCTTGAAATATTACCTTTCGAAGACCCATTGGTAGTGATTGAGCTGGATGGCGAAGGCTTGTGGGATGCCCTGGAAGCAGCTTTATCTAAATTTCCTTCCCAGGAGGGGTCCGTGGTTTGACTTTCATGCAGGAAATGAGTTGACATCGATTACACCAGGCGCTTCCCGGTAATATCCGGTTTCCGGGTGGCCTGGGATTCTCGCCTTCCACCTGGCCAACGCGTGTTGGGCATATGGTTACTACAAGAGGCATCCGGCTTCGGCAGTAACGGAAACGAGATACCTATTCTCGTAGACGGGGAAAAGGTCGAGCGGGCGAAAACGGGAAAAGCGTACAAGATTGTGACCAGGCAGTATATGGTCGAAGGGCATGACGGATTCGCACCACTCGTCGGTCGTAAATACCTGGTCGATGAGGAAAATGGACAACTCATGAGCGCGCTCGTGAGGAAATATCTCCTTGGCAAGTAGACATTTTACTGGTCGAACTCTAACTTGCACTCATACGTTTTCAGGCTATCGCTTTGTGAACAACATGACTCGGTTGTCTCATCAGACCATGAAATGGAACCTCTTGCACGATGAAACGCCTAGCATCATTGCACGAGAAGTCGATCATCGGAAGCGGCAGGCGGGGAGCAGGAAGACGGCGGCTACAAACAGGTGGCAGAATGCATTAGCCACTGTGCACCGTCTGCGCTCCAAAGCTCACTATTTGGATCATATTAATGTGAGCGCAAGAGAGGACATGGGCGACGTGGACTGTTTCGATGGAAAAACGGTCCGTAGCGGGAGAGGAGCAGCGGTTCAGGTGGGGTCGAATGATGTTCACCAGGATCTTCCGGTGGTCCACCCAGTAGTGGACGGCAGGTTAAAAGATGAGGGTAGAGTAGAGACATGATACATGAGCAATATCGGGTGAGGACCATCAATCGTATCATAGTTGAAATTTGCGGGCACAAGTAACGGAGGGACATCTTATGTGGAGAATCTATGAGGGAACAGGTATTTCGGGGATTCGAATCTTGGGTGCCGGGTCTCCAGTCAAGGTGCGCGCGTGATGAGAGACGAGTCCTAATGCGGTCCCAATACCAGCACCTCCGAGTACCACTTTTCAGGGAGTGTAAATGGACGCGATCCGCGGGAACAAGTAAGACACTCACAGTTTACCGTGCTTGCCCGTTTCCACAAGACGGCGGGTGTTAAAACAGCAAACAACAATGCACCGATCGTAGCATGGTCGTCGGCTCGTAATGAGGGTGCCTAGCAAAACCATGAGAATATGTACGTGATAGACCAAGTATACGTTGCATACATCATATGCATCCAGGAACCTCCTCTTTCTGAGAGTAACTTCATCGGCATATGCAGACCGAACGTACTCAAATGCACCTCCTCCCACGCACCCTGTCATTGCTTGATCTCAAAAAAGGACGCATACAATAGAGATAAGTTTACCTGTAGCTCCTCCAATCCAAGTTGCGCGTAAGAAACGATTCGCTGTGAGATGACCCCGGCCTTTGCGTGCCAAAACTAAGGCCATGTATGCTGGGGGTGTGAGTAAGGAGAATAGCTCATACCCTTTTGTCATTGACCGTCGTACAAGGACCTCCACGTCTGCATCGCGGGCGAAAGACTGGTTCTGCGCGTCCATATAAGCACACTGTCAAGGTAGCATGGCTTACATAATACAGAGGTGCATGGCTCGCACGGACCGTGTGCCTGCCCTAAAGTTCTAAAAGACCCCCAGCCCCACTCTCCGTTCTTTCCTCAGCACCTCAGACATTTGTAGCCGCGATGTCAGTCCTCGTCGTTATTCGAGTCTTACGATACGCAAATGATCGACTTTCCACACGATCTCGACGTTCCAATGAATCCATCCTCTTCGGAGCTATTTCCAGACGCTTCGATGGACCACGATTCCGGGGGAAGGCAGCATAGAAGTAGATATGGAGGAGTACGGCGAGGATCACTCGGAATACGAAATGGCCGATGAGACAGGAGATCTTTGTTACAAGCGAGTTACCCTGATGTCGAAGTCTTCGACATCTCTCGTGCCCACTCTCCTCTTCCTGCATTCGAACCACCGTCGCTGCATTTGGCGGCTGACGTATCCATCGGGTCTGATCTTTATCATTCCGTAGCTCGTGACATATCAAAACAATCCTCGGATTCCACTACGCCTGCGGCAGATGAACATAGTGGGGACGTCCCCCGAGCACGGCCCATATCATGCACCCCGATTGGAACCATTACCTTCCACAGAGCACTTCTTTAGTTTCGCAGCCGAATCCTATTGGAGTCACCGCTTCTGACGTTTCCGGGGAATTCTATCCTCTGGATGGGATCACAAAATCCTTCACACGATGGGACCCTTAATGTTGATTCGGACAGAGGCGAGGGACTCCATAGTGAATCTAGTTCAGACATCGCACCCCAGCACGGGTGCGATGTACCACAGATATCCGAAAAACCTGACCATGGGTATGGGGTACTACCGACCGCAGCATCCGTTCCTTCTTCCGAGGGTCATCACACTCCTGTCCACTCGGAAGTTGTAGTTGAGGGCAATTGCAATGAAACATCAGGGCCAGGAGGACGGTCATGATCCTCCCGGTACAGATTTTCCCTTTGAACAAACAGCACTTGCTTCACGTCCTTCGGTGAACGTTTCCGAGGATGTTGAGACCAGCCATCTCGCTGCGGAAAAGCAGGCAGGGGAGGTCGATGACACCCTTAGAATATCAGAGGGTGTCTATATTGACCCACCTCCAGCTGTTCTGTTGTCGGTCGGGTCTTCCGCGGAAGCACTCTTCTGCTTGTTCAATCTTCCGGTCGCAGAAGTTAGATCGGAAAGTCCTCCACACGAGGGTCGAGACAGTACGGTCGGCGGTTACCATCTACTCCTGGAGAACAGTCCGACCTTGTACTACGAGCCCATAAGTAATGTATTCGATGCTCTGCGTCAAGACGAGGAGTTTCTCTCCTACATCCCCCATAGTTTTGAAGGTGAACTGGTCCTGGACGCCTACGACTTGCAGTTACCCATTTCTGAGGTCAGTTACTTCTGCATATTCATCGCTCGTGTCCTGACATAGCGATGTTTCAGGATAACATTCACGCGCGCGAATTTAGTTTACATGACCTGAACGTTTTACACGATGGATCTGACTTTGCAGGACCACTACGACTACGACTTACTGCGACTACTTTCTCGCTTCATTTTCCGTTACTATGCCCTTCAAGAACAGATCCAAAGACTAGACTCAGCTGTTGAGGGTACTGGTGATAAACAACGCGATGGTTAGTGTCCGTGCATCCGCTTTTCCTCAACTCAAATCCTTTAACAGATCAAGAAGACACAAGGGCAAGCGATAAGCAACAAGGCCACGACACTCAAAATCATAAAGAAGTGACCACACTTCCTGCTGACAGCACCGGCGAAGCGACCGCTCAACCTACCGTAGCTATTGAAGGTACTGATGGTCAGCAGGAGGGTCCTCTGTCATCAGAAGAGGCTGCAGAACACGCTATCCCACAGTCAGCGGAGGACGCCGACTATCACGCGGTACCTACTAGCGAAGCGCAAGTACTAGAGGAGGAAGACGACTATCAAAGCACCAATCGCGAAGTTGGTGACACTACCGCTGAGGGTGTCCTAGATGCCGATCAAATACATGGATCGGCCGATACGGATCAAGCTACAACTTTTCCGGGGATGTCAGATTTGGCGGCGAGCAAACGAACTACCAAGAATATTTTCTTCCTGAGGAATACGACGAGCGGGAAGGAGAAGACCTGGACGAAGCTGAAGGTGACTTACAGTTTGACGACTCGATACAATACCATACTGGGGAAGATCCGGTTGATTCTAGCGCTGTTTCTGCAAGTATTTATGAGGTTCGGACCACCACCGGAGACTCTGATCTGAAGGAAGCGGTGTCCCAAGCTTACCGTCGTTCATCCCCTTCTGAGAGCTCACCCGAGGAGCCTTCTAATTTAGAAGAAGCCACAGATTTTACCTTCTGGTGCGCTTAAAGGTTTCCCGTGTTGTTTCAGTTGTGAACGCTCATTTATTAATGCAGCAACCGATGATAACTTTCCTACAGAGGCAGAGGAAAACCGTGGGGATGATGAGGCTTCCCACCATTCGGAAAATGGTAAGTGTTCTTCTCTTCGTCGCACAAACCTTGACTTACGATTGCCATAGATTTTCAAGGCGAGAGTACCACTCCATCACGTTCACAATCCACCCCCGCCGAACAAGGACCTCAACCTGACATTTACTTTGACGAGCATTACCACAGAACCGGTACGTTGCCTGTCGCTGGCTACCGCTACATAAACTAAGTCTATCCGGCTAGGTGACTCCGTTGGCCAGCTATTTGAGGGGAATTCGGGTCAGGTAGGAATTCAGGATGACGAAGATGAGTGGGGGTGGGATGATGCCGATGGAGAGGATGACAATGAATATTGGCCAGAGCACGATGCTGCTTCAGATAATAGCACCGCCACACTCTCCAGCAAAGCCTCCTGCAAGAGGGTTTACGATGAGGTCGCTGAAGACCTAGGGCAGGCACCTCTCGGGACACCAGGTCAGTACTCGTTATATCGAAATGCAGCGACCTTTACTAACATTTATTGACATCTTAGAATCAAAAAGAGCTCGTGTTGAGTGAAGTCCACATCCACCCAACCAACAGTTTCTCCCCTCGCGATGGCATTGCTGGCTGCATCTAACATCTAACTTATTTCTGCACTCTCTCATCAACATCGACCTTTCATCATCAACTTCCCCCTTTACTGTCAAAGGCTAAGTCCTAGTTCTCTTATCATATCCTTTTCGCTATTCTTCTGGCATTGTATTGTACTAACTTTTTCAGCATGATGAATCGACGAGATTGGTGATAATTGAGTGGCAGGAGAATATCAACTAGACGACGGTTGAATAGGAGTCCTAGCATGTCGACGCATACTTTTATAGTCTAGTCGGCTGTAGTACCGTTGAAATCAGATCTTTTCGCTGCCTCCGTCAGTGGATTGGGAAAATGTCTGGTGATAGTGGCAAGTGAATCCGTAGCAAGCTGCTGACAGAAAGGGACGCCGGCCTATCATAGCTGGTTTAATCGTACTACATGTCACTTCTGTCGCTGCTTCCGTTGTTGCAATAATCTCATGGCCGACGCTGAGACGGTTCGTCTGTGCACCCAGGTGGTTCATTCACACTTCGGTCCACTGACAACAGTGAGTATACAGCAGTTGCACTAGAAGTAACCCCCGTCTCATTTCCACAGAACGTCGCCACGGCCTTGCTTCGTCGGGGACGACTATCATTCCCGCAACTTTTACGATACACTAGATTAAAACCGAGAACCGTGCGCGCTACTATCCTTGTACTAGTGCAACATAACCTTCTCTGGCACGCGCAAACGGACGAGGACGGCGAAGCACTAGAGTTCAACACTGCGGAATGCCTCAAGCGACTGAGATTCGGACGGTATGTTTGGTTGGTGGAAAATATGCTTGGGAACGCGGTACGTATGCAGCCCTTGTCCTATGATTCCAGCTTCATGAGTTTACGCTGCTTTACAGGCTGCAGAGATTGTGCAACTTGTACTAGACCACGGAAAACTTCGCGCACCGGATATAATATCTCGACTCTCGATATATGATCTCAAGAGTTCGTCTGGCCATCCTACCCTTCGAGCACGTCCTAACGACTTGTTTTAGATACCAGCATGTATTCTCAGGCCTTGTATAAGCTAGTATCGGAATCATACCTGAAACCGTCGACATTGCTCTCCCACCAGTCGCCGCGGGACAAGCGTATAAAGTACGAAGCCGAGGAGAAGTCTAAGCTCGCAGGGTTCCCAACTGCACGAGAACTGCGTGAGGCCAAGGCTGTGGCCGAAGCCCGTCTGAAAAGGGAAGAGGAAGAGGCAGAAAGAGTCGGTTTGGTATGTTCAGCATTTGCGTATCGCCTTGGATTTCCCGCTGATTGTTCAGCGACCATAAGAAACCCAAGCCAAAAGATCAATTAAACCATCGGCCGTCTAAAGTGAGATTTCTGATTGTTTCAATGGTGGTGCATCTTTAACAGGTGCTTGCATGACGATGTAGAAAAAGGTTGTGGAGGAAGTGGTAGACGTAAGCCTCATTTGATTGCTCACCGGCCAATATACTTATCGATGGAAGGACGACGTCTACTTTCGAATCAACTCAGATAAATTCGATGTCCACATCCGCAATAAGGTACCCATCATTGAAGCTCTGTATTCCGCCGGCTGACAGTAATCCAGCTTATTGAGACAGCCGTCGAAGAGCGATTCAATCGCTACGCTGCCCTTGTCATGAGAGCTACCTTAATGGCTACTGAGTCGAGGCAAAAATCGCTATCCGATGCCCGCTCGGGTATTACTTTCTCATTATTTGAACCAGTATATTATTTGACGAGGAGAACAGACCCTTGCTCTACCAATGCTATTGCAATGCATATACCAGACGATGAGGATCTCTCTGCAGGTCTCGCATCAAATTCAAAAAGGCCCTCCAACACCTCTCTAGTCAAGGAATACTTAGGATTGATGGCGAACGCTGACAACCCTACCCACGCTGGTCGTGCTGCATCATTCCTATCCCACTCTGACAATAAAGTCTATGTTGAGTTCGATATTATCGGCCGGCGACTCCGTAGACGTGTGTTGGAGTCTGTGGCTCGCGAGCGGCATGGCGAGGACGCCGTGAGGATTGTTCGGTTGTTGTTGGACATTGGTAAGATGGACGAGAAACAGGTGCGTTGTAACTGTGCAATACAACTAAGAAACGCTGGACGAGGTGTGCCACATAGATAGCAAAGGTGGCTATGATGGCGAACAAGGACGTTAGGCCGCTGTTGTCTGCGATGTCATCTGACTGCCTGATTTCCACCCAAGAAATCGCTAAAAGCACAGACCATAATCCGACCCGAACGTTTTATCTTTGGTAGGCGACCTCGCTGCGGGCCACCACTGTCGCACACTAATTTTTCGCTAGGCACGTAGACCTCGACAGGGCGTACTCAACATTACTGAGTAGCCTCTACAAAACCCTATTCAATATAATCACACGAAGACAAGCAGAGCAGGAAGAGCCTGAGATCAAAGCAGTTCTAGCAAAATGCGAGCGTACGGATGTTGCCCAAGATGAAAGCTTGTTGACTCGGAGGGAACGAGAGTTACTGTCGGAGTGGAAGAGGCGGAGGGAGAAGTTGAGCGTATTAGAGATGAGAGTTGAAGATGCAGTCTTCATCCTCAGAGACTTCGCTCCAGGAAGAAATAGTGATGAATGACGATGACTGTATTGAAAGTTGATCATTGAGACCACGACCAGCACGATATACGAGTCCACAACTAAATTCACGAACAAGGACGAAGATCTCTCTCAGGTTGTCAATATACATGCTCATCGGTAACTACTGACCGTTAGAGCTCAGTGAGGCCAGTGGCTCAGTTGACTCGTGTGAAAGCAATCGGTAGACGCTGTTGCTCAAGATACCCTCATGGAGACACGCCACGTCGACTCCCGGCCCGTACGTGTTCACCTGTATACCCCACAGAATGAGGCTCCTCCTCACCCTGGGTCTGGCTGGACGCGCTTCGTCTGCATATCCGATACGCACTCGGGTATCTTTCGACTACCACCTGGCGATGTTCTACTTCATGCAGGGGACCTCAGCAGCTACGGGGCGCTCCCACAACTTACCCGGACCGTCGACTGGCTAAAGTCTTTGGAGTATCCTGTCAAGATGTGAGTGCAAGTACTTGTCTCATCCCGTTGTTGTTAGTTAACGTTGTACATAAATAGCATGATAGCGGGCAATCACGACGTAAGTAGTGCAGACAGAAGTAGTTCATCTGATTAAAACCAACATCCTCTATTCAGCTGTGCTTGGATGAGAACTGGGCCAGGCCAGACTATGGCTTCAGACCAGAGGTAGACTACATCCCTACCGACGTGCCACTGTGCTGATAGCGCCCCAGTTAATCCAACATGCGCGAGCGACCGTACGAAGCTTGGCATCGGTTGGGCTGTATTACCTTGAGCACGAGTCTCTGCATTTCACTGCACCATCGGGTAGAGTCTGGAAAGTGTATGGGTCACCAGTGAGCAGTCACGAGATGGTTTGCATGTGCTAGGCGTTCAAATATCTCAAGGCAGCCCCAGTTCACATCGAAGGTGCCTTTCAGTACGCCTCTTCCGCAGAAGCAAAAGGTACGTCCAACCACGACGGTATACCAATACTTCCATCGATAATAACCACCAACAGCGATATACCAGCGTATACCAGAAGATACCGAGATATTAATCACCCACACTCCGCCCTACCGAACCCTGGATAAAACAAGGAAGGGGAAGCACGTAGGATGCCAAGCGCTTTCATCGAGGCTGAAGAGACTGAGGCATTGTCGACTCCACGTGTTTGGACATATCCATGAGGACGCGGGAGCCAGAGTAGACGACGTCGAAGGCACACACCGCATTTCAGTGAACGCGGCAGTACCGCTCAGCGATAAGATCGTTATAGTAGACATGCGTGATTGACTGGTTGGTGGAGGACGGTTGGGTGAGCGTACCACATCGGCTGTTTAATGCCGGCACCCTGCATCTATACAGTAACTTTGCCCTTCTTTGCAACCTTGATTCCCAACTTGTTTTTGAGGTTTAGTTTTGCTTTCTTCGCCGTAGCTGCACCCTTAGCATCCACCGCACGATTGGATTGCGGGAGTAGACTGAGGATATCAGGTTCAATATCATCTGCTTTTCGCTTAACAGTGACTGTGTGTGACGTGGATGCCGTCGCAGCTGATGGTTCTGAACAGGCTGAGGATAGAAGGCAGTCCTGGCAGTGCGGGCATGGACACCTTCGTAAACACCTGTCGCACCATCTCATCGTCCTCTTCCTCTTCCAATCTGCGTTGTCGATCTTCGTCGGTCTCCACCTCTTCAGCCGGAATCCGAGCAGCAAGATCGACTACTTGTCCGACACGATCGTTCCGAGCATTCCTTGCTCTGATGTCCTGCAGGGCATCGAGGATGTCCATCTCCCTCTTTGCGTCTACCGTGCGGTTTTCGAGAGCTTTCATAGGATTGTTCTCTTCTTCTTCCAGCCGCGCAAGGCGATCTTCCTCTTCAACGACCTTTTCCTCCCGCCAGGGTTCGAAATTGCGAGAAGCTCCATGCTCTGCTGCATAATCAGGTGTTCTTTGGATCCGTTTTGAAAGTAATTTCGGCAGAACATAATGTGCTAGTGAATGATTAGCTGTGTGTATGGATGGAAGGGACAGAGTGCTCACCATTTGATGTAGAACCGGAATATCTTGATGCCATAGTAATCCTCCCCTTCAACTGTCTCTTTGCGAGCGTTGAACTTCTTTCCTTTGTAGATGTATTCTCCGCAGGTGTTACAGCGCCTAGAGGGTTCGTTAGATGGATGACTAACGTCGACGAATAGCTGGACTTACATAGAGAATGGCTGCCATCAGACGAACGACCTGTTGGGAGTTCTTTGGACCCTTTCTTCGAGGAATGAGCGAAGGGTCGAAGTCGGGTGGAAAGTACTTGTTCAAAACTGACAAACCGTCAATCAGTGGACAGTTTTCCAGTGATAGCTGGGGATACATTACCTTTGCGTTCGGACATGGTGGTGGTAGCAGGGAAACAAGGATTGCTGACATAATACGCGTTTAAAGAAATTTCTGGCCACCAGCGCGCTCGGAGTGCTCCAACGCTCAACCAGCTGTGTCCCTGCACCATCGTCGACAGCACCTGGCAAAGGTACCACTACAAGGACTCATGGCCGTTCAACTCAACAAAACCCTCATTAATGCTCGGCTAAGGACCGTCTACGACTAACTGGAACGTGCGCGCACCCTCCCCTTTTGCCCTGACCGCTTCTTGACTGCTGACCCGGGACGCGGCTATTTAGAATGCCACCCAAAACGACGAGTTCGGGTCCATAGTGGACTCCGATGCCCTTTTACTCCTCTCAGGAGACCCAGCAGGAGAGGACGAGCCGGTACGCAAGGGCACTGCATTCAGGTAACTCACGACAGTTGTAACAAGTCCGCGGGCCGTACCTATAACCACCTTCGTTTGCAGACCTGGCTGCTTGGCTACGAATTTCCGTCTACATTTATTCTGTTTGACAAGAACAAGATCTTTATTCTCTGTTCAGCCAGCAAAGGTGCGCCGTTGGGCATCCCGCGACGTCAGTTTGTATTGAGACGCATCCCCCGCCTTCAGCCAAGTTCCTGCAGCAGATCAAAGACGGGAATCCTCCCGTTCCCATAGAGATACTCATCCAAGCCAAAGCCAAGGAGCCCTCGACGGATGCTCTCCCAAAATTCGTGGACGCTTATGCATCACACAAGCGCATCGCCACTCTCGTGAAAGAGTCGTACTCCGGAAAGTTGATAACAGAATGGGAGCAAGTGCTCTCGAAGGTCGCACAACAGCCAGAACAAGTGGATTTGGCCCCCGCGGTCTCAGCGTACATGGCCGTTAAAGACGAGGAGGAACTGGTGTGTCTTGAGTTCCGTCAGTGCTGGCGCTCGCTGATTCCGTCTGCAAGAAAATCATACGCACGGCTGCAAACCTGACATCGACTCTGCTCATACACCACATCATGGTGAAATTAGAGACGATTCTTGACAAAGAAGCAAAGATCACCCACGACCAATTCGCCAGTCAAATAGAGCTTCGTATAGGAACCGGAGATGGCGACGACGCAAAGGGTCCTGACATGAGAGTTTGGAGTAAGGGTCGTGGTTTGCAAGATGTTCGTCGGTTCAATGTTCGTGGCACCGGATTGGCTTACCAATGTTTTATAAGGTTGACTGGGGATCGACGGAGTTCTGCTACACACCCATCATCCAATCAAGGTCGACGAGTACTGGATATGACCTCAAGTCCACAGCAATCTCATCGGCGGACCCTATCGCCCACAAAGGTGTCATCCTTATTGCAGTTGGCATGCGCTACAAAAGCTATTGTGCCAACCTCGGGCGTAGTGTCATTGTTGACCCCTCCAAGGTAGATCTTCATGCACCCCTTGTGCGGTAATCCACTCATGTACCCCCAGGAGCAAGAAGAGATTTACAATCTCTTGCTTTCATTACAGTCCGAGCTTATGCGCGAAATGAAGGATGGCGTCACGGCTCGCGAGGTTTATCAGCGCGCATTGGAGTATATCAAGGACAAGAAGCCTGAACTGGAGAAGCATTTTGTCAAGAACGTCGGCTCTGTGGTAAGTTAGGCAATCACTTCACATACGAGACTCACTAACCAGAAACAGATCGGTCTCGAGTTCAGAGATTCTGCCTATGTCTTGTCGTCAAAGAATGCACGGCATCTAAAGACAAACATGGTCTTCAATCTGTCTTTAGGATTTTCCGACTTACTGGACGACACAGGGAAGAAGTAAGTCCCTCCGGCGGCAAGCACTTGATTCTGTATTGACACTTCAACCAGGTATGCACTGCACCTCATCGACACGGTTCGAGTTGGTCCTGACAAGGCTACCTTCCTCACTGACGGTGCTAAATTACCAACCGATACTTTGTTCTACTTGAACACTGCAGAAGACCAGGTTGATGATCAAGCTAAATCATCCAGGAACCATCCAGTCAAAGCTCCTGCCAACGGCACCCCCGGAAAGAATAAGACGGCGGGCGGCAAGGTTCTGCGAAACAAGACACGAAGTGCCGCTCAGGAGGAAGTACTGCAAACAACAGCCACGAAAATTAAGGAGCATCAAGTCGAGTTGCACGCGGCTCTTCAACGTGAAGGGCTTGCGAAGTACTCCGAGAATGGCGTCAAGCACGGAGAGAAGGAGGGTAAGAGCTGGAAACGTTTCCAGAGCTATAAGGGCGAGGGAGCACTCCCCAAGGAATCTGAAGGATTGCGTGTAAGTGGTACCATTTATTTATGGTTCTCATGTACCATAAAGTGTTTGCTAGATCGCCGTCGACCGCAAAGCGCAAACCATTATTCTTCCTATGCATGGCTTTGCCGTTCCCTTCCACATCAACACTATCAAAAATGTCAGCAAAAATGATGAGGGCGACTTCACCTACCTACGCATCAACTTCCAGACGCCGGGTCAACTTGCTGGAAAGAAAGATGATACAGTACGTGGCTCTCAACCTGCTGCAGTTGCGGCTAATGGTTCTCTATAGCCGTTCGAAGATCCGGATGCGACGTTCATTAGGTCGGTGACCTACCGCTCCGCTGACGGCCACCGCTTCGATACCATCTCAAAGCAGATTACCGACCTGAAGAAAGAAGTCAACAAGAGGGAGCAACAGAAGAAAGAGATGGCGGATGTCATTGAACAAGATGTTTTGGCGGAAATCAAGGGCAGGAAGACCTCACAAGCTCCCTGAGGTCTTCGTCCGCCCTGCGTTGGATGGGAAACGCTTACCTGGCGAAGTTGAAATACATCAAAATGGTCTTCGTTACCAGTCACCTATGGGCTCGCAAAAAATTGGTGGGTTTATATTCAGGATATTCATGATTTTGATTTCGATGACTTGTCATTTTAGACGTCCTGTTCAGCAACATCAAACACCTCTTCTTCCAACCATGTGAGAAGGAACTCCTTGTGATCGTCCATGTTCACTTGAAGGCACCGATTATGATTGGGAAGAGGAAGGCGCATGTCCGTTGCAATTATGTTCATACCCCCGTCATTTCTCTAAATACACCCTATTATAGGACATCCAATTTTTCCGTGAAGCCTCCGATGTTCAATTTGACGAGACTGGCAATCGGAAGCGCAAGCATCGTTACGGTGACGAAGATGAAATCGAGATGGAACAGCAAGAGCGAAAACGTAGGCAAATGCTGAACAAGGAGTTCAAGCTCTTTGCCGAACGAGTGGCGGAAGCAGCTTCGACTTCCGTGAGCTTCTCCTTTGAGCTTTTTTACGCCTGGCTTATCCTAATATACGTAGACTGGTGACACCTTGGAAGTTGACATTCCTTTCCGCGAGCTTTCGTTCGAGGGAGTTCCATTCCGCACTAACGTGCGCCTGCAGCCAACTACGGAGTGTCTAGTGCACCTCGTCGACCCTCCTTTCCTCGTTGTTACTCTCAATGAGATAGAGATTGCCTCGTTAGAACGTGTGCAATTCAGTCTCAAGCAGTTCGATATGGTTTTCGTCTTCAAGGACTTCACAAAGGCACCCCTCCACATCAACTCAATACCTAGCTCGCAGTTGGACGATGTGAAGAATTGGCTCGAGTAAGTAGTCTTCTTTCCTCAAGACAGCATCAGTATTTGCTCATGATCTTAGCTCTGTTGACATACCAATGACCGAGGGACCTGTTAACCTGAACTGGGGCCCAGTTATGAAAACAATCAACGATGATCCGTATGAATTTTTCCAACAAGGCGGTTGGAGCTTCCTCGGCGGTGCTGGTGCAGAGGTCAGTCTTCGTTAATCAGTTCCATGACAATAAGTTAAACGCTACTACAGAGTGAAATTGAAGAAGATTCGGAGAGCGAGTCCGAGTTCGAGGCCGATCCAGGGGAGTCCGAATTTGAGGAGAGCAGTGTGGAAGGTAGCGATTACGATGGGTCTGATGCTAGTGAAGAGTCAGGCAGTGCTTCGTATGATGACGCAAGTGACGAAGGTGATGATTGGGATGAATTAGAGAGGAAGGCAGCGAAATGTATGTTTTTCCCTTCATTCGACTATTGAGAGTGCTTGATGAAGTCTTCAACTCAGCTGATTCCAAACGAGCTGCTGAAGCGAAGACTCGCCGGGGATCTGATGTTTCCGATGATGACGAGAGACCCAGAAAGAAGTCTGTAGCGAAGCCAAAAGCTAATGGGAAAGGCAAACGATGATGCAGACATCCTGCAGATGCAGTGTTCTTCAATCATCCACGCATATTGTATATTTGTTGACTTCGCCCCACATGATTGTAGTTACTGTTAGTATACTTCTGCGCTAAGCGACCGAGATGAATCCGTAGCATGTGCATTTAACAGAAGAATTGCGAACGCCACACATCGTCTAATGTGCCTTCTCCTTCGCGGCCTTATCAGGCCTGTTGAGCTTTTCCTCCCTCCACATCAGACACGCTGGATACGGCTGCACCGGGCCCTAGTACAACAGTGGTTGCGATGCACCAGACTGCGATGACAATGCATTGGAAAAGATTGTCTGCGAACCACAAAAGCAACGCCAAATTGGACACCATGCCGAGTGTGCCATCCCATTTGAAAAATTCAACAATGTTGTCAGTCAGTGGGGCTACAGCCGGATCATCTGGCCCCACAGTATGGCAGAAACAAACGTCGCAAGGTATCTGTTTCTTTGAAGAGCGGCCAGACATAGAGGATGTGAACTGCAGCCGAAGCGACAAAGACGAGAGCGAACGTGGCCTGCACAGTATAGTATCCGGACCCGGTATACCGCGATGGAGAGCGTACGAGACGATGGACGAACACGACGATACCCATGTAAATCGGGAAGATCTGCCAGATCGCGGTGACGGTAGCATCCTCAAATAACATCATGCATATTGTTGGAATGATGTATCCCTCGAGTAGCGCGAGAAAGAGAGCTTCTGCGTTTGCCTGTTTTACTCTGGAGCGTGATCCAGATCCTGATTTGACCCCTACGCCAGCAGTGATGAAGAGCAGGGAATACAAGGGCATGATTAATCCATAGCTCATGGTTTGCATCAGCAGCCCAAACACAACTGGCAGGGCGATGAAAAATGGGCGCTGGTCGCGAGCTGCTTCAGCGAAGAGAAGAGCGAGTGAGGCGCTAAATCCGGCCAGGATTTCAGCGAGTAAAGGGCGGTAGAAGGGTGTCATAAGCGCATGGAAGAACACGCATATGCCACACAGATTCCTGTCGATTGCGTCGTATCCTGTGTACGCCAGGCGAAAGGGGCTAGACGAGACCTCGAGAGGGGAGAAGCAAATGGTATCCAATTTGTCATCGACACGACTTTGAGCTATGCCTTTCAGAAAGAGGAAATGAACAGGCAGTTGCTGCTAATCCGACGAAAATCAATGTAGGCAAAAGGAAGCCTGAAACAAACGTGGATTCGATGTGATATTGGAGGTTGGCATGTGACAGCAAGCATTTGAGCACTCACGGGTGACGACCCGTTGGAGCGCCATCTGACGTATGGGGTACAATTCGTTCTGACGGGTCCCAGTCTTGACAATATCAATCGACTGCGACCATGAAGTGATTACATGAGTGGAAGAGGGGTAAATCACATACCGGAGAGATCTTCGCACTGGCGGCCTGGGTCTGTTTGGAAGTAAGACACAGAGGTGCGACGTGGCACTTAAAAATGCTGTAGCGAGCAACTCCTATTAATGGGACCTCCAGTGACAGGGCAGTTCGGTTCCAGATACGACATACTGATTGATGACTCGGCGGGAAGTGCCGCTGGGGGGCGACAGCCTCGCTTGGACCACAATGTCTACGCAACTTCGAGCATTGGTCGCCGTAGAAAACAGAGCTCGATCAATCGATTTAGGTAACATAAGGCAGGCAAGTCCGTTATAAGTAAGCCAGTGTCATAGGTGGACAAATATGCCGAACAGGCGAACTACTAGCAGCACCACAAAGACGGTAGTCCACTGTGAATGCTGGTACCCAAGTTCCTGCGGCCCCCCTGTTGGCTGGTCTTCGAGCGACTGGGTTGCTTTCAGCAGCCCACCACCTGATTACGCCGAGTGGCTTGGTACTTACAAACTACAGGCCGACAGACGAGCAAATTGCCGAGGGACTTCAAGGACGCGGTATTTCTGTGTAGTCGCACCAGGTTGCTGGCAGAGGACGATTCTGGCAGCTTTAGACTGAAACAACAAGCTGCTAGTGGACACAAATTACAGCAGGAGAACGAGTACAACCTGTTTTCTTTCCTCAGTTCGTTCTGTTTCTGTATGAAATGTGTCATTCGCTGCGAGTATCATGCTCGTCGTCCGAATAGTCCCGTACCCCGCCTCCCAAATTTCGCTATGACAACAATTACCTCGCCTGGGACACGCGCTCCAGTGTCGCTCTTCTCATTGTAGGAGTGTAAGTAGCATGACTGACACGCACACCACAGCGTCCCATCCATAAAAGGAAATATTTTCACGGTCCCACGAGCAAGGTAACAATGATGTCACGTCGCGGGCACCAAGAGCGGGTACTTAAGTGGATTTCGGCTCGCGTGCCCTGTCTTGATATTCGCAATGCAACTCAAGCAGGAGCCTCTGACCGAAATCAGTTCAGAACACAAAACATTACTCGACCCATTGACTTGTACTCGTCGCGGTTTATGTCCAGTCACCGACATTCGACATCAAGGCAAACTCCTCGAAAACCATTCACTTTACTACGAAGTCCATGGCAGGGGGCCTATCAAAATTGTCCTCATCATGGGGTAAGTTTCGCACTGAAGATACGGCGCCTTCATCTGGCTGACTGTTCAGCAGACTCGGTGGCACGTGCGGCGACTGGCTACCCCAGGTCAGGCACTTCGGGAAGCTGCCGCAGTACTCGGTACTTGTCTTTGATAACCGCGGCGCCGGAAACAGCGGCTCGCCCAGAGGACCTTATACGTTTGTTTTCACACTTCACTTCTTGTCAACGTGCTTACGCCGTCTGCGCAGCACCAGCGGTATGGCCAACGATACCATTATATTGCTTGACTTTCTCGGGTGGACTATGGACCGTGAGCTCCACGTGATCGGCATGTCTTTGGGGGGAATGATAGCACAAGGTGTGTTAGGTTTGCCTGTTGCCTGTTACGTGTCAGACGTCATTCCACAGAACTCGCGTCTCGCATACCTAAACGTATATCATCTTTAAGCCTTCTGGTGACCAAGGCAGGTGGACGGCCATGGCATAATGTACCCCGTGTAAGTTGTTCCCAGCCAGCCAGTCACATGTGCTCATCAACTGTGTAAGTAGCTGAAGACGGCGTTGTTGCTAGCAAGGTGACTGTCACACAAAACTGACCTCGTCAGCATCAGACTAATGCATTCCAAGGATTCTCAGTCTTTCGGACACAGAAGCCAAGATGTCTGTGATGCAGGACATGCTCTTTCCATCCGAGTGGCTGGGACAAAAAGCAGAGGATGACCCTCAGGGTAGAACCAACGCGGAGGTTGTAGCAAGTGTGCGTTACCAATTCGATATTTAGCGTTTTCTGAGCTTACTGTACATGCAGAATTACCGTTTAAAGGTCGAAATAACTCGGCCTCAACCGTTTCTAGGCGCACTTTCCCAGATGGCGGCTGCCCTTACGCACCGTGTCAGCCCAGATCGGCTACGAAACATATCCGCATCGATACCCAAGGTACTTATACTGACTGGCGACGAAGACGTCATGGTGGATCCATCGGAAAGTCTTTTCCTGAGGCACAATATGCCTGAGGCAGAGTACCAGCGTTGGAAGGACAGTGGTCATGCGATATGTGTACAGTGGAACAAGCGAGTCAATGCCTTACTCGAGAGGGTTATTGAGGAAGGGAGGGCTGCATCAGAGAAAGCCAACTAGTATTCGACCAGTGCATTCAAAGACGTGCATGTTCTTAGCAGTGTCAATCATAGCTATCGTCCAGTGTCATCTTGATGTGCAAAAAGAAAAGAAAGTTCCTGACTTGCAAACAAGCCACTTTACTAGACAACTATGACGACAGGTTGAACGGAAAAGGGAGGTGCAAAAAGCAAATCTGTATTATGTAAATGCGGGGTAAACCACATACCAGGGATTCCTCGCACTCTGGTTGAAAACAACATGCAGACGGCGAACAACTCCCCACCCGGAGTCCCCCCTGGCAGGGCAGTTCGGTTCCAGTCCAGATATGAATGGTGCTGACGATGTCACCACGTGGCCCCACTGCATTGAACACTCGAGCACAGGGATGCGCAGCACTATCTCGCCTTGACATTCACAATGAGCCAGTCGAAGCAAGAATCCCTGGAAGTCAGTTCAGAATACAAGACAGTACTCGACTCATTGACTTGTACTCGTCGCGGTTTGTGTCCGGTCACCGACATTCGACACCAAGCCAAACCAGTCGAAAGCCATTCACTTTACTACGAAGTCCACGGCAGCGGGCCTATCAAAATTGTCCTCATCATGGGGTAAGTCTAATTCTGAAGACATGGGCCTTTCAACTCGTCGACAGTTCAGCAGACTCAGCTGCACTTGCGATGCCTGGCTACCCCAGGTCGGGCACTTCGGGAAGCTGCCGCAGTACTCGGTGCTAGCTTTTGACAACCGTGGCGTCGGAAACAGCGGCTCGCCTCGAGGACCTTATACGTTCGTTTTCACACTTCACTTATCAACGTGCTTACCTGCTCTATGCAGTACTAGTGGTATGGCCAACGACGCCATAGTATTGCTGGACTTTCTCGGATGGACTGCGGACCGCGAGCTCCACGTGATTGGCGCGTCGTTGGGGGGAATGATAGCACAAGGTGAGTTAGGTTTACTTGTTGGTTGGTACGTGCGGTCTGACGTCATCTCGCAGAGCTTGCATACCGCATACCTAAACGCATCTCATCTCTAAGCCTTGTGGCCACCAAGGCAGGTGGACAGCCATGGCGTAACGTACCTTCAGTAAGCTTCCTCCGGCAAGCCAATCACATGTGATATTCAATTGTGTAGTTGAAGCAGACGTTGCTTGCAGCGAGGTGATTGTTACACAAGACTGACCTCCTCAACATCTGGCTAACGTTCCTACGTGTTCGAAGGCTTCTCATCATTTCAGATATGGAAGACAAGATCTCTGTGGTGCAGGACATGCTCTTTCCATCCCAGTGGTTGGCACAAAAAGCAGAGGATGACCCTCAGGGTAGAACAAACGCGGAGGTTCAAGCAAATGTGCGCTACCAACTCGATATTTAGCGTTTTCTGAGTTTACCCTATGTGCAGACTTGCCGTTTAGTGTTCGAAATAACCGGACTTCAACCGCTCTTAGGAGCACTTTCCCAAATGGCGGCTGCCCTCACGCACCATGTCGGCCCAGATCGGCTACGAAAGATATCCGCATCGATACCCAAGGTACTTATACTGACTGGCAACATGGACGTTGTTGTAGATCCGTCAGAAAGTCTTTTCCTGAGGCACAATATGCCTGAGGCAGAGTACCAGCGTTGGAAGGACAGTGGTCATGCAATATGTGTACAGTGGAGCAAGCGAGTCAATGCCTTATTTGAGAGGGTTATTGAGGAAGGGAGGGCTGCATTAGAGCAAGCCAATTAATACCGGACTAGTGTATTCAAAGATGTGCATCGTTCTGAAGTGTACGAGCCATAGCTATCGTCCTGTCAGCTTGATATGCAAAAAGAAAAAAAAAGAATCTTCCTGACTTGCAAACAAGCTATCCCACCAGACAACTATGACAGGCTGAAAAGGGGTGCAAAAAGTAAATATTAAATATGCAAGCAGCCATGAACTAAGACAGAAGACAGACTCGCCTTCTCTAAAGCAGTGGGCCTCGAGACTGTACTATCACTGTTCTGTCAGGAGCTTCCTCATCTTTGACCTAACAGCCTTTGGAAAGCTTCCCGTTGTCCTCCTCGACAAAATAGGCTCAACACGTAGATTCACTGGCCATGATTTGCCTGCCTCCTCCTGACGTCTCTGCATTATCTTGATCAGCGGTTCTTTCATGGCCTTTTCCTGCTTTTTCGTGAGTGGTGGAGCGACGACCTTGGTCGGTGGGAGTAAAGCCCTAGGAATGAAACGCGTAACAGGTGCCCGCATGACAATCCTATGCTAGTTACTGTACTCTGGTGCATGAACGTTAAGGAAACGACTAGGGCTTACCGTCCTGTGCTCGTGCGGTCTGTATGTTGTCTCTCTGAAATGCGTGACCTCAGATGGGAAGATGTCACGTGCACGTGATACACCGTCGCGTCACGTCGCTCTAATTTAAATTGCTCCTATGTCAAGTCCTTTGCAACCGGTTCACGGGAATATGAAACGCAGAGTCAACGAAGACCTCAATGATACAGAGAAAGGTACTAAGAAGCCGAAAAAAACCAAAACAAAGGGAAAACAGAAGCAGCAGAATGTTCAGTGGCCAGCATACTTCCACGATGTGAGTATTCGTTGAATCCAAGCATGACAGTCTCCGTTACTCGACATATTTTCATTGTCTTGTGCTTTAGCTCTTCAAGGTAAGTAATTTCATATAGTTTAATTCCGCATAACCTCACGCGTTGCCATGCGTCGTGCAGGTTTACAAGGTAAAAATAATAGGTCTAACCAATCGCCATCTCACGTCATCTTGTAGGCTCTCAATACCGTACTCGCTTTTGTGTCCTCGAGAAAGCATCTGGCAACTACGTTCCAAATGGTCCGGTCCTCTGTAGAAGGCCTTTTAAAGCGGTATGTCTTCACTTGTAATATCTCAGCTGACCATTCAAACGTCCACTTAGACCGTTGGAACTAGCAGAGGTCGCAGAGCTCAAGTCGGTAATTCCACGCGGTCTGAATATACCCCTTACATGGCACTTTTTCCAGGGCTTTGCTCCCCGACCTCATCAATTTCGCTTACATAGCCCGTGACCAGTTGCGTATACAGGCGGAAACATTGTCTCAGGTCCAGCGTGGTGGTCGAAATAGTCCAGACTTTTCCTTCCACTCTCTCGAACAGTCCAGTTCTCAGCTTCCGGGAATTGAGGAAGACGAGCACGTTCTTGTACTGGAATTTGCAGACAACTCTAGAGGGAAGAAGCAGGGCGCTGGGTATGAAATTACTCCAGAACGCTCGATACCCAACTCACCCGCACAAAGGTCTTTGCTATCGCTTCCACCTGCCATGTCAGCGACCCAGTCCAAAAAACTGAATCGAGAGCCGTGATGAAAGGATTCAAAATGGCCGTGGAACGAGTGCGCAGCGGCTTTCGTTCCATGTACTCTCCTGACATACCTCCAGGTTGTTGTCCGCGACGCCGGATGGCGAGGATCCTGTGGAATTGCTGAAAGCGGCGGCGAGGGATCATATACCCGCTAATCCGAAAGCGAGATCTCATCTGCCGAAGGCTTGAGGCGGAAGTCCCGAGTCCCAATGATCGCCCATCGGTAGATCAAGTGATTCAGGAAATCCAAGAACAACAATGGTATACCAACCAGATCGTGGACCGTAGGACTTTCCCGGCAAGAACAGCTAGAGAAGGTACCCACATTCTCAGCAGATTTCATACTGGTCAATTCCTTAACTTGCACGAAGGTTTTCTCAGTCAACCCCTCTCTGCAGTCGATTCGACAAGCTCTCCGTGATTCGAGGAAGATCACCTCATTCTATACACACCAAGCTGCAGCCATCAATGCCGTATGCGACAAGAAGCATGTAATTGTATCTACAAGCACTGCCTCGGGCAAGAGCGTGATTTACCAGGTAGGACAAATCTGTATACTTCTCACTACACCGATACTTGATCACGACAGGTTCCCGCTCTGCGATTTTTGGAAGAAGATCCGAGTGCAACTGCCATGTTTATATATCCAACTAAGGCACTGGCTCAAGACCAGAGAGCTGCCTTAGAACAGTTACTGTGGTCCTGTCCGGGGCTGCAGCATGTGAATGTCGCAACTTATGACGGAGATACTCCCCAAGAACGCAGAGCAGGTGCGTACTCTCTCCCGAGTAGTGCGAGTGTGGCTGCAGCATGGGGAACAGCAATTAGGGAAGGCGCCTCTATTATCTTCACTAACGTCGTAAGTTCATCAGTGCACGGCTCAGCCTTTCTCGCTGATGTCCCGGTCCAGGATACAATCCATGCATCAATTCTACCGCACGAGGAGCTATGGAGGAAGCTAGTATTTTGATCGCTCTTCACTTTGACTCGCAGCTGACAAATTACAGTTTCTTGCATAATCTGAAGATCCTGGCTGTTGATGAACTTCACTACTACTCAAACCTCATGGGCAGGTGAATTCACGTCCATGATGAGGTGTCACAGGTTGACTTGTGTTAACCAGCCACGTTGCACAAGTGATTAGACGATTTCGTCGCGTCTGTGCAGCAGTCGGAAGTCAGTGTTTAATTACGACCAAGCACACCGCTGACGAAAATACAGATCGTGATGTTGTTTTCATTTCCTGCAGTGCAACTATTACCAAGCCTACACAGCACATGCAACGGCTTTTTGGCGTTGAGGTCTGCATCATGTACATTTGTATCCCGTCACTCTGAGGGCTTACCTTATGTAGGAGGTTGAGGAGATTACCGATGATGGTGCGCCTTCCGGATGTAAAGACTACCTTGTTTGGGAACCACCGTATGTCGACGATCGTGCTCCGAAGCTTGGTCGACATAGTGCAATGTCTGAAGCAACGAGACTCATGAGGTTTCTGATGGAGAGAGGCATTAGAGTTATACTGTTTTGCAAGGTACGAAACTCACGGATAGTGACTGGATAAAGCATCCACGAGTGGCGACCCACAGATCCGCAAGGCATGCGAGTTGGTAAGGGGCATTAGCTTCTTTGGTCGAAGGGCTAGTCATCAACGGCCTCAAGGCAATGAAGGCTCTCCGTACAGAACTGAGCGCCGAAGGTCGACTAGACATCCTAGCTAAGGTTATGCCATATCGTGGAGGTGAGTGAGGTCGTATGACACAAACCAGTAACTCCTCTTATTCTGTACGTAACAGGATATTCTCAGGAGGTTCATGAACCATCTCGTTTGTTGAACTGATTGGCTCACTTTTTTAATCTTCAGGACCGTAGGCACATTGAGCACCAGGCATTTTCCGGAAATTTACTTGGGATAGTTGCTACTAATGCTCTTGAGTTGGGTATAGACATTGGTGTTTTGGACGCTGTAATCATGCTGGGTTTTCCTTTTGGTTTAGCGAATTTCGTGCGTGCATTCCCTAGGGAATGCTCACTGCTGACATCATCGCAGCGCCAACAAGCGGGACGAGCAGGACGGCGTGCTCGCGACTCCATGGCAGTTTTGGTTGCAGACGTGTCACCATTGGACCAACATTACGTGAAGTGTCCCGACGCGCTAGTACAATAACCCGATTGAGGATCTGGTAATTCACTTGGACAGCAAGGAAATTGTTGAAGCGCACCTTCAATGCGCAGCGCACGAGTTGCCCATCTCCAAGGATGATACTCTGTTCTTCGGCCCTCTACTCTCTGAGATATGTGACAAGAAGTTGATCAGGGATGAAGATGGCTGGTAAGCGTCTGCAGGCCGAGAAGTGATGTCGTTATTAATTCCCTTGATAGGTATCACACTCATCCAAAGTACCTGCCCTATCCTCAGAAGCATGTAGCTATTCGGGGTGCGGAGGAGGTGAAATATATTGTGGTAGATATAACGAAAGCCCAGGAGGGCGGTCAAGGCACTAAGATTTTGGAGGAGCTTGAGCTTTCGCGCGCACTCTTTGAAGTTTACGAAGGCGGAGTGGTATGCTTGTTGGTCTTTGCCCCGTTACTCCGAGAGCTCATTCCCATCCAGTTCATGCATCAGGGCCTCACATTTATTGTGCATCCTCAGGTTTTGTAACTGTCATAGGTCACTGATTGGGATTAGGTCAAGGAAGTCAGCCACGATTCGAGGATGGCGAAGGTGATAAGGGCGGATGTTAACTGGATCACATCAGCCAAGGTATGTATGGTTGCGCGCATTTGAAGCGTGTACTGAAAAGTATTCGCAGAGACTTCACGTACGTGAATTATATCTCTACCACTGCCTCCTCTCAGTGAGATATACGCAGAGATGCCGACTGCTAAACAGACATATCGGATCAAGGAGATACCGAATTCCCCTCATAGGCTATTTTTCGGGAGTAAGCGTGTCGTGCGAGGTGTTGTATGTTCTGTTCTAACGAATTGAGAAGGAGTGGAAATCGTTACAGTCGTGTACGGTGCGTGTCCCACTGGTCTTTTGTGGACGCTGACCATGTTGTGCGTAGGCTTCTACAAAATAAGGCACGGTTATTCGGTGTAGCATCGAGACTTATTTTAACACAAGGCCTTCAGGAACAAATGCATCCTCGACTGTCGTCGACGTCGACACTCCACCTTGGGAGAGACAGGGAACTGGGTTATGGCTTAACGTTCCCGGCAATATCCTAGACTTGTTGCGTTCCAAGGCGATCTCGCCTGCTGCGGCTATCCATTCAGCTTGCCATGCTTGGATGAATGGTTGCTGCACTCGCTGCTGGCCTCAGCACGGAATGTAAAGCCGCCGAGAAAGAAATGAAGGCTGCTGAATCCCGGCGAAAAAGGCCAGCAAGGTATGGACATGCAGTCCACGCTCTCACGAGTTTCTAAATTCCTCCAGGTTGATATTCTACTGAATCGTTAGGAAGCAGCGGTGTCACAGCTCAAGTGTTTGACCATGGTAGGTGACGCGAGTTGTTTGCGTCTTTACATCGACGTTCATTATTGTGGTAAGCCTCGGAAATCCTGAAAAAGGCCCAGCGCGCGGTCGAGACCTGCCCATGCCAAGAGGGTTGCGCGGATTGTATGCTTCCTATTATATTCTTTGACAACAGGATTGAAATCTGTTCTCTAGGTGTATTGAGCCCAACTTGCCGTGAACACAACAAGATTTCATCTAAGATAGGGGCCTTAGTAGTCCTACGCGGGCTGCTCAACCTGGAGATCGATGTCGATACTATTCCGATGCAATTAAATGAACACGAGGCGGCAGATACAATCGTGGAGGCCGATTTCGTTCGTCCAATTGATGGGGTGGAGGTCGAGGCTGCGTGACAGCAACAGTGACAGCGATTGCGTAGATTTAGTAACTCAAACATCTCTAATACTATAGTAAATACACCATCGTCCTATTTGAGAGGGTCGAAGTCACCCCAGTCATCCTTGGTCACCGGTTTACTCGGTGCGGCTAGCTTAGTCGGCTGTATAGGCGTTAGCATAGAACCCATTGTGGGTGGTATCGTAACAGGTGGAGAATTCGTTGACATGAATGAATTGTAATTAGGGGGTGGGGTCGAGGGGGTATTCGAGGCTGGCAGCATGACATCGGATAGGGATATGTTGTAATTCGGCTTGGGTGCTGTTGATAACGCGTTGGGGAGGCCGTGTTGGAGATGGGAAGGTGGACTGGAAACCCTCAGTGGTCGACCGATTGATGGAATAGCACCCAGAGAGGCACTTGTAGGAAACGCTGGCTTCTCGATGGAAGAAACAGGAACGACTTTCGCTCCTAGACGAGATGGTCGAGGTAGCGGGGCAGTTGTTAAAGCCCTAGGAGATGAGGGCAAGGACTGCACTTGTGGGAGCACAGATAGTACCGGCGCCGCAGGTTGCGAGGTAAAGGGCTGTGGAGTTGGCATTGCAGCAGATGTTCGGGACGTTGATACCTGTTCAACCCATCGATACGGGAAGGTTCACAATGGGAATGAACACCAACCTCATGTCCGCCATTAAGTATTGGTCCCCAGACATCGTCGTCCCAGCTCTTACGGGGATCATCGAGAACCTCAGCTTTGGTCGTAGCATTGGAACGACCAACCAAACTCTCAAAGTCGACACCGGAATTGAGGTTGGGCAGATTGACCCCATTAGCAAGGGCTGATCGGTCCTCTATGCGCTGGGAGTCGCGAAGAAACTGGTTGTGCTCTTGTTCAACCCGGTCGCCGAGCTTGCGTATAACGGCCATAAACCGTTGGAATTGTTCGATGTTGAGCACTTTGGCGAATTAGACCGATGAGAGTCACTACCGAAGTGAAATTATCACGCACGGGGACCCATAGACATCGCCCACAATTGAGGAAGGACGAGAGTGGCTACCGCTTCCCGCTCAACCTTAAAACCCATTGCTTCTTGAACAGACAGAGTAGCCATCTGCAGATTTCGTTAAAAAAGAAATCAACTTCTGAAGTATGATGTTAGATTCACAATAACAGCTGGTTCCTTTGTGCGAATCTTTGACAACAAAGGACACAGCTTTTGGGTGAGATTTATCTGAATGGAGTCTTAGGGTCACCCAGAAGTATCGCAAGGGCAGGCAGGACTAACTTGATCCAGAACTTTCACCATACTGAGGAAGGTCGTTAACGTGGCTACCTTCACTGACAGCAACCTGGTTTTGGTGAAGACCAACTATACTGATGGCTCAACGTATACGTCATTAGCAACATTGCCAAACTTACGGCCACACGAGGGAACAGGACGCCAGAAACTTCAGCATAATCGATGGTTTCGCACAAATCGGGTACAACCCCCAATGCACGTTCTTGGACCTTGACAAATTGAACAAGTGATAACTTTTTCCAGCGATAAAGCTTACGATAGCATGTTCGGACTCCAGAGCATTGTACACAAGGGGGAGGACCTCTGGCTAGCGTCAGGAAATGATACACGTCATTTTTGTTTGCAAAACTCACGTTCCCGGAAAACGACCTTTTCAGTCTTACTCTGCAACATTGCGAGGTTGTCGAGAAGTGTTAGCATGTTCTGCGGTGGGTCTTTGACGGTGAACAAGGGTTTGAGACTAGGCAAAACCAGCTGGGCGAATTGCACAGCAGACAAGATATTTGAGATGGCAAAAACGTTCGGAAGGATATAGGGAAGGAGATGTGTATCTTTCATCTGCGCTTCACGCGTTAACATCAGCCTAGTCTTGATGCAAATTGTAGACGACGTACCTCTTCCAAGAGTGATGGCAGTATCTTCCTCACTCTCAATCCCTCAGAAAACTTGTTTAGGACGCCAGTTAACCCCTTCATAAATGATATTTTCTCTTCACGTGTTTTTGTCGTGAAATTGGAACGATCGAGAAAATTGAGAGTGGATATGGGTAGAGACGAGAAAAAGGGGTGAGAAGGTAAGGTCGACGGTGTTGGTCTACTTGCAGGTGATGGTGTTAGGAGAGACCTTAAAAGATCTAGCAGAAACCTGCATAAGTATGCCGCGAAGTTGACGATGTATAAACGTAAGACCTTGCAAATCTGTGTCCAGTTGACCAATGTCTGGTACCGGGCGACCGGCATTGTCACGGAGGCTACCAATACTCCCATAGTTGAGAAACGGCGGCTTGCCCTTACAATGAACTGCATATACCAGAGCACCAAGCGAGTATATGTCTGATGCAGTGATGAGGGTTTCATCCAAAGCATATTCGGGTGCTACTCTTTTTATCAGGCTTTCTGGGGTAGAATGCTGAATGTATGAAAGTACCGATGTAATCAAAGGAACGCTGGACGTATGACGGGATGCGTGTATCCGATCCCGGGAACTCCCAGCGCGTGGGTGTACCATCGGCGTTGGTCAGCGGAATGGTCAGGCCAAGTCCAGAGATCTTCCAATCTCCCTGAAACATGCAATGTGAAGCCACGAGGGCTGCGTGTCGAGCAAAACAATGCTTACGGCGTCATTGATGATGATGCATTCTGGTTTCAGGTTTGTGTGTATCAATCGTGCGGACGAGTGTAGAAACGAGAGGCCTTTGCATAGCTGGAGAATTCCCTTTTGAATCTTAGTTGCCCGTGAGTATTCGCTGGAAATGACAGGATGCCAAGTGCTGCACCTCGATCTCGTCGAGTTCCACGATCGGTGTATAATGGGAATTCTGAGGTATCGACATCTCAAGCGATGAGAGGACAGGTTCAGTCGCGAAAATGAGTTCGTTCCTCGTTTCCTCCAGAGGTTCGACCATCTCTTTGAAAGCGAAACATTATCAGTGCATGTCGCCCCCACTGGAACAAAAATCCTCTATACCAAGAATAGAAGGATGTCGAAGTCTGCTCAGTGCAGTAGCCTAATGTGGGTCAGGTCTGGATACTCGCATGAGAAACGGGAAGAAATACCTCTGCCTTCAAAACTTCCAGGACGTGTTCTCTTGACAGGGGACCCAACCCTTCCATCTCAACTCGCTTATCGAATGACCAGACAGATACGCGTTTACTTGTGACCTTGTGCGTCGCGCCCTGCACCCTCCACAGGCCGATCCGCGCCGTCGAGGTGAGTGAGACCGAAGATGAGGACGTGGATGGCGTCGGTGTCGAAGACCTGCTTGCATTTGCTGCCCCGATGTTATAAGACTGCGAAATCGCCGTCCTGGAGAAAAACGACGTCGCCGCTGCTAGCATGGCGTTGTGCTGCTAAGTTGAAAGCAGTGCCGGCGTACTTATTGCCTGACACGTGATCCGCTTCCACATTCACTCGTCATCCGTTCACCGTTCACCGACCACAACGCTGACGCCCGACCAATACCGGAAATGAAACCTACCTTGCGTGTACTCCAGGCGCTTGATCGCTGTACGATGCGAGCCAAGACAACGGCATTTATTGGCCTGGGTCGCATGGGTTCTGAGATGGCACACAACCTCTTCCTTAATAAGCTCTCAGAGTCTCCGCACTCTGGGTTTGTCGTATGTGATGCCATCCCCGCAAGTGCTGTATCCTTCCGACACAACTTCTTATCCCGATTTCCAGAGGCACATATTGAAGTAGTCGACACGCCGGGGCAGTGAGTACCAACACTCCACGCGTGCATGGCACGATAGTCATGTACTCTCAGAGCAGTCCGGATCGCCGGAACCGTCGTCACGATGTTGCCCTCGTCACCGGAAGTCAACACTGTGTATACAGAACCCAGTGGGATCATACCCGCCCTACGGTCATTCTCAGCCAACATACCTCAACAGACGTTGCTTATTGACTCTACAACACTTGACGTAGATGTCGCGCGGCGAATTGCTAGCGCCGCTGAGGAGTCGAAAGCACTCATGATCGACGCCCCCGTGTCAGGAGGTGCGCCTTATCTCCGTGTCTCGTGCAGCGGTCTGACAGATAATTTAGGCGTCGCTGGTGCCAAGGCAGGTACGCTTTCCTTCCTTGTCGGTGGAACAGAAGCAGCGTTCCAGAAAGCAGAGCCAATCCTGACCCATATGGGAAAGCGGATCATCTATTGTGGATCATCAGGTGCAGGCCTCAGTGCAAAAATCTGTAATAATCTGGTTCTTGGCGTGCAGCAGATTGTCGTTGCCGAAGCCATGCTGCTCGGCCAAGCGCTAGGTTTGGACCCCGGCGTGCTTGCTGGTGTCATAAACAGTTCAACGGGTGCCTGCTGGGCCTCTTCAGTCAATAACCCGGTTCCGTCTTCTCTTCCGGACAAGTCACCCCCTTGTGAAAGGGACTATGAAGGTGGTTTTGCCACTACCCTTATGCTGAAGGTATCCTTCATTGACTTGAGGTTTACATACCCTGCTGATGGACTCAAAGGACATGCGACTTGCCACTGACATTGCAAGTGCTCGTAGTAGCCCGCTTCCGCTTGGACAGGCCGCAAGAGACTTGTATGCCCATGCGTTGAAAGTGTCCCCTGAGCTTGCAAGGAAAGACTTTTCGTCTGTGTACCGATACCTGAAGGATCTCGGTGGAGATGGCCAAGACTGAGGCCGTAGATATATTACAAGTATCATACATCGTCCAACCCGTTTTCCATGCTATGGGGGCAATACTTATTGCATCACTCTCTATTGAAGATGCAAAAGGGGTTGTGACCTGTCAACATTTGCTTCCGTTTTCAAGTGGAGACTATAAGATTTAAATCTCCGCAGCTGAAGGTCGACACTTGAAATAAGCTCCGCTGCGATTCGCCATATCTGGATGCTCTAACAATATATAAATCACAAATACAGCCGCCTCTTTTACACTACCCTTTGTGGACGGTCCCCTCACTCACTATGTCGGACAGTGCGGAAAAACCCAATGCGATTATTTTCGGTCAGTGGTCTTTCTGTTCCATCTGCCCGTTTGTACAGTCGATTCAATGCAGATGCTGCGTTTGATATCTCTCTGAAGGTGGACTGAACACTTTCTCCCGCGCACTCGCTGCTTTACTCGTCCCACCACAAGGAGATTCACTTGTTTCTGTACGTACCAGGTCGTCCTTGGAGGGTTTGACGTCTGTAGACCATTTTCCCCTGAATTTCCACGGCAGCATCTGCGCATCGTTGATAAATTCTCAGTCTCTCCCCCGACGACGTAGGCGGTCTCTTCAATGTGTTTTTTTTTCTCCTTCTCAGACCAATCTCGATCCCCACGTAGATATCTGGGCTCGGAGTTCCCAAAGGTTCTAGCTCGACCTGAAGTAGAATATCGCCAAGCCAATCTCACAGTACCCTGTAAGAAACGAGGCCCAATCTTCTCGGTGCGACACTCACATCACTTTCAGCTGCCGTTGCATCTGCTTTTGATCCACCTGCTGGGCAGGCGCCGTATACCTATGTTTTCGATCTCACAGGCGAAGTGAACCATGACTGGGGAGAAGTCGTACGTAATCTTGCGATCTTCGCTTGCACCTATCCACCATTTTCAGTAACAGATTGCCATAAAAATGACATTCACTGTCTCCCGAAACATTGCTTTAGAAGCCGCAAAGAGAAATGTCAAAGCTTACGTGCGACTACAACAACCGATATATGAAACATCTGATAAGGGTCCCGTTGACGAGAAGGATGATGTGAAGCCTATTAAAACCCTCGATATTTGGTGGCACGAGACTGTGCGAATGTTGGCTTCTATCGAAAAGTAAGACGTCTCATGTTGGGTGGGTACTCCGCTCAGCATTTTTTCAAGCCTGAACCTCGTCATTCTTCGTGTTGGGTTTGTGTACGGTCCATACGTAGAATTTGGGCTTTGTAAGACTCTTCTACCCCATCCAGATCCGCTTTACACATGCTAAGAAATTATTTCCAGATGCTCTGGTAATAACGGTGGCTTCGATCTATGGGTACATGAAGAAGCCAATGAAGACCATGTAAGGATACTGATTCTGCGTTGCACTCCACAGCTGATGCCATATGTAGTTGGGGACCAGGAAAGGAACCGGTACACACGGTTCATATTGACGATGTGGCAGGCGCCTTGTGGGCATGTGCTGAGTGGATGAGGCCTCTCGGGCGGAAGCAGGCGGACGCGATCGCGGGGGAGAAGATTCCGTTTCACAACGACAGGAGCAGAGTAAAAGAGGTAGTAGGAACTTGTTCACCCGACACTCAGCCAGTAGCTCCCATGTTCAACTTGGTGGGTTCTTCCGGAAGTTTTGTGCAATCCCTTCATAACCCATGAACAGGTGGATGATTCGGAGACAACGTTGGCCAAAGGCGGTTCAATGATAACCCAGTTCTTCGGAACAACCTTCGAGTTTTACTCGAGTTTAGAGACCGCTATCGCCAAGGTACTAGGACTTTATGACAAATTGAGTCATCTAATCCGTATCATTCCAGCTCAGGCTTGAAGACCTCGAGGAAGAAATAAATGAACATCATGTTGGCACTTGGACAGAGATGCTCCAACTTTCAAATCCACCAGTTACACAAACGCCGCTAAATGCCTACATGGATAAATATGCGTTGTCGAGACACAGACTTGGATACAGCAACCACAAGATCAAGCGTATCCTTGGCTACCAGTTGCAACGTCCTAATTTCTGCCAAGAGACTATCCAGGATGTCGTCGACAAATGGAAAGCAGAGGGATCTTGGCCCGTGTTCCCGAACGCATGATGTCAGTTAAATCTCACAAGCAACCATTCGTCTACTACGTATCAGGGGTGCGAAGGGTTCTATTTCAGATCAATGTTGTTTGTTTGTTTGTTCTCTGTTCAGTCTGCAAGACGTTGTTATTATTTCACCCACTGCAATTTTGCTAATGTCCTTGCAATAGCTTTTCCACTTGTTTGTTCTCCATTAGTTTACGACCGTGTGTCGAGGGATAATGAAGGTCTAATTTTGCTTTTGCTGTTGTGGTACGCGGGAACAAGACATCTGGCGATGATATCAGACTATTGATAAAAACTATGGTTCGATGAATGCGGCTCTCTCTCCTTTCACGTAGGGGTATATGAATCCTAGTAAGCCAAGCAGAGGTTTATATGCAACTGTGTTAACGGTCACGTGCAGAACGCGTAGTACCGGTACGGCAGTGGCCCCTGACGATATTCTCAATTGTCGTCGTACGGTCTCAGTTTATACGGGTTATCAGCCCTTGCTGAACCGCGTATCAGACATTACAACCCAACGCGTATACCCGCTTGCTCGCCTTCCTGACTCGTGTTTGGTCCCTACCAACCGTGCTGCGTCGTCATGGGAAAGTTGGATCACATTCCGGAGCTCACTGACGCTTCTGCCTTCTTCCAGTGGAAGGCTCACGTCAAGCTGGCCTTGGGTCGTGATGGTGTATACAATCATGTCAGCGAGGGGACCGATCCTCTTAGCTTCGCCGATTTCGCCTCCGTCTGTCCCAAACCTGCCAGCCCCGCCAGTCCTACGGAGGCGGAGAGGACTGCAGTCATGACTTGGCTTCAGGATGATGCCGTCGCCAAGGATATCTTGTGTCGTCGCCTGTCTCTCTCTGTCTTACGCCTTGTTCCCGAAACCGACACTACCACTGCGCGCGATGTTTGGAGGCTTCTTCATAAGAGGTTTGATCATGTTGAAGCTTCTCAACACCTTCTTCGCGCACGTCTCTGGCAACTTCAGATGAAGGATGCACATGACGCGTCCCGTTATCTCGGAGAACATGCGTCAATTCGCCGAAATTTACTTCGAATGGGAGCACCTTACTCTGATAGTGATGCCATAGTTTTGCTCCTTAATGGCTTACCTCGCACGGGAACATGGCCGACGTTCCGTCTCATGTCGCAACGCTCATGCGGCACATCAGCGTTCAGTTCCAGCACCGCTACTACGTCTGATACCTCAACTAGTGCCAGCACGGCTGCCGCTGTTGCCTCCTTCACCTCCGCGCTTTGTCCGCAGGTTCGACGACCTTTGAGAACATTTCCACAGAAATAGCGGCCGAGGCTTACCGCCTTATCCTTGACACCTCGCCCTTCGTTGCAGTTGGCACCGCCTCGTCACGGTCTTTGTAAAACACGCAATAACCCATCTGGCACTTACTGTGACACACCGGGAGGGGATGGCCTAGTATGCGGGGCATCCAATCACGACCGCCGTCACTGCTTTAAACCTGGGGGTGGTATGGCAGGGCAGCGACCTCCCTGGCGGCGGGGAAAGGGAAAAGAGAAGGATGGGACACCTGCCATCAAGACACCCTCTACGCCTGTTCAACTTCAGCCACTGGTGTAGCAACTACTCCTACCACTGGTGTGGCTGCAGCTGCTCTCCCACCTCCCCCCTGAGAGTCTCACCCGGACGGACTTTCCTTGTGCGACGGTCACCCAACTTCCGGATGACACTTCACAACTTTCGAGCACCTTACCCTCTTGTCTTGGGGTTACGTCCCACTCCAGTCTTTTTGGCTGTGGGACTTCTCGGACTCTGATCCGTGACCGCCCTTGCTTCCACTCATATGTCACCGATAACTCCACCAACAATCGCCGTACGAAACACACAGACGTTCGCTATAAATTCTGCCGCATACACATCGAGGCTGAAACTTTTGTCCTTGAGTGGCTCGCCTCCTCCCGCAACACCGATGTCTTGACCAAGGTCCTTCCTCGCCCTGTCTTCCTCCGCCACCGTGTTCTGTTGAGAAGGCTACCATACTGGTTCAATGACCACATTTCTCTTCTTTCATTTTTCACATTTTCGTTTGCTCGCGTACATTCAGGGATCAACGAAAATCCACGTTTTGTACTTCGAAACATTGGACACTTGGCGCCCTGCGTTTCTCTTTCTTTTCTTTTCTAACGACCACGTCTATACTGCGGCTTGGCCTGAGATAATCGCGATGAGCGCTCGAGCGAGGACGGTATATGGTTGTCCAAAAACTACACGATCCAATATATATATGGCATGGTATACGTGTACTTTCCTCCTGGTGTACACGTAGCTGCACTTGCAATTACAATTTAGCCTCCCGAACTATCGAACTGGACGCATTCCTCAGACTTGCGGCAGCAGAGTTGACGATTTCATCGACACTAAACCATTCGTCAATACTCGGGCACATGAAGATGCTTGGGAACACGTACATGACTTTGGCAGGTTTGATATCCTACAGCCTGCAACGTTAGCAAAGCTCGAAGCGAAGAGAAGCGACACCGACATTAATGGAACCAGCAACCCTTCCCATTAGCCCTATGTGCATCAGCTAGGTTAACGTTCGCACAAGAAGCTTCATTCATCCTCACACATTCGTCCTTCGACTGATTTTTCTGGATGCTTCTGCAGTTCAACCTCATGAGGTATCTTCCCTTCAGACACGAGATCTAATATCTCCTGTTGTCGGCGGGACTCCCATTCAGACACATATGGAGTCTTGCGGACGCTCATAGGTCTTCCTGAGTAAATAAGAGTCCGAATGACATCGTCGTAGTCAGCTTGTAGAACGGATTCCTTGTGTTTAGAGGGAGCACCGGCTTCCTCGCTGGCAACAAAGCGTGTCCCTACCCACACACCTGCTGCACCATATCTGTAGTACGACTTAGTTCGAGTGGCATTAAACGTGTTGCATCACTAACGAGAGTGCAGCGGCAAGGCCACGCCCGTCAGCTATTCCCCCTGCGGCAACGACTATTATCGACTCTCCAGTGAAAGGGCTTCTGGCATCCCTTGCATAGATCGACAACAGCTGGAACAAGAATGGAGAAAGGGATGTCGCCAGTGTGACCGCCACCTTCTCCCCCCTGCGCACAGATGATATCAACTCCTGTCGAAAGAAGCGTCAAGTTTGCAGTCGCTGGATCTGACAGTCCAAACCTTGGGCTAATGCTTTGCTAACGTGCTAGACACATTTGAAACTCTGTATGTATGTGATGAGACATTGTTTGTACGAACCTTCGAGTGACCAATCATGCTGATAGTGGCTGTCAGTCAATATCCCATTGAGCGGTGGTGAATCTTACTTCATTACCGGTATCCCTGCTGCATGAAGCTTGTCCACTGCCGTCTTTGGCGGAACGCCGACGGCACTCACGAAAAGGGCGGCCTTGCTTCTGATGATGACATCCAAAAGTTCATCAAGCTGCCCGTTGGTATAATCGTACTATATATAGAGGCACTAAGCACGAACAGTATGTGAAGCATGGTATAGCTTACATTCGTTTTTCTTGCGTTCCCGCCGACCTGCGGAAGAAGTAGGTCGACGCCAAACGGAGCATTCTTATCCTCCAAATATAACTTCAATTCGTCGATATTTTTCTGGAGCATTTTTGGAGTCTGACGGAGGCCGCCGATAACACCAATTCCACCGGCGTTTGTCACTGCGGCAGCCAGTCGCGGACCAGCTGCCACGTTCATGCCTGGGGATACTTTCTGAGCACTGCCTGTCTTCGATAGACTGTTCCGCTTACCAGCGAGCATAACAGGGTGAGTTATGCCAAACAGCCTTGTTAGTGGTGTCGAGAACACGGGACCAGAGGAGGGCATAGTTGCATGTGAAGAACAAAGGTGCCTGTAGGAATATGCATTATAAATGTCTGCCAGGATATCTCAGCACCAGCCGGAGGACTGCAGCCGCTCCATCAATATTTGGGAAACCCGGTAACCAACTGCCCGGTTGACTGATGCTGACTAATCACGGGATTCCCTTTTTCATGGCCAAGTGTCCAGTCGAGCATGGAGGAGAGCAGTCGGGCGATGGCTGTCCCGTAGACCACAACTCTCGTTCGACCTGGACAACAGCATTCGGGAAAGGAGGGTCTTCTACTATTAACCCTCCATCCTTATCCACAGACCGCGAAGTCTCTTCCATCCCGCGAACCACCGATGAAAATTGGGTATACCCTTCCGAAGCACAGTTCTTCGCCGCAATGGCACGGAAAAAACACAATCCTCACGCCACCGATATGAAGGCCATAGTACCCATACATAACGCTGTAAATGAGCGTGCGTGGTCCGAGATCGTGAAGTGGGAAGCAGGTAGAGGCGGCGAGACTTGTGGCGGGCTGAAGCTCGTCAATTTCAAGGGTCGACCAAACGACATGAGCCCAAAGGCCAGGGTGATGACTCTTCTCGGGTCCGCTTTACTCATTCAATATCCCTAGCTGGAACATTGACCTCTTAGCAGGTATTCAGCACCTTTTGACCGTCATGACTGGATTGTCGACCGCTGCGGCACGCACATACGTTATGTCATCGACTTCTACACCGGTCGTGGTGCCGGAGCATCCTCAAACAATGTGTCCTTTTATTTGGACGTGCGTCCAGCACTGGACAACTGGGAAGGAGTCAAGATGAGATTTGGGATGGCTTTTCGGGATTTGTTTGCTACGAGAAACAGTGGTACTTGATCCTCAACACATCTCAATCAATGAGTCCATTATACACCATAGAGCAAATGGCTGGATGGTAGCATTAATATCACGATTTTATTCGTGTTTTTGACTTCTTCGGCGGTGGCTCTTCGAATCCATCAGATTCGCTTTCGGCATCGGTTTCCTCTGCAACATCCTCCCCATCACTGATGTCCTCTTCTTCATCCCACTCGCCTTCACTTTGTTCTTCATCAGAATCTTCGGAGACTTTTTGTTTGCCCGCCTCCTTTCCTTTTTTGCGGCGAACATTTTCTTCTTGCTCTTTTCTTCGCTTTTCCCTGAGCGTCTCCTTTTCAGTATGTGACGCCCTGAGCGCAGCCGCTTCGGCCCGACTTTTCTTAACTGTAGCTATGTCAGTGACGGAAGTACCAAGTCTAATGTGCGACCACGCACTAAATTCATGATATAACACCTCTCCATCCTTTCCAGGAACCCCTTCGGTGATCTTAACCAGCCTTAGTTCTAACCTCGGACCAACCTCATTGAGTTTAACGGCCCTCTTCTGCCCTCGCCTGTTATTCCTCCCTACATAATCGTCCGCTAATGAAACAGCATCCCCGTCATCCCCTGCAACACTCGACGCAGAGGACGCAGCAGACTCGTAGCCTGCCTCGCTCTCGGGACCACGTTCACCTTTTTTTCTGAGTAGAAAATCAGCGACGTCCCTTTCATTCCCGAGGTCAAGGACCCGAGTCATTGATGATGTTCCGGAAGACTTTTGAGAGGTGCCTTCGAGCACGCGTCGTACGCGCTTGGAGACACCGTAGGGTTTGACTGTTATGATGTAATGTCGGAAGTCGATCGTGCCTCTTTCGGCGTTGTAAGCTATGAGAACGACGCGGCGAGCTCCAGAGAGTGACATAGACTTTGGCGAGAGTGGAGGGAACATTGATTGGAACGCTTTCATGAGAAGAGGGAGGTGGGCCGGGGTGGTAGGTGATGGCGGAGGAAAAGATGCGAGGACGAGCTACACAGATGGTCAGATGTGGAGACACGAGCGAGAGCAACGATGTACCAGAGGGGCTGTCAGGTATTCCAGACCTTGGCTTGGAGCTGACCTCGAGATCTTCCGCACGTCTTTCATGAGGCTGTATCTCTCGACCCGGAAGCTGAAAGTGGGTCCGACTGGTAGGCGAACGAGACGCAACGAGGGTGCTAGATCGGTAAGTGTCAGTGCAAGAAGGTGCGTGACTTTGAGTGCCGGGGCCATGGCAAAGAAGTCCTTGAGCTTATTTCGCTTGCGTTCCTGAAAAAGAATCGGATAACGTTCGACTAGCAGGACGAGCACCTAACAATACTAACCTTCAGACGACTTGCAGTATTGGGCTCCATGACTTTTCGCAAATCGCGAACTAGCTGGGTCAGCGATGTTCCAACCTGTCCATGTTTGATGACGAATGACTTTGGAACGCCATCCTCACTAGTTCTGGCTGCACCCTTCTGGTGGGTCCTGTGCTTTCGTCTGCGGGCCATCCACTGAGCGTTGCTTTTGCTGTTGCTTGCCGTTTCCGGACACGGCAGAAGGGATCAATATTTGTCATTGTTGTCCGAAAACCTCGGAAGCAAACGATTACTCATAAAAACGCGATTCGGGTAATCTACAAATCGTTGTCACTAGTTCGCGAATAGACGCGAAAAAAAAACGGAGGGTGTAACCTGTCAAGCCTCGAAACTAGGAGACGAATGATACAGCATGAAATATCAAGCTACATGGACGGTTTGTGGTGTCAAAAAAGGAAAGGCATAAAGGCTCGAGTAACGGGAGGGTATCCAGATGTGTGAGAAGGGACAAACTAGATGGCGGGAACTGATCATGCAATGATCAGGATTGAGCAAGAAGATTCACTCCAGGTGTGGTTAAAATTCTGGAAACTGGAATCTTTGGTGCAGAGGTGGCGAGGTCTCTTCCATAAGAAGACCCGGCATGTCGTGTAATGACGGGAAAGGGAGGTGAAGGAAATGCCTGGTGTCGTCCAGAGACGTCGTGTGCGGAATAATCGGTGCCTAGGGGGCAATAGCTAGTAAATCAGCCATGCAGTCCTGGGCAAAAGCGTCCTAACCTTAATCTCGCGACGTTCAAGGGCATCCCAATCGACACCGCGGAACCATGGATGTTCAAGAACGTCTTGTGTCCCACCGATCATATTCCCAAGGCGTTTGCTGCGATCCGGGTGCAAGAAAGCTTTTATCAGCTCCCTGGATAGTCTGTCCATGCTCCGAGGCCAGTGAACGTTTCCGTTGAGGATCTTGTCATATATACCGTAGGGCGTCTCGTCAAAAAATGGCGGATACCCGACAAGCATCTCGTAGCAAAGAATCCCGCAGGCCCACCAGTCAGCTGCTTTTCCATGGCCCTCCGACTGGATAATCTCTGGGGCAAGGTATTCTGGGGTGCCGCAGAGCGTCCAGGTACGATCGTCTACTACCTTGGCAAATCCGAAATCTGTCAAACGAAGGTAACCACATGGATCCAGAAGAAGATTCTCAGGTTTGAGGTCGCGATAGATGATGTTGAAGGAGTGGAGGTATTTCAATGCAAGTATGATGTTGGCCAAATAAAAGCGAGTGACATCAGGAGTGAATTTGTGGGCTCTCCGGAGGTGAGTGAAAAGTTCCCCTCCCGGCACGAAAGACATCAACATGTAGATGTTCAAGCTATCTTGAAACGTCGCGAATAAATCTACGACGAACGGATGCCGTACGCGTGAGAGGATGTGTCTTTCGGCATTTACATGGTCGACTTGACGAAGGCGAACTATTTCCGACTTACGCAACACTTTCATGGCGAAGATACTCTGAAACCCAGGGGTTGCAGTTTTAAGGCGGACTAGAAGCACGCGCCCAAAGGTCCCTGTACCTAATCGCCAATCATAAGCTAGTTGAATAAACAACTGAATGACATGCATTACCCAAGGTTCCCCTTACTTCAAAGTCGCTTAATTTCAGAACACCAGGTTCCGCAAGATACACTGGCTCGTCTTCAAGTAGGTGAGTTGGTTTACTTGGGGGCGTTGGTGGGCGTTGCCTGGCAGGAAAGTAACATTTCGGCAAGTCACATGCGTCGCCTGCATCAACTGCCGTGCTCGTAGAACATGGCACTTCCTGCTGACAGTCAGGTTGCATCTCCTGCTCGACACGTGTGGCATCGCGGCTACCGTCCTTGCTATGACCAGGAGAAATCGGCGGGGTCATGGGCACGTCATAAACGACTGGCGCAACCTGGCAAAGAAATGGCTGGCTATGAACGTCGACGTCCTGGTCCCCTGAAGTATCATATGCAGGCTGGGGCGTTGGCGCCGCTAGTTGATCCATGTCCATGTGTTGAAGTAAGGGAAAGACGGGAAAGAGCACAATTGATCGACGAAGATCGAGCGTATGGATTGACGAACCGCTGGTATAGCTGTGTACCCGTCAAAGGTATCCAACAACGTGCCCAAATGTACGCACGGATAAAGTATGCGCCCGATGAACGGTTCGGCGTTCACTGGAAAGAGCCCACGCTGGCCGAGTCTGGACGCCGAGAGTCTCCGTCGCTGTCGCTGGTGCCAACTGACCTGAGAAGCCAATGCATTTATCGGGACATGGATATGAGTCACGTGACTATTATCACCCACAAAATTATATAGAGCTGGCCAAAGGATCTAACCAACTCGGACTTAGCATGTACTAGGCTCACATTTACTCAACTACCGTTTGTCGAGCACTACTATTAATAGTCATTAGGCTTGACATAAGTCGCCTTTTTACTGGATTGTTCTACTCCCAACACGGTTGTTGCATCCCGTGCCAAGTTCGATCGGGACCCGCAGTCCATTAGAAGCGATCGAGTAGCATATGTTAGCCTGAAGAGTTTCTCCCTTATAATAACCCCGATTACATAAGACACTCCTTGCACACAAGTCTCGCGAACAGCCATAGGCCTCATGGAGTTACACAACTGTTGCTGCGCATGATGTCGAACCGCACGAACGTCGGAGGCTGGCTTGTGGGGAAGACTGTACGGAAGGGCGGAGTAACCCCGGCCGCAGCAAACAGCTCGCGGTCAAATACACCACAGGTCCAAAGCACTTCCACAACAGTCTTTGGAGGTGGTGTAAAAGATGCATCAGGAAGGACTACCGAGTTCTTCGTAAGTGTGCAGTGCGAGAGTGCGTGGTTTTGGGAGGTGCTAACTCATATCGTAGTCCATGGATGACCAGTGTCCCGTTTGTAGATCAGACAGATACCTCAACCCGAAACTTCGGTTACTCGTAAGCTCGTGCTATCACAAGATGTGAGCATGGCCACCATAAATGATGAAAATGAGTTGAATTCCGGTTGTGGCATAGGTGCGAATCGTGCATCGATCGTTTGTTCACGCTAGGACCTGCACCCTGTCCAATATGTCAAAAGGTGCTCAGGAAACTGGCATTCATGCCGCAAACCTTTGAGGACCTTACGGTCGAGAAGGAAGTTGCAGTCCGGAGGCGAATTACCAAGGAGTCAGTGCTTCATTCTATGTTAGTTGCATCCGCTCTAATCAGGTGGAAGATTCAACAAGCGCCGGGAAGATTTTCGGGACCTACGTTCTTATAATGACTACTTAGAGGAAGTTGAGGATATCAGTACGTGGAAGTCATTCGCTATCTATGATCGTGACTAAGCTTATTGTCATCACCAGCCTTCAACCTGATCAACGAGATTAACATCCCTGAAACAGAAGCACGGATTGAAGCATATCGTAGAGAGAATGCAGCGCTCATCGAACTTAATGTGCGACGAGAAGAACAGTATACTCAAGAGCTGAAGCAACAGGAAGAGCAGGAACGATCAGAACGGGAGCAGCGCGCCCAGGAAGCCCGGAGATTAGAAGAATTGGAGCGCGAAGAAAAGGAGAAAGGTCGACGGGAGATTATCGATCGATTGGAAACCAGTACCAAGGATGCTGCCGAAATCATAGCGAAGTCGCGGGCTGAAGCTACTAAACGTGCTGCTTCTCGAGCCGCTGCTACTACTACATTCAAGAGTAACGCACAGCTACTGCGCTCGCGCGCAGCACAAAGCACCACTATCCCCGATGTGCCGCACGTCCCTCTGCAGGATAACTGGTATGCGTATGAGGATATGTACACAAAACTGGATCGGCTACGATGATATGTACAGCGAAGCAGTTCGACAAGACCAAGAGGGGATTATGAAAGCCGGGGGGTACAAGGTAGAGGAGGCATGGGAAAGGGCACTGAGGTCGGCAGTCACTGCCCTATTCCTGCCACCGCCCTCTCATTCGGAGAGTTCACTAACGAGCGAAACGTTCCTTCAACCCAAAAATAATGTAGCTCCAGCTCAGCAGTAGTTTGTTGATATTATATCATGTCATGGATCATACTGCAACATGCAAACGCGGACAGGATGTCCGATGGGCAATAACAACCGTGCAAACATTAATATTGAATGGCTATCAGCCAACAATACTGGAAACGACCTGGCGTGTCCTGCGTTCCTGCTGAGACAAGGGCTCGTCCATGGGGAAGTAAAGAAGCTGGAAGTCCTTGTGCCTCCTAGAAACGGTGACTGAAAACACTTCATGCAAAGAATAAATATTGATAGAGCTTACTGTAGAGTCGACTTTTTCCACCGGAATATCTTAATGAAATCCGTGGTACGGAGGGTTAACTTGCCATCTTCTTTATTCGCCTTCTCCTCGTCATCCGAGTCAGAGATGACAATAACACACTCTGCATCCGAATCAAGGCGAGCATGTTTCCTTGACGAACCTTGAAGCTTCCGCTGTCTAGCTTGCAAAGCTCTTGAAATTTTGGACGCCGACGTCCAGGCTACACCACGTGGGCCGGCCAATGCTGCACTACGAGTGTCCTCAGAAATGGGACTGCAGAAGATCTGATTAATTGGTATCCATATGAGCAGGAAAAATTTACCTCGATGGATCAAATACGAGGAGGTTGACCTCCTTGGGTTTTGATTGCAATTCATATCCAACAACAGTGACTGAATGACCCTCATATTGCAAGATAATTGGCATCTTCTCTGTAGTAGTAACCGGTGAACCATCTCGAAGCACTTCATTGATTGTGCCTTGCTTTTTGACCGGACCAGAAAAGTACTCCACAACCCAATCCGTCAAGGGCTCCAACCCTGTGCAAGGAGCTCAAAATACTGTTCAGCCCGCTATACAAAGAACACTGACCTTTTCTGGATCTGAGGTCAAAATCCACCAGCGTGCAGCTGGAGAACGTTAGAAGCTGCCATTACTGAAGACGTCCGCCTTACGGTATCCCTCGAAAACTGAGTGCAACATACATCTCTACCGTATACACGTCAGGACGTTATCACTTCAGTCATCAACGTACTGCTTTTACCTGCAGTGCCAATGAATTTCCGGGTTCCCACAAGGTCGCCACGAAGTTGCTTGGCACCAACTGTGTCATAGCCTGGAGAGATGCATTATCAGTCGGTGGTAGAAAAATTGATGACGAACCTTGTTCCCAAGCGTCTTCTATCCATTGTTGCAGGTTGCGGACTCCGGGAGGTATCGGGTTGTTGAGACAACCAAAATATGATGGCTGGATTTGTTGGTCCATAAGAGCAGCACATGACATAAGGAAGTTGCGGTAGCTAAACGAATTTTATTAGCGCTGTGGGTGCTTTCAAGCGCGATTGTCTGACATACCCACAACCCCAACCACTGTCAAACGTAGCAGCTATGTGGGGAGTCCGCTCGTAGCATAAAACAGCTCGATTTGTATAACCATTGAGACTGGACTTCTTCAATGCTTCTTTCAGAATGGATAACAGCCCTGATGTTTCCACCGTTCAGGGGCTAATTCTCGAATGACAATGACACCACTTACCTGGAGTATAATTTGGTGGGGGTGGCTCAGAAAGCGTTGGGTACCAGAACTGCTCCTCTACACGCTTCTGCAGGAATGGTACATAACGCGAACGAGATTTGCTAGACGAGGAAGAATTCGCGGGCCTCCGTGGTGATCTGCGCTTGTTAACTGAGAGTGGCTCTGTGTAGGTGGTCTGTCTGAGAAGTAGTCAGAAATAAGTTGTGGGTCCACGTTACTCTTTGTAAGTGTACGATGATCCTCGTAGTGCTGACCCCGCTGTTCCGGACTCAGGGCCTGTAGATTCGAACTGCACAATTGACAGATATCATTGTTCCCGGCCCTGGGGCCACGAGATATCAGGAATATCATGCTATGGGCGAATAGTAAGTTACTTACGCTGACCTGCTGTTTTCGCCAATAATCTCAACCTCGCTCTCCATCAGGCCTCCACGCTAAAAGGTCTCCGACTAGGATGAGATAAATTTAGCTGACTATGACCAAGGTGCAATTGCATTACATAAGCAGCGTACGCGTCCTATTTGCAGGCGAACTGGCATACGCATAACTTATCTCTCACTACGACCACTACTAAGAAACTATGTCAAGGTCTTACGATCGCGGTAGGCAACGATGCTCATGTCTTTGACCCTAATTCACTTGCTTCCCACTATAGCGTTGACCGTCTTCTCCCCCGATGGTCACTTGTTTCAGGTACCCCCGCAGACGCGTCACGTCCACATGAGTGTCATTCATTGTCTCTAGGTCGAATACGCATTAGAAGCTGTCAGAAAGGGAACATGTGCGGTACGGAGCTGCTCTTGCCATGGTCCGACCGGTCAATGAACTTCTCCGTAGGTTGGTGTGCGAGGCAAGACCGTGGCTGTCCTCGGTGTCGAAAAGAAATCAGTTCTCCAATTGCAAGATCCACGCACTGTCCGCAAAGTTGTTATGCTGGACGATCACGTTTGTCTAGCGTTTGCTGGTATGATGGTCGTTTTGACCCGTCAGAATTGTACTTACCTCCTCTCTACACCTTGAAGGTCTTACCGCCGATGGTCGTGTTCTGATCGACAAAGCGCGGGTAGAGTGTCAAGGACATCGCCTGACAGTGGAAGATCCCGTGACAGTTGAATACATAACGAGACACATTGCTGGTATCCAGCAGGTGGGATCAACGTGCATTCGTGTCGCCTGTTGTTGACAGAGTCACGATTAGAAATATACACAATCAGGTGGCGTTCGGCCGTTTGGTATATCAACACTGATCATTGGATTCGATCCCCACGATACGCGGCCGAGGCTCTATCAGACGGAACCAAGTGGTATTTACAGTGCATGGAAGGCTAGTGTATCAAGCTTTGTTGGAAGCAATAATGAAATGACACCTCTATCTAGGCTAATGCTATCGGCAGGTCGTCTAAAACTGTCCGCGAATTCTTGGAGAAGAACTACAAGGAGGATATGACGCGTGAAGAGAGTATTAAATTGACCGTCAAGAGTCTTCTCGAAGTCGTGCAGACAGGTGCCAAGAACATTGAGATTAGTGTGATGGATGGTTACGGCAAGGTTACGGTAAGTGGTCGCCATTTCCGACTCCAGCCTCTTGACTTCCTTTTGTCAAAGAATTTGGAGCTGTCAGAAATTGAAGCTATCGTAGCTGAAATCGAGCGAGAGAAAGAAGCTGGTAGGTCACCGACGATGCTACTATCGACATGTTACTGACCGGTACTCAGATGCTGAGAGAAAGCGATCACGCTTGGCTGCTACAGCGGCTGGACAGGCCGCGATGGCCACGAGAGCAGATGGGAGTCAATCTTCAGGACAGTGAACATGGCACTATATAACTTGTACCGATTGTTATCGAGGAAGCGAAGAATGCTGATATTGCTGTATATCCTGCACCAGGCAAGACGAATACAACCATCTAAAATTCGAGATCAGGCCCAGTTCCTTGGTGACCGTAATACCTCGAGCAACCTCGCTTCTTCAGTCCCCTCTTTCCCACCCATCTCACTCATATATTCCCAACTTGCTTTCGGCGGCATGGTGATCAAAATGTTCTCCACCTTGATTCCAGGAGTTGCAAGACCAAACTTTGTTCCTCGATCAACTATTAAGCTGAACTCCACGGCACGCCCACGGCGTAGCAGTTGCCACCGCCTTTCAGCGGCCGTTATTGCAGTGGACGATCGTTTGTTTAAAATGGGCAAGAAGGACGGAAGGAAGGCGTTTCCGAGTTTCTGCATAGATTCGAAGAGAGACTCCTGAGAAGATAAGCGGGCAAGCATATCTTCAGGGAGATCCGGTTCGTTAGCAAGCAGGAGACTACGCATGGCATCTGAGTCCATCCCATCGAACTTCACACCGCCGACACCGCGATATTCCTTTCTGTGAGGAATGTAAAGGTAATCGTCGCACGACGCCTTAAAGACTGAATACAGTCCCTCGCGGTGGAGGTCACATGCCTCCTTCAAGGTGCTGTGGAAATGCTTGACATCGGCCTCGTAAAGGTATGTTGGATTCAAGTCTATGATGACGCCAAACCACCAAGCCAGAACTTTGGGTGATGACTCTATATCATCGATTGATTCAGTGGATCCTTGGAAGTTCAAGAGGCCATCAAGCACTTCGAAGTACCTATAATTTGCATGAACGGTCGATACGTGGGGGTTCCGCGGGTGCACCATGAGGCTGAGACCGGTGGCAAAGAACGAACAATTATGGTCCACTTCCTCCAACAAAATGTGCAGGGGCTTCATTTGTTCGACGTCCTTCCGGGAGAGGGCTCCATGTATCGTCGAGACGTTGACACCGGCCTTCTCGATGGGGAAGTCCACAGACGATTCCGAATATGTAGAATGTGCGAGGGGGAAAGTGCATGAGAGTCCCCCTCCTCCTTCATGGCGAGACCATGATTCCCTTCTAAATGTTAAGCCGTCACGTTCGAATCCTGCAACAATTTGTTCTTGCAGAGACGTCATGTAGGCAGCTACTCGCTCGCGAAACGGAGGACGTGACGATTTGACAGCACAGTCTGAACCTCTGCTGAACAACGAGCACTGCTTAGAAGGATGGTCAGTGCATCATCAAATCCACACGATATCAAAAATCGCTGACTGTCTCTTGCATCGTTGATGAGGGTGTGTGGTCACTACCTCCAACTGAATGCATCGAGGTCCAACTTGACTTTGAAATGCGGGGATCGTCGGTGGTCGAGATAACGGGCACGAGTAGCAACAGACATATACTAATATGACTTCCTGGACCAATGAAAGGTAGTCAGAAAAGCGGGTGATGATTTCATAATGCATAACTTGTTTCGCTGCAAGTGTGATCGTTGACGTGTATGCCACGATCAAGGCGCAAGACCGACCTGATAGAGGGGGTAAGTGTTAAGCATTACCTGGCTTGACAAGCTGGGATTTTCTCCGGACCCATATCAGTATTGAAGATAACAAAGCTAAAGAGAATCACATCCGGCCATCAACGGTGTGACCATATTTGGGTCGTTTGTTTTGGTGTGCACTCCTGTTGTTGTAGTCGTAGTAGCGGACACGTCGGCCAGCCCCAAAAACGCGCCGTTCAACGCCTATCATGCAACCTACGACGTCCAGGTTCGGCCCCTCGGATAGGAATGAAACATGTTCTACTGTCAGAAATACTTGCGGTAACTTCCACTATGCGCAAGAACTCGAGATGGGCAGCTGCTGCTCATACACTTGTTGCCAGGGATTCCGCATTGGCAAAGGATCTCGGCCTACGCAGAGGGAGTTTGGTGGTCGAATCCCAGAGGTTGGGCAGGTTTTCACAGGAGGCCGATCTCATGGGTGGATTCCAAGAGCTGAAGCGAGCCGTTCGCGATGTCGCAGGTCGGTAACGCGCATCTCCATCATCCTATTCTTACGTGGTTTCAAGATGTCCAGAGTTTGCACTTGCCGGCTCTCATGGGGCCTTTTCTTTCACTTATTCGCTCGCCTCTTTCCACAGGACCAATCACTTCTGTCGCTCTTTCCTCCATCCACAATTTCTTTGTATGTGGTTTGATATCTTCCGACTCTCTGGGATTAGAGAGCGCACTTTCTGAACTAAGCAGTGCTGTCTCACATTGTAAATTTGAAGCGAGTGATTCCTCCGGAGATGAAGTCGTACTTCTCAAGATCATAACCGTGATCCACGATTGTATATGTGGTAGCAGCGTCGGTCCAATGCTAGGCGATGTCGAAATTTGCGAAATGCTTGAAACTGTCCTGACCACATGCTGCCAAATGAGACTGAGTGGTCGGTTTTTACTTCGTTTGTGCCTTTGTATCACTGATTGTGTCGAAAGAGATTCTTCGTCGGTCCGCCGAGGCAACCATGATATCCATTGTCCGAACAATATTTCGTCGCCTGTACGACGTAGATCCTGCTGCTGAAGAAGCTAAACTTCGACTGAACGAAGAAGCTTCCCACCATGGCGATATTAGCATGACTGTGCTAGCCGACATCCCCGATGGTGCAGGGCTTCAAAACTTTGATGTACCCATGGACAACATTCCAGCTACCTCTAGCTCAGAGGATGAAGTTTCGAGTGTGACGGTCGAGAATCCAGCAACACAGAGCGCCATCGTTATCAGGGATGCTGTAGCCATCATTCCTAAACCATGTATGTTCCATGATACATGTTGTTCGATTACGCTCAGCACTGGTGCCAGATGGTCTCCCAGCCCTCTTGGAGCTCTTTCGCGTGCTCGTCCATATCCTAGACCCTAATGATCAGATCCATACCGACTCCATTCGTTTGGCTGCTCTTGGCATTCTAAATGCCACAATAGAAACCTGTGGAACAGTCATTGGAAATTACCCGTCGCTCCTGTCTTTAATCGTTGACCACGGATGCAAACACCTTTTCCAGCTCGCCCGCTCTGACAATTCTTCTATACTACAAGCTGCCTTACGAACCACTACCACACTGTTCGAAACTATGCGACCGCATCTCAAACTCCAACAAGAATTGTTCCTAACTTTTACTGTTGACCGTTTGGCCTCACCCCCGCTCCCAAGGTCCAACATGACCAAGAAGATACAGCCGGGTTCTTCTCGTCCTGGCACCCCCTCAACGCCTGTGCTTGCTCCAGTTAACGCTGACTCTGACATCGAGAAGGGCAGTCTAACACCACCTCGACCTCTCGTTCAACCCGCTCGAGGGGAAACGCGCGATTTGATGTTGGAAACATTAAGTCAAATATCCAGGCATCCTTGGTTTATGGTTGACCTCTATACTAATTATGATTGCGATATCAACTGCGACAACCTCTTTGAGCGGTTGATTGATTTTTTAACCAAGGTGAGCGGTAACTTTATACATATGTTAGTCTCTCCTTTATTTTTGTATCGCACACAGGGTGTGTATGCGATGCAGACCTCTTCGGTGTCAGAAGCACAGCAACTTCACTCGCAGTTCTTATGCCTAGATATGCTACTGGGATTTGTCGGAGACATGACCGCACGGGCTGAAGGGGTACGTGATTCCCTCGCTGCAAGGACGTAGAGAGTGGATTGATGCAAAACTCCAGACTGCTGAACAATGGAAGCCAGTAAGTATGTCTTTAACTTCGCTACCGCACGTGTTTGAGGTTGCGACCATCAGGAATTCGTATCGCCCGAGGACTTGATGCAGAGCAAATCGCGCAAAAAGCTCGTTCTAACTGGGGCTGCGAAGTTCAATACCAAGCCAAAGCTTGGAGTTGCTTTTCTCGAAGAAAACGGACTCGTAGAGCTAGACCTGTCGGAGTCTCGAACTCGAGGTCTTGCCAAGTTCCTGAAAAGTTGCACGCGCTTGGACAAACGTCTCCTTGGTGATTATATTTCGAAACCGGAAAATGTGGATCTCCTCAAGGAGTTTATCGGTCTATTTGATTTCAAGAATGTGAGTCGCGTTGCCATTTCTGTCGCCAATGAAAAGCCTCATGCGTCGCGCATAGAAACCTATTGCCGATGCGATGCGTGAAATGCTTGCAACCTTCAGGCTTCCTGGCGAGTCACAGCAAATTGCGCGCATAACGGAGACTTTTGCTTCAGCATACTTCGCCTCAAACCCACGTAAGGAGGGATTTTTAGGTCTCCCAGATCAAATGTGTGATGAATGAATTCTACATTAGCTGAAATCAAAAGTGAAGACGCAGTCTACGTATTGGCGTACTCTGTCATCATGCTTAACACTGACCTCCACAACCCTCAAGTTCGGGTAAGTATTGACCTGGCGTCCAGCAAACTTGTGGCTGACGTGCCTGTAGAAACGGATGACCATAGAAGATTATCAGCGTAATCTCAGAGGAGTAAATGGTGGAGACAACTTTTCGCCAGAATTCTTGGTGGGGAAACCGATGGACCTCTTGATTCTTTACTGACCTCTACTATCCTCCTGCATAGCAAAGTATATACGACTCTATCCGCAAGCGTGAAATCATTATGCCTGAGGAGCACACTGGACAGCTAGGCTTCGAGTATGCTTGGAAAGAATTACTTGCCCGTTCGCGGCAATCAGGTATAATCGTCCTTCGAGTTGGGGAGCTGGAAAATTAAATGACACTTGGCAGGACCGTTCGTGATGTGCAACACCTCCTTATTTGATTATGACATGTTCAAGGCGATGTGGAAGTCGGTTATTTCTGCGATCGCACATGCATTCATTACCTTTGATGATGAATATATCATTCAACGAGCAATATCCGGTTTTCGTCAGTGTGCTACGCTGGCTGGGCGCTTCAATCTTCCGGATGTATTCGATTTCATTGTCGTGTCTCTTTCTCAAGCAACAGGCCTTCTGACGGACAATCTTCCCGCTCATGTGCCCAATTACCCGGTAGTGGATGCTGAAGAGCAATCGGTGACAGTTTCATCATTATCTGTGCGATTTGGCACGAACTTCAAGGGTCAGCTTGCGGCTGTTGTCTTGTTTAATATCGTCAATGGCAACGGCAATGCGTTACGTGAAGGGTGGACTCAGGTAAGTCCAGTCGCATACCACCTGCTAACGCACGGGTCTCAAGAATCGCTTCCGTCAGATTTTCGAGATGTTCCAAAACTTGTTCATGCATTCTTTGCTACCAACCAGGATGTTGCAAATGGAAGACTTTCTCGGTGGCGTTACAATGATACCCCTACGCGGAAGTCAGCCTTCACGGCAGGCACAACGGAACGATGGTGGTTTGTTATCAACGTTGTCCTCGTACCTTATGACGCCCTACGGGTCGAGTTCCGAGAACCTCATTCCGGAAGCGACAGATTCGGAGGTAGAAAGTACACTCTGCACGATCGACTGCATCAAATCTTGTCGTCTGGATGAGCTCTATGGGCAGGTCATGTGAGTAATCAACTTGGTTTGGAGGATTGCTTCGGTAACGGCTATGAAGGCAATTAGATGTCGAGGCGCTTGTTGCTGCCGTCAGAGCCCTGGAAGCGCTTGCACACGAGAGGACAGTAACCAAGCTCAAGGAAGAAACAGACGACGTTTCACTGCCATATAATGCGTCCCCTGTCAGTGAGGGCCCATACGTACTAGCTTATGATCCTGCCGCCATTTTCCTCCTCGAAACTATGGTAAGTATAGCTTGTCAGACCCCTCAACACCTAGAAGATCTCTGGTATGTTCGCACTACCCTTAATGACTCTGTATTGATCAGTGTTGAAGGCCCATCATATTTGAACATCTTTCGGCACTCTTATCAGCGGCTGCTCATTACAGCGTGCTATTGATCGAACGTGCCGTCGTCGCGCTGTTGCGCCTTTGCGTAATTCTTGCACAAAAGGTGGGTGGATAGGCTACATGTCCACTTTCGGTTGAATGAACGACTGTCCAGCATGCCCTGCGGGATCAAGTGTACCTCTCATTAGACATAATTGCCAATCTGTCACCATCGGTTGCCAACTCCGTCGCTGAACACGTTACAGCGGGAGTAAACCTCATACTTCAGCAGGAAGGCATCGTGAGGTAAGATTCTACTCTCCTTCTGAGATTAATAATAAGACACTGCTGGGTAGTACACAAACCGAATGGAACTTGATCGGTGCGGCCCTCCGGACGACCATTTCTCACCCCGAGGCTGCCCGTTCCACTTTTTCCCTTGTTACAAGTATCGTGACAGAAGTTCAAGGCCAGAAAGTAACACAGAACAACTTCCCATGCCTAGTAGCCATCCTGACTGACTTTGCAACTGTTGTGGGAGCCTCGATTCGTGCTCAGCCACAGAAATCGAGACGTGCTCTACTTCAGCCCGCGACAGAGTAAGTACTGCTTTGTAACCCCGAAATGCGTTCACACTGAAGGTATTAGGTCTCCCATCGTTGAGCGTGGTCGGAAAGCTGTCGACTTGTTGTCTGACCTGAAAAGGTTCATCACGCCATTATCTGCAGCCAACAACTTGCCACCCGCAAACGGTAATCTCCACTAGTGTTTGGCTCGCGGAGTGCATGTTAATTTCCATTTCGCAGCGTGGCGACAATATTGCCTCCCCTTGCTTTCTGCCTTAGGAAAACAGTCTACTAACCCCTCACGACTGGTCCGAAACGTTGCCATCGTTCAATTGCAGCGCCTCCTGCTCGGCTCTCAACTTGTCTACGATGAGACGGATCATAGCCACGTTGAGGAAATATTTAATAACGTCGTCTTTCCTCTCGTCGACGACCTCTTGAAACCCCAAGTATACCATCTGGATCCATCCGGCATATCGGAAACACGCCTTCGAGCCTCTACATTGTTGTGCAAGGCGTTCATGCACTTCGAGGTGCGGGATAGGCGCAGGGAGGTGGACGTCGGTGTGATATGGATTGCGATCCTGGATTTGCTAGATCGTTTGATTAGTGCAGAGAAGAGTGAACAACTGGTCAGTACGACGCGTGCACGTCATACGTTTACCGTCCATGCTAATGTATAATTTTTACAGTATGAAGCGGTCTCCGAGTCACTCAAGAATGCAGTTCTAGTGATGAACGCAGCAGGCATTTTGGTGCCACCTTCGGAACACTGCGACGAACAACAACGAACGCTCTGGTTAGCAACGCATGCCAGACTGGATCGCTTTCTACCGGGCTTCTTGGCGGAAGTTATTCCTTCACCAGAAGCTGCCCAGCCCGCTGTCACGACTGCCGCAACTAAAAACATAGAAACGTGATGCAGATTCGCTCCAACTCATCCATATCTGTAAAAATGACAGTACATAGGCAGGATCATATATACTAAATGAACTTCATCTTTGACGGGCTGCCCGGATGGCCTTTTAGTAAAACGCGGACTTCTTCGTACAAATTAGAAACACTTACCGTATGCGGGTGTATACGGCAAGTAGAATTACCACTGGTGCAAGAGTATACCCTACAAACCGAACGAGGAAGTTACTATGATGGGTCACCCAATCGGACCATGTGCCTGCCAGGTAAGCTGTGAACAAGGTCAGGGAGAAGACGATGTATCCTGACAATCTAAATGATTGTGCTGAGTGATCAAATGCAACAGAAAGTCGATCAATAGCGGCTGACCTATGGTACTTCCACACGGCTTTGGCCTTCATACCGCCACCGAAAGCGGCACCACCGAACCAAACACTTGCACCTCCGATCAACACTTGGATGAGAAGCCAGACGACAGTGATTATCCCGAATGTCTAATAGATTGCTTCAGAGGAGTGACTGGGTGACATGGTCAACCCAATGAAATGCTTACGCCGTGCCAGGAAGTGAAGTGAGGAGCCGAGCGGCGTGACTTGTTGTATATCATAAATGCCGTCCCGGCCAGGATACAAGGGATGCCGACACCGAACATTGCGATCTGGTGCCTCTGTAGGCCAGCAGCCTTAGTTGCAGGTCGCGATGTCGGTTGAAGGGTGAGGATGCCTTTCCACCGCGTGAATAGGAGCGGCGGATAGATCGTAATTCTCTAGCGTACCATATGTGAAACAGACGATGGCACAACTTTGGAGAATGGGATGGTATGTAAACCAACCCAACGACACGGGATCGTTGGCAAAGACAATACCCCACGTAACCAGAACGAAAACCTGATGCGCACGAAGTCAAATGGGTTCAATTTGGGTTCCTAGCAAACTTCGGTAGGACATACAAGCACCGCCGCCTACGTCGACATTTGAGCAGACGTCACTTGCTTATACACAAGTCGACATACCAACGCGGTATACTCCGCAGTTCTGTCCCCCTTGCGGACCTCTGTTTTCAGGTTGGAGGTGTTGCGAGCCATTCCGTCTTGTTCAGGGTCGAGGTCGGAAAGAAGGCCCTCTTGTTCGTGGTTGTCAGCAGGTAGGTTGTCAGCTGAGTTATTCATACTGCGGAGACGAGACGAGGGGGCGGTGGAAGCACAAGAACTGATCTCATCATTATAAATTCTTCCAAAGCGCAGCTGGGGTGATAAGACGCGAGAAGCAGTTTCGCGACCGACTAGTATGTACTAACGCTAACGCCTGCACAGATACGTTGCTCTGTTTCAGCGTTTCATAAGGACCTTTTTACACGTAGTTCACGCAGTCCCCCGCCGACATATGCTCAGCGGCTCCTTATCACGCGTGGCTCCGCTCAGCACTAAGTTGCCGGTTTTACTATGAATATCCCGCATATCTCATCTCACCAAGGTCAACCCCTCTACAGAACTCGAACACCATGGTTAATGTCGATATTGATACCTCCGCGGCTGTTCTGGCTTTGGGACTCGCGTGCATGCTTACAGGGGTGATTTTTTTGCAGTCTTGTTCTCTGCCCTCCCGCGCACAGCAATGGCTTTATCGTATACTTAGTAGGAAAGAACTCCCCGACTACCCAAAGCTGACTGGAGTCCCTGCCCCGAAACCACTTCACGATTTCGACATCGACACCGCCAGGCCTCGTCCTTACCGGCCATTCAGGTGGGAATACCATCAAAACATGTGTACGTGTCCACGCGGTATTCAATCATGCTGTTCCACTGATTCAGTACCTCAGCTCTCAGCGAGCTCGAGCCCAATTGGTGGATAGAGCTCGAGAGCACCTATCGCACTAGAATCGCTCAGCGAAAAAAGCTATACGCTGAGCACGGAAAGGTGATAGTTGACGAGCTCACAGGAAGCCGGGAAGCATCGAGAGAATGCATGGAAATGGTTCATTCAATACATCTGCCAGAGATACCCGAACCAATTCCGATACAACGACTGGACGGGCGTGTTCACCAATGAAATTCTTCATACCCAGGTCGACATTGCCACCGTACATCCACTGATGTTCCTCCTTGACAATGTACCCGAGGATTTCTTTATCGTCCAGGAGGATCCTCTGACCGGGCTTTATCGTCTAACAGCTGCTGTCGGTTGTTCAGCAGTTGGCTGGAACATTAGCCAAAAGATCGGCAAACCACTTATGAAATTCACGGTCCAGTTCCAGATTACAAGGAAAAGATGGCACTTTCGATGGATAGGTATGATCCGTAAGGTAATGTGATAGGCAGTAGTGCCCTGACGCTCAGTTAGGTTCTTCTCTAAGGTGGCCTGTAACAAACCCATCCAGCGAGGGTCGTGGGGCTTAGAAGTCGGGGAACTGCACTTTGTCCAAGCAAACTCACCAGAGTGGCATAACCGTAACCGTCAGGATCCAGACTTGCTGACGTCCTGATATATTTCTGCGGGTCGACTGGCAAACCTCTACGACGTTTGCCAAAGTCACGGGCTATTGTATTCAATTTCAAAGCTCTCTTTACACCCATCGCCGACTTCCGACGAGAGCCTTACATCCCCAGGTTACTCCTTAAAGTGCTGCGAGAAGGGAAGAAGTCCATCATGGAGTATAAGGGGTCCTGGCATACCGAACACAAGGCTATACCAGCACTCGAAGAGTGGGCGAGGGAACAAGAAGAGAAAGGATGGGTACCGAGCGACTGGAAGGAAAGGACGCTAGATGAGCATCCATTCTATCCGGGATGGAAAGATCACTATCCCATCCATGATTAGGAATCAGATCAGCAGGTTGCGTCCGTGAATAGGCGAGAGACACAACCAGGACTACTACCTGCAGCAATGAAAGCACTTGGCCATACCAGACAGTCCGGATAATGCTAAGAAATGTTGACAGGACAGCAGCTTGTACATATTTTGGTTTCGGATATGAATTATGAGATTTATTCGCGCTATGTACATTGGTATTACTGTAAATTATTGGACACCAGATTATGACTGATCGGAAAACATGTTCGATGCAACTCCTCAGGAAATTTGTTAGGACAGTGCCCAGCTGTATGATGCACTTCTTCATTACGTTTGGTCCGTACTTCATACTCTAGGCATGCGATGGCCACCGAATTGATACCTGCCAGTGCAACCACTCTGTGGTTCGAAACATCTATGAGGGATATCGTAAATCAGTGGTTTGAGCAGTCTTACACAGAGGAAACGTGGGATGCACAGTGGGAAGATCTCGGCAAGATGGAGGTAGAAAAAATGGGATGGAGGCGGGTACAACAAGTTACGCTATGGTTACAACAAAACTCTAGACTTCCTCGTCCGATATCTGTATTTCATCCGCGTTCATCTCCGGCTGTGTCGGTTGTCTGCGGTGTCTCTGACGGAGACCCATCCAAGTCTGGGGAGGGTAGTATTTTTGGCGGCCTACGAACGAAGGGCCTTTGGTTCCAGCTAGCCTGCTTGTTCAGCAGCGGCCATTGGGTCACTGGGCTGAGGGCTTGCTTCCTGGTCACCTCCATTATTTCGCTTAGGTGGACAGAGTTTGTGCAGCGAGATAGGATGCCTCAGTGTTGAATTGTGCTTGTACACTTCGTTTTATTCGAAGCATCTCCCGGAAGGTATCCTCCGACCCTGTTTCGATCTCGAAACTGTTCCACTCCTGTCCAAAATTTCGTGTTGACGCGTGGATCACAAAATTGTGAGGCATGCGCGTAGATGGCCCGAGCACGATCAATCTCCCCGAGCTTGCGTTCAAGAGCCGCGAACCGTAGACACATTTCAGCTGTCTGCTTAGGAGGCAGAATCTCGATGGCACGTTCGTAAATTGGTCGGGTCGCAGGCAATCCATAGTTGGCAGTAGCTTTTGCGATGTATATAGCATACATCTAAATAAAGTTCGTCAGTAAACATCCGCTGGAGCCTTGCAATAAAATACCTCAAACTTGTCTTCGTCAGCGACTACTTGCGTAGCGCGTTCGTATATCGCCATGGCCCGTTTTGCAAGGCCGTAGTCCTCCTCGAGTTGACCGTACATAAGGAACAAGGGCTTGCATGATTTTGATGGGCACTTCTCCAGTGCTTGTTCGAAGAGATCGCGCGCACGCTCAAGCTTTGTTCCTCCCTGTGGAGGGTTAGAAGTGGAACACCACTTAAAATGATGGACGCACATATCGTTTGATGAATTTTGACAAGTAAATGTTCCAAATTTCGAAAGATATTGGGTAAGTGAACACCTCCGTTCCGCGTTCATATACCTGCATGCGATCAACCAAGGCTGCAAACACAAAAATTGGGCCGTACCCTGAAGCTATCCTCCCAGTATTGGTTCTCCTCTAGAAAAGCGGCATAATTGACGATGATCTGCGCGTTTGCAATCTTCAATTCCATGATCTTATCGTAGGCCGCTTTGGCTGATTCAACCGTTCCTATGGATTCCTCTAGGTCGACGTAGAATGACCACAATTTCAGGGACTTGAATAGTCGCGCTTGCACAGGTAGTGACTGGGGTAGATCAGCAACTGCACTCTAATAGCAGGTGGCTCGTAAACGTACATGATCGTGGTAGTTGATCTTCGTGTCCTTCGGAATAGCCGCTAGCACGCTGCATGACTCGGATCGCTTCATCATAGTTCCTGCAGGGCTATTAGTGAAAGCCTTATGAAAAGTAGGAGTAAAAGCTTACTCGTGACGCAATTCCATCTCAGCCCATTCACACCAGATTTCTGCGAGGTCTTCAACGGTCTTGAAGTTGACTTTGGTAGCCTTCTCCAGAATCTTACGAGCACTATCAAGGTCAGGCTCTGCAGTGCCGGACGCGCCTCCTTCTTCGTAGTATCTCGCAAAATTGATGTATAGTTGGAAGAGATTCGCCGTGGCTTTGCGAGGGTTAATAGTCTGTAGAGCTTGGGAATACGTCTCGGCCACCTGAAGGCGCAGATCAATGCATGAAAAAGAAAAAAAAGAGCCAACAAAGTCATACCTTCTCGTCGTCATCACCCCACAGTGCCACTCGCTTCTCCCATTCCTGAACATCGTTCGGGTTCCGTCGCAAGAGCACGTCGTTGACAAGAAAGGTCGTCGATTTATTAAGTCCTCAAACTCCTTCATCCTGAGGTCCACTTCGTGCTCCGTTTCTTTGATATCCTCTTCGTCCTCCTCTTCGTCGGGATTTTCCAAGCCCTCCATCATTGCGCTGATAATAGATTCGCAGAATTCGGAGTAACCATGGAATATTTGAGTGAAGTCCCTGATGGTGAGGACAGAGGCAATGCCGGCTTCGAACGTAGTTTTCGCCCGGTCAAATTCACCCCGTTTGATCCAATAGGTTGCAAGGCCGGTCCAGAGACGGCCAGCTTGATCCTTGTATACCTCGAGACCATCCTTGCGAACGATACGTTCAATGTTGAGTTTGCGCTTGCTCAAGGGGTCCTCAGTCTTCATCATACGCAGGAAGGGGCTTCCCATCCGCGGAAACAGGCACGGGGAGGCCGGCCACTCGCACGAGTTTCCCATCTGCGGATGCAGGTTCCTCTTTCTCCCTCTCTTTGGCTTCTGCATCTGCTCTGGTATCCGCGGCATTGGATTCAACGGTATCATTCGACGTCAAGCCCAACTTCTTCTGCAAAGCGTTCGACAACGTCCAAGAAATCCCCGAGCAACTGGTAGGGACTTTTCCCAGTCTGGGACTGACATACTCTCCACGCGTGGCCTTCCTTGCCAATGATAGCAGTAGCTTAGCAGCTTCCAGTGGACGAGGAGCGGAGTCTGTAGGGATTAAGCAATAACGATGCGTAGTGCTCAGTAAGACTCGGGTCGACGGCAAGGTAACGACGGTACACAGCGACCATCGTTGCACCCCCGGTGCCTTCTGCCCATAGCAGATATCGCATCCATATGCGCGCGTGCAAAGATGGGGGTAGAGTGCGCAACGCACGATCAAACGTATGGCGAGCATGGGTGTGAGATATGACAGGCGGACAGAAGGGATGGGAGAAAATGGAGAAGTACATCAACCAAAGCCGAGGCAGCTGACGACCCATTAGCATACTCTAAAGAGGGTGGGGAGAGGGGAGCTACATACCTTTGGCAGCCACATTAGTGCACGTTCGTACGTCGCAACGAGTGATTTCCATTCCTCCCAACCGACCACCCCGTCTAAGCCACCATCCCACTCCTCACTGTAATCGCGCTCCTCTTCCAGGGCATCCTTCATGTCCGCAAACTTCTTCCTTCCACCTGCTCTCTTCTTGTGAATCGGCGTACCGAGCACGTAAGACATTCGCATCTGCAAGTACGATTTCCAGAGTTTGAATGAGCCAGGAAGCTGGACGAGTGCAGACTCGTATAAGTACGTCAAACATTGAAGAGAACGTCGCGCGAGTGGAGTTGCGAGTGGCCCCAGCAATTGTGCGCGAGCATCATTCGCAGTATTGGCACGTCGTTCGGCCTTCAATTGCGCGTTGAACACCTCTCTGGTGTTGTGTATAGCTGTCCACCATGCGCGGAATGAGGCCGGGTTGCGAAGTAGGTCTTCCTCCCGCTGAACATCGTTAATGGTGAGCAAGTCTGAGTGTGTGTTTGGTGTCGGCACTGGCAGCGTCAGTGGAAAGTAAGACGACAGCTCGGCCAGCGCCATCGACTTTTCTGCGACGGATGGCATAAGTCAGTTGAAGAGATGGGATAATTATTTTCACGTATTATTTTTGCCAAGTGACTTATCCTCATAATACATAAATTATTATATGCACCCAGCTACTGCACGCCATCATGGTAAGACGTCAAGGTAGCTTGCATATGACGCTCACAGACGATTGGCCCAGCATAGCGTCAGGCGCGTTCGTCAATCGCAGGCAGCCATCCAGGCAAACAAGGAACGAGAGAGATCAAAGATTGCCGAATATCTTGCGCTCACAAATGATGTGATCTCTCGCGTAATACCTTCCGGTCTGTGGACCATGGCTCTGACTGATCTTCCATCCGCAGAAGAAGAACAAGGAATGGAGCATGGATGCATTTGACGCGACTCAACGATTGCTTGAGAAGAATCCGGAATTTTACACTGTTTGGAACTACCGGCGTAATATCATGCTAAACGGAATCTTTCCCGATAGGTTTGTAGCCTCATCTGATGACATGATCTGTTGTAACACAGTGCCAGTACCTCCGAACAGATAAACAATATCCTTGCCAGTGAGTTGATGTTGACAACTACAGCCCTCAAAGAGCATCCGAAGGTATATTGGCTCTGGAATCATCGCCGCTGGTGCCTCCAGAATATCCCTGATGGCCCTATTGTTGAAGACAAACCATCACTACAATGGAGGATTGACAGTTGGAACAAAGAACTTGCTGTGGTAGAGAAAATGCTCAATGCAGATGCACGAAACTGTTAGCTTTGGTTGATCGATTCTTCCTGTCATCTTCTCTGACCCCCATGCGTTCCCCACAAGTCCTTGCATGGAACTATCGCAGATATGTGCTAGCGAGTATGCCGATTCAACGGCCTGAAACAGCGGAACTGGCATACACCACCCGTAAAATCAGCTCCAGTTTCTCTAACTTTAGTGCCTGGCATCAACGCTCCAAGATTTATACATCGCTGTGGCGTTCGGGTGAACTGGACCCTGTCAAGTCGCGAGACGAAGGTGCTTTTTATTATCTTTCTTAGCTAAACATTTTTGTTGACCTCGCAAAGAACTCAGGCTGATACACAACGCGATATACACGGATCCGGATGACCAGAGTGCATGGATATACCACAGATGGCTGATTGGATCAGGTACAGGGAATTCTTTTGCCGAATTTGACACGGAGAACCTAATGCACTCGTAGGAGAAAACGAAAAACAACTTATGCGGGAGATAACGGTTATCGAAGAACTGCTTAACGAACAGCCTGATAGTAAATGTAAGATCATCCTATCATACATCCAGCCGGAATTGATTGGCATCAGGGTGCATGGATTCCCTAGTATATTACAACAAATTGCTTTTGGAAAAGCATCGACCTTACAGCACGGAACTCAGGGAAAAGTGCCTCGCATTACTCCGACGACTAGAAGACATCGATCCCCCTCGACGGCACAGATACCGGGAATCAGGTGATTTTGTTGTGTCTCATTCAGTTGCCCTGTAACTCAAAGTGGGACACAGCCGAAGAGATCCGAAGGAGCCAGCCTCACGAAGTTGTCGGATGCGTATGAAGTACCTCCTTGTCTGTCTTCTTTCACCATGCGGACCATAACTTCCTTTGAGCAATGCAACTGCCTCTTTGAATATAACGCGTCCAACGATTCTCCCGCCACCTATGGTTACCAACGAAATATTGCATAGCTTACTTATCCCTGGGTTGACATGCCCCTAAGCGGACCATGGGACATTCGCATCGCAAGACTTGTATTCAAGAGTGGTTTCCACAGAAAGCGTTGAGCGGACTGAGCCCCAAAACTCGATCATGCAACTCGCGATGCGTCCCCGTCCGCGCTCGTTCTTGTTGATTTTGACGCTAACTTGAATAGCCACAGTAGGAGGCTATGAGTGGGGTCAACGCTGGTGGTACGTACGATATCAGAATATTTGCGATGGAGTAGAGTGGACGTTCATCCAACATTCTTTCCTTCCAGTCGCTTGGCACCCGTCCTCTCTTGTTCTCTCACCCACTCGTAGGGCTAAGGATACTGGGTCAGTAGCGTGGACAGGTATAAATATCCTGCTAGTCACCGCAGAGATAGGCACATATATGTCAGAGTACGTTGACGGACGGATAAGATCAGAATCGATAGGAGACAATAAAGCGGAGTTGTCTGACTGCATCAGCTTCCGGCCGAATCCTTACAAACTCCTAGACGGTTCTTTTTTAAACGTTCTACATTTGGAACTGCAGGCCCAGAGGAATTGTAACTTACTTGGGGGTTGTTTGTCATCCTCACCAGCTGATAAGTATCTAGTCATACGTCAGTTTGATAGGCACCACTATTGGCGAGGATCCTGAGAAATAAGGGGCTAACGGCAGTGGAGTAATAAGGCTGGACGCAAAGCAGATGGTGGAAAAAAGGCACGGCGTTCTACTGCCACTATTTGTGGATGATTCGTAGCAATGTATCCGCGGGACCTGACTGCAGGCGAAAGATGGTGATGTGGGTGGAGCCAGAGCTGGGCGGTGCCGTTATGCAAGGTGATGCAAAATAAGACCGAACCAGCGCTGAGATACGTTTATAAGTTTTCATTGATTCAGTCCCCTCGTCGACCGCGCCTCCAGTACATCATGTCCACTGCAGAAGAGGAACTTCAAGCTTTGTACAACGAGCTTTGGCAGATCCGTGTCGTCAACTACTTTACAAGTAAATGGAACCCGCCACAACGTTGATCCACGCTGAACTCCGCTTGTTATACAGTAGCGGGTGTGGCGTTCCTCACCTATGACATCCTAACCAACCTCGACAGAGAGGTCTGCTACATCGCATATTTGACAGCCCTCGCGTTCTCACGTCGCACTTTTTGCAGATTCCCCTTATCTGGAGATATTATCATGACACCAGTAATGAGCGGGGCAGAGCTCGTCGCATCCTAGTTCAAATGCTTTTTGTTTTTGGCCGTTACTATGGTCTTCTTTACCTTGTGTAAGTCTCACTCCTGTACCAGCTGCTGTCCCATCATAACAGCTCGCACAGAGGATACTTTGCTGGTACGGTGTCTTTCTCTCGATGTATCTTACTATTCAATGGAACGCCAGTGAACAACCACCAGGGCTTCTCTGTACCTGTATGGGAATCAGCGAGTTCACATGTCTTTGATGACTAACGCTATTATTAGTTGTACGCATTCACACGGACTGGTTTCGCAGATAGGCTAACCATTTCTCGCGGAAAGCTGCAAGGCTTTCTACGCCTACTGTCTTTTGTGAGCTTCGCCCACTCGTAACTTTGCGTTCATTGGCTTACTTTGCTACCAGTGCAGGGGAGATACTGTACACGACTCTCGTCGACGCCATCCTGGTAATCCGTCTTAATGCTATGTATCAAATATTCCATGGTACGAAAGGATTACGAAAATACCAAATCTTTCTTGTGTCTGTGGTCATCAGTGAGATATGATTTGTCCTACCCACACAAAATTGATTCACCATCATATTTAAACCAGTTGAATTTGTGGTTCGTAAATCTTTCAGCAGAAAGCTTCACACGTGGGCTTACGGAGTAATCTGCAATATTCTTAGATCTCGATGAGCGTATGTATTAATACGGCCTCGTGGATCCTGACCAGGGTGGTCGAGCCTCCAGCCGGAATTCCCTGGCCAGGTTGCATGATTAGCGAGAATCCAAACAATGCGTTGACACTCCCGAGCTGGTATGGGTTCTTCGCGATCATGCCGCTATATGCAACTGACAAATCCTAAGGTGCATAACAATTCTAGCTGCCAGTTAGTACTGCTATTCGAAACCTATCAGGGATCTCATGTTCTATTGTAGCAATTTTTCTCGGACTCTCACTCAATTTGCTTTATTCGAGCATGGCGTTGAGGTTCCAACGTTTGGCGGACTTCACGATCTCCAATATTAAGGAAGAACTTCGGAACATCCAGCCACTGACGCTAATGATGATCAGAGATAGCGTGCTGTTCTACTTCCCGTAAGTGCAGTGCTCTAGATGTATAGGTAATGCGATTTTGACCTGGACTCACAGCATGCTTGGTAAGCTCAGGAATGCACCGTGTGCTTCAAACAAGGGAACTAACTACATACCCTCCTGAACCTAGGGGTACTAGTTGCCTCTGTCCCGGTCTCCGTTATCTACCGCACATCTCTTGCCTATGTCACTGCTCCGTATGTCTCTATTTTATCTCTCTTTATCTTAAGTCTAATTTGATCATGTTTCTGCAGGATGATTTTGTCCATATACTCTTTCTGTGTAAGTTATATTCTGACTATACCCATTTCGTCAATCAATTATTGGACGACGACCAGGCCTCCCGACTGATCATTCACACCCGAGAACATTTCGCCCGATTATCCCCCGATACGCTGAGTGGGGAGGTCGATCCGATCCACTTTGCATCCCGGACGGTGGTGGCCGTCGCATGCGGGGACGGACGTGTGACACTCGGGTACTTTTGTGTCCGTTGGAGCCAGGTAAAATCGTCTGCCCGTTTCGAACGTGCAATATAGCTCCTGCAGTGTGGTAGCACCTTCGGAATACCCGCCTAGCCGTTATGTCTAGCCGATACCAGTCATCGCTATGAAATCTTTTTTTTTGGGTCGTGACAAACAGTGCTGTGTCTGAGATGCATGTACGAGTTTTCAGATTTTTTAAACCTTGGAGCCGTTAGGCTGTGCTGTGCTGTGTGCACAGTACGATCAGCATCCGCATGCTCCAACCACGGTATGTTTACATAATGTGTGAATCCTGCAAAATTAATTGCTTCCCCTATTCACTTACATAAGGGGGTGGAATGATCCCCTGAAAGTCTCACCACAGAGCAGAGTAAATATCGACGGGCTGAAACGACAATTTTCCACAATTTCCAACCTCCCTACAAGATATATCGCCTACAACGTCATACAAACTACTCATATATGGGTTTCGAAAAACGACTTGTTGGTGTCGCCAGCGGCATTCAATCGCATTGGACGATTATCGGGCGAGGAGGGCATTTAGCAATTGCACTCGCCAGGCTTGCACTGGCAGCTGTATCGAAAAGAATATCTTCAACAACCTACGTCTATGAGACGGAGGCGCCGATGGACTTACTTAGCGCCACAGCTGCAGGTCGCAGATCCGCAGTTGTTGTTGTTGACAAGAACAGTGTTAACCTGTATGATGAGGAGCGGTAAGTGAAGTCCACGCTGGTCGATGCCGCTACGTACAGATTGCATGTTGCTGATATCGGTCGACTGGGTAAAGAACAGGTGTCCAATGAAGCTGTCGTGTTGATTGTGACGGACCTTTATATACACACAGACCCCTGTATTTACTTCTGTTTGCGGGGTACTCGGTCTTTCCCGACCTTACCGGATATCGGCCGTGCTGTCACTGAGGCATTTTCTGGAGGCGCTCGAGCCCCCATCAGAGACATCCAATTTTGGCGGCGCAAGCACCATTTGACATGGGAGCCGCCCTAGTCTTGGCACGTGGACGTCAGAGACAAGGGCACGTGTTCAAATGAGGTGTGATGGGGGAATCGTGCACATGGCCTGTACTAACTACATTTGTCGACACATGACAGGATTTGTAGACGGCATTACCACCAGGAAAGATAAGACGCTTTGGAATAACAAGTCGTAGCGTGAACGTGAATAGTCATCGTGAATTAAGAACCACAGCCTGCGGGTCGATCGTGCATGCACGCATGAGCATCGAAAAAAAAGAAAAGAAGAAAAAGACAACTAGTAAGATATACATGGAAACAAGGACAATTGTTATTTCCACTTTCACAACATTTGCCTCCCCTTCCTCAAGTTTGCTTGCGAGTAAGAATATCTTGAATATCAGAGATCGTTCTAACAGAGTCCATCAGCTGTGGGGGACCCGGGAGAATCGATAGACGCTGTTTAGTAGTATTCAACATGGTCTTGACATTCGGGACAACTCGGGCCACGTAGGGCGAGATAAGAGGCTCCTGGATTAGAACAACCCTGATGAGTGGAGGAAGTATATCCTCATGATCACAGAACACCCACGTTGATATTTAACACGGTGGCTGCACGCTGGAGCCACCACAGGGACGATTTGAATGCTTCATCAACCGGCGGAGTCTCTCCCACGACGGCGGCGAGCTGTTCGATCGATTGAAGACGTAAACAAACTAATATAAATGTACAAAAATTGAATCCCACTCACGCGATGCAACAAGGTTAAAATTACGGCCTGTGACAGTGGCCCCGGGACATTCAGGGGCATGACGACTTCTGGATTAGACCGTGCTAGTAGCTCCCGCAGCTGTTTTGCATCCTGAGTGGCCAACACAGACAGGTACGTGTCATCCCATTCCTCAGGTCGAGGGTGAGTTGGTGGTGATCGTTGAGAAGCTGGAGCAGGCGGTGGTGGTGGCGGCGCAATTGGGTGGGACGCCTGAGGGGCTGCAATGGTGGGGGAGGAGTACCAGGGTCCGTGAATAGAGGCTGGCTGTGTCGCCTGCGAATAGCCGGTAGTCGTGGCTTGAGTGGTGTAGGCCGGTGGCTGGGTCGTTGGAAGTTGCTGACGGTGCAGGGGCTGAGCTGCGATAGAACTCATGCTGGCTACCGATGGAACCGGGGAGCCGCCACCCACCACCCTATGGTGTGTGGTAGACAAGTTCGAGGCATTCATCGTCAAGAACTTGACTTGGTCAGACAATACCCTAACTGAATGTTCAAGTTCCCGAATCAACGCCTAGTCCACATGCGTTAGTCCCAACGTGCCCGTGAGATCAACGATCGGCAGGGACAAACCTCCTGGCTCCGAGCAGCTTCAGTCTGCCACGTCATGGAATCCTTCTTCACGTTCAAGATCTCAGTCCTCATTTCGCGGAGAATATCCTGGTGCATCGCTGATGTCTGCTGTGAATACGCAGGCAGGAACGACTTTGACACAGAATCCTTGACATATCGCTCGATCAACGGGTTAAGGTTGTTGGAAAGAATGCTAGCGAAATGGGTGGAGATGTCAGGGCGGAGCAACAGCTTCTCCATCTCAATGGGGAGATTCTATCACCCCACTTAGCATGAGATAAGACCTCGTTGATGGCAGGAGGCACTCACATTCTGAACATACTCCGTCAAGCCACGTCCCACGTGTTCGTTAAGCGCAGAGCGAACTTCGGTCCTTGTGATGTGCTCCAAGGCTGGAAGAACAGAGCTCTGCACTTCTGCCTTCACAGCCATCTCCACCACACGGGTCGTGTTCCTCGTAAGTTCGGTTGAGATCAGCTTGAGGATCTTCTCCTGACGGTTGAAGTCCTCGGCTTGCTCGTGAGCACGGGCTTCCTCGAAACGTGCATCTGGGAAACACACACGTTAGGCACAAGCACCACAATGCATGGAGAGGCCGAGCTCACTTTGCTTGTCCATCTCTTTTCCAATCAGACGTCCAATACGGCTGTGGAGACTTCTCCTCGCTCTTTTTAATTTCCTTGGCGACCAACTGGACAACACCAGAATCACTCAAAGATACAGGGTCGACCTTGTTCTTCTCTCGCTCATCTCTATCTCTAAAGGCAACGTTCTTGCCCTTAGCATTCTTCCCTTTGGCTTCGGCCGCCCGAACTTCTTCGCGTGCCATTTCCGAGTCGAGCTCCTCGGAAGGTGGTGTGCGCAACCTGGCTGTGGCAAAATAAGAGCAGGCTGCTGTGGGAGGGATCCAACATCGGCAGGGGCTTGTACCACGTGTTTGGTATGCTTGATGTCCACGGGGCCAGGAGCAGGGACCTGGGGATGTGCGTATGACGGGAACTTGGAAACTGCATTATTGAGCGCGTTGTCGTACCATTCCTTGCGCACGAGAACCTTGATCAACGCCAGGTCGAGTGCACAGAGAAAGCGACAAGGGCAAGTTCACCAGGGGGAACTTTGGCAGCAATACACTGCCGCATGTGCCTCTTCTCCAGTCGGGTCTGCATCAGCCGAGAGGATGACGAAGTGAATCGTCGGTTTCGGTCCGGAGAATTCGACAACTTGTTCGAAAAATCCGCCTCGAACAAGGTCGCCCGAAGGAGAAGCGGAAACGTCAAAGCCGATCTTTAGGGCGATCAAGCTATCCCTGCGACTGTTGGCCACCCACAGTGTCTGAATGCGAGAATCATAATTGACGTGACCAAACATGTCAAGGTCTTCCTTGTTGCCAGTTGACGAACTTGAGAGTCGATAAAACATTCTTGGAGATGACGGACAGCAGTTGAAAGACGGTACCATTCCTCCGGCCGATGACAATACCATCGTCGATGAAGGTTAATGAAGAAGGGGCGTCCTCCCCGCGAACTCGATGAGTCCAGAAAGGCATCTTGTCGTGCACATTCCACAACGTGAGCGTAGAGTCCTCGGAAATGGTGGCCAGCGCAAAGTGAGGGACGTCGAAATCAAAGGCAACCAGGCGCTAAGAAAAAGTATTCAGGAAGAAAAGCGACATACAATGGCCAACTCGAGCTTACCGAGGGGACGGTGAAGACCTGAGAGATGCGGTTAAGCTCAACCTGTGGCAGGGGCTCTCCCCGGTAGGTGCGTGCGGCGTCTGCAAGATCCAACAAATACATCTTTGTTTCGGAGGCAACAGCCAACGTGTCGGGTTGCTTGGGATGCCACTTGACGGAGTGAAACGGGTCTGCATCCGCACTGGCCACCACACAGAGTAACAGACGGCCACTAACGTACGCGACAACAGATCAGTTTGTTCAACAATGAAAAATGGAACACACGTACGGTACATCATCTGTGATGACTTCGGGAAGCTCCCAAACGACGAAACCGCCATCAGACGTCACGCCTGCAAGTCTGTTTCCATAAACGGCCATGTCCACTACCTGCGTTGACGGTGCGAAGACGGTGGGTAATTGCAGTAGAGTGCGGTCGCCGCTGGAGCGTGAGATCACACGCACACGACCCCTAGTCATGGCATACGCAATCCAGTGAGTTGCACCAATGGTCGTACCTGGGAGGAAAACAAAGTCTTGCTTGACCAACGCGATCGCGGTAGACTTGACGGCATCACGGGGGGCCTGAACCTCGTCCAGTGGCTGCGAGACATCAAAAATGATGGTTTGAGGTTGCATCCTGTCGTGAAATCAGCAAGGGAGAAAAACATGATTGAAACAACCAAGCGTACGGGGGGCTCGTCTGAGTTTTGCCCTTGACCCCACCTTTAGTACGACCGTCATTCTTCCAGGTAGGGCGCGGGCCCGGTGAACCATCCTTGTCCTTGCGAGGGGGAGGCAATGGTTGGCCAAGAGGGAGATTCGGTCGATCGACCCTGTGGGCGCTGTTGTTGTGGCTGTTGCTGTTGTTGTGGCTGCTGCTGTTGTACAGGAGGCTTGGGTGGCGACACCCTCGGAGGTGATACACGACCGGGCTTCGGAGGGAGCGGGGGCGGAGGGGGGATTGCCCGTTGCTGCTGAGGAGGGGGCTCCACCTGGGAGTATTCGTCGGCAGTATTGTAAGGGTCATAAGATGGTGACGAAGACTGACCAGGACCGTAGGGCACCTGGCCCCTTGTGAGCTGATCGATGAGATTTTCGACGGATTTGCGCTTCGAGTCCGCACCGAGGGAGCCGAGAGAGGCTGAGGTCCAGGAATCCTCGTTTCCACTGGACGAGCTCGGAGGGCCGGTAGGAACGGGTTTCTTTTTGACGGCAGGAGGCGAACCAGCGGTGAAAACGTCGAAAGGAGAAACGAAATCAAATATAGGCTTGGGGGGTGAAGCAGGAGCGGGCTGCTGAGCCTGCGGCAGCGGCATTGGCTGGGGAACGTCCCGTGGAGTCTCCTGCGGAACGTATGGACCTTCGGTAGGCAGGTAGGGCTCAGAGGCGTGCGGGAGCGGAGGGGCGGAAGATGTAGGGGGCAATGTCGATGCAGGGGGAGTAGGCTCCGGGTAGTTTGAACGGGGAGCAGCACTGTCGAAGTCGTCAGCCAAATACGTATCGATAAAATCCCAGTGTGCCATGGTAGGCAGAAAGGGGGACAGAGAAGCAGGATAAACAAATCGATTGAAAAGGAGGAGGTAGGCAGACCTCGTGGCAATGGCGAGGCAGACAGTCTTCCCATCAACATGCTTCAAGAGGCATATTGGTGAGAAGCTGGGCTGTGGCATGTGCCGGCCATAGATAAAGAGAGACCAGTCGAAACGCCATTGCTTGGAGCGAGGCTCCGACCCGGTGGTGGAGAAGGTGTGGAAAAGCGAAGACTCACCTTCCCATGAGCTGGTCGAGCAGGAATTTTCCCTGTGCCTCGCTCGAGTTGGACGGAGACTGACCAGTCCTCTGAGAAGACGCGGGGGGCGTGGGTACCTCTTGTGGAGCAGGTGGTGCAGCCATTGCAGGGGGGTGAGACGATGGTGGCACTGGGTTAGAACCAGCGGCGGGGTAGAGCAGAGAGAGAAGCGCGCTCTGTCTCTCAGCCGTAGTTGCGGTCGATGCGGAGCCTGCTGGGGCGGTGTCGTCGTTTGTGGCCATCGCTGGGGTTGCTGGAGCAGAGTTCGAAGTGAGAGTGGACGACGAGTCGGATATCTGCTGGGTAGCGATGGACTGGAAGAACGAGTCGAGGTGGTTTGGGGACGACGAGGAGGACTTGGGTTGGTTCATGTTGAAAAGTTGAGGCGGGGGTGTGGCGCTTCCCCTGGAAAACAACTGATCATGCAAGCCGGGGTGTCTCTCCATGGCAGAACCTATGAACAACGACGAGCTCGACCCAGGTGGGGAGAGTAATTAGAAAAAAAAAAAGATGGCTGTCAACTGGGGAGTAAAAACGTGCTGTCCTCGTTGAAGACACGAGGCGACGACTAAACTGACTATCTATTCAACTCGAGTTGACTAATGGCAATACTATTTACCAGTAGCACTGCCACGGACACGACCTCGCTACTAGCACCCAATCATCGACACTTCGTCGCGTCCTCCTCGATACAACTGACATGTCTTCCAAAGGATGGTTCAATCTCGAGGCTGCAGGGGGGATGATGCCAGAGACCCAGTTCTTTGAAGGGGATTCTGCCTTCAAGTTCCTCGGCCTCACTCGCACTCAGCGTCTGTATGGATTTGTCGGATGGTTAGCTCTTCCTCCCCCCCCTCTTTCTCTTCGTGCGCTCAACCCTCTACGACCTACAGCCTTGTCATCGGATTCGTACTCAGCATACTAGGCAGCATACTGCTGCTCTTGGGTCAACTTGGCAGCTTCGCAGGTGAGCTTCTACTGAATTCGCTCGTTTTCACCATACTCATCTCCGCGTTCTCAGTCCTGTACACTGTCGGTGTCCTCGTGTCGCTCGCGGGTACAGGGTTTCTGATTGGGGTATGCCCCTTTACTTCTCTATATCGGTACAGCTAAGCTGTCCTCCGACCCAGTTCGCCACTCAAATTAAGCTGGTAAAGTTGCGTCCGCGAACGTCCACCGTAAACTGACCGCGTACCCAAGATGTTTAAACCTATACGTTTGGTGGCCACCATCGTCTTCCTGGGTTCTATAGCCCTGGTCTTCGTCGGCGCATTCGTGCTTGGAAACGAGGTAGGCTGTTCCATCGGTTCTTTCCATAGCTGCCCTCATCGTGTATACCCATAGGTTCTCTGCATCAGTAAGTCCCTCATCTGACCACTGTCCACGAAACTTCACTCTACTCTGCTGCAGTATTCGTGATCATCGAGTACCTAGCGTATACATGGTATTCACTCTCGTACATCCCATACGCGCGTTCGGCCGTACTCAAGCTGGTCGGGATGAACTAACATTGACAATTTATGGTTACCGTTGCTTACATTCTAGGGCTAGTTTTGTTAATCCAATGTAGCAGTCATTCGTCACGAAAGCCAAGATAATGTTTATCAAGAGCTGTAGGATTCTGATGCAATGCAATGGACTCGTTTCTGGTGGCTAGCTTATGTTTACCCCTTGAAACTGTTCTTCATCTGTCGGAGCTTGGTGACGATTGCAGATTCGTCTCCTGTCAACCCGGTAGCTTTCCTGTTGACATCGTCAGAACACGAACGATGATTCCAGGCCACGCGCGACTCACTTTATTTCCTCGCTGTGAGGACGCATGAATACGTTCCACAGCTTCTCGTCGCCGATGGTGGATTTGCCAGTAGTGATCGCATGCTCTTGGGTCATTCGATGGAGACGAGAGATGTCAGCGTTGGTGGGCTCGACGGTCATCGCGAAAGCGGCATTTTTGGCCGTGTATTCGTGGCCAACGTATGTGACAGTCTCGTCGGGCAAGGTCCCTAGGTAAGAGAGCGCGGCATGCATCTCCTCACCAGTCCCCTCAAAGAAGTTACCGCATCCACCTGAAAACGCGGCCAGGGCTCGATTGCCGTACAACATTGATAGATCAGAGACTATTTACCTATGAAAAGGGTGTCACCAGTGAAGACACCGCCCGGCTGAGACGTATTCGCCGTGTCGATGACATGGTAACTGATGGAGTCCTGCGTATGGCAAGGGGTGGCTAGGCACCTGTACCACAAGTGGTCAAGATGTGTTGGATGCCCTGAGACACGAGTACTGACCTCACCCGGATGTGCTCGCCGACGACGAACTCATCCTTGTCCTTGACAAGGTTGGTCAACTTGGGGATCCGGTGGCTACCCCCATATATGGGTGCGCCAGGATATTTGGATGCCTGTCGAGGACATTGAATGTCACCGCTATGCAAGGTGACCGTGTACTTACGAACACCTGCGAATATTATTACGATGAGGCGGTTCTGCAATATATATCATGTCTTCTCACCTCATTTCCCCCACTGTGATCAAAGTGGTGATGTGTTGTGATGGCGGCCACTATAGAAACCCCTAGCTGGTTCGCGGCAGCCTGTACCTTTGGGACGTCGTAAGGGTCGACTGCGGCCTGCCTTGTTTGTGGGCTCGTCGACGAGGAGATATGCATAGTTGTCCTCGCGTACGGGCACGGGTACGATCTTCATTCTGGTCGTCGCTGTGGATGAAAACTGTGCGGCAGCGCTGGAGCACTCGAGACGGCAAGTGTATGACGCATTTTTTCTTCTGACTGACGCCCGGCCTGTCTCAGCACTGCCAATCTGATGGAAGCCTCGCGTCAAACACAACATGATCAAGCTTGATATTTCTCGGCGCGTCGGTCTAGTTAGAAGTGGGTGGCATCTTGATAGAACACCCACTTGGACCCATCACGAAACGCCACCCTCCGGGGCAATGCTGTCAATTCTGCCATCCTCATCTTTCTTCCTTTGCACTCGGACTCTTGTGTAGTCCCCTTCCCCCCTCCGTGAGTCGTCCAGTGGCTTTTCCTCGATACACGTATGGACTCAAACATCCCTATCTAGCCTGCGCCACAGCCCAAGCGTGTGCTCTGTCGCACGACCTGCTGTCCCAGTCCCTCCAGCGCTCCACCATGTCCACCGACTGTTCATCCCCTCGCTTGCCACTCTTCGTCTACTGATTCCCTCACATCCCCCCCTACCTCCTCCTGTCACCGCAACCAGTACCAGCACCACACCCACAACCAGCACCACCTCCACATCCCCAACCAGCACCTCCACACCCCCAGCTAGCACCAACCTCGCAACCACAACCACGACCAGCGCCAGCACCCCAACCAGCACCGGCACCAGTACCACACTATTGCCATCGACCGCGAATCAGGTTCAAGATCCATCCTCGAGCAACTCCTCGTCATCTAACACAGGCGCAATAGTGGGAGGCGTGGTCGGAGGCGTCGTGTTTCTCTCATGCGTCGCACTAGGCTTGTTCCTGTACATGCGCCATCGCCGGCGCAAGCGCATCGCACCATCATCAGAGTTCATCAACTCTCTCAGACCTGGCGTGGCGCCCGTATTCATGCTCGAGTCTAGTCCTTCCCAGGTTGAAAAGTCCCAGCAGTCCCATTATCTCTCGTCACCACCCTATCCAACAGGACGCCTATTATGCCAGCCCCTCGCCAAGCAGTATGGACTTCCCGACTCGACGATGTCCACAGACCATTCTCCGGGACTGCCAAAAAGGGAGAAACCGTTGGTACCAAACCGTTACTCAGCGCAGCAGGCAGCGGCGAATTCACGCTATGGCCGTGTCGATGCCGAAGACCGTCGGAGTACTGGGAGTGGGGAGTGGGACGGGGACCCCGTCATCGAAGCGCCGCGCCGCATGCGGAGTCGCAGGCCGGAGAGTGTACCTGCGTCTGCTCATCGGTCTAATTCTTCCCATCATCCACGGTCACATCAGTACCAGTCGCCGATCCAGCATTCATACCCTGGCGTTTCGCCGTTGGCTGTGTCACAGCCACAGATATCTGGGTTTGATCGTTCTACAAATCGAGACGAGTTGACTTCACCTCCCCCATCACATCGTGCGGTGTCTTTACGTCCCCAACGCCGTGAGGATTACGAACGTGTCTGGGAAGAACGTCAACCTTGAGGACGACAAGATCGACCATACTTCTGATGCCGAGTCGGAACCGAGCGACCGTTAGTGTGTGTACAGTTTGGACGGTATTTATTTTGCCAAAAAGACCCCGGTTTGTTGTACAAGTATGTTGTACTTGCTGTCCGTCCGTGTGTAGTATGTACATAGACTTGGCAAATCTTGGTTAGCACGGTGCTTATGTAATACAGCGTAATCCCTTTGTACATACGCGCGGCTGAACTAATACTAAGGCAATACTAAATTCATTGCAGGTATGTTAGACCATTGCTCGATATCGCACAGAGGTGTGGGCTGTTATAACAACCTGGATACAAAGATGTTAACGGTTTCTAGGTGGTGTTGTTCTCTGGTCGCGCTCCTTCACGCCGGAAGCGTCCCATGTTGCCTCTTCCGCTGCTTCGCCAGTTAATTCACTCATACGTGAAGCGCTGATAGAAGGCAGAACTGCAGAGCAGAAATATGAAAAGGACGGATACGCCATCAAGTGGACTTTTTTCAATGACCTCGAGTTGATCTTCGTGGTATATTTATTCCTAGACTCTCCATCTATCCCCAGCGCTAACCTACGACCTGTTCGCAGGTCGCCTACCAACGAATTCTGCAGCTCACGTATGTCGACGATCTCTTGACAGCAATGAAAACCCTTTTCATCAAGCTCTTCGAACCATTCTTGGCTACCTTCGTTGCTTCCTTGCATGCCATGAGTACCGGGAAATCCACACCCTCCTCCCAAAATGGCAATACATCGTGGAATTTTGCCAAAGCGTTTGACGGATGGGACGGCGTATTCGATAAATTGCTCAAGAGCTTCGAGGATAAGGCTGCACAGGTGAGTAGGCTGCATGTCGCAGGCGGCCGATCGTGCTCATCGGTTCACAGGAACGCAAGTCGAGGTTCAGGCCGCAGGCTCGTCCCAATCAGGTTGAACCGGAGTCTCTTTCTGACGACGATAGTACTGGTATGTGTGTCCTGCAAGGTTCGTTGACTACGCTGTGAAGCTTAGAAAAAACATAAATGGTACTCAGCACCGACGGAGTCCCCCGATGTCACTCAGGACGAGCAGCAGATAGCGAGAAACGTTCAGGCACTGAAGAACAGACTCCGGGTGCGGGGGGGAAGACATGGTGGTCGTGTCGTGTCGCCTGCGGATTCGGGAACCGGTGGTCCAGTTTCTGAGTCAGTCTCCGTTTAGGCCAGCCTTGAGTTTCCTTACGCATCTTTCCTCAGAAATGAATCGAGCAAACGCAAAACTAAAACCAAAACACAGCGAAAGTGGGGTGATGAGGTTCCCACTGAATCGGACATGGCGAGTCTTGACTTTAGCCTCGACAAGCCCGATTGCCGGCATGAATGGACGGTTGACGAATGACTTGAAGAGTCTTGTCGACTCAGCGTCTTTGGGAAATCGGACCAAAGAGGGTCTTTACGAAGTGAAGGACTGGGATTTTGGCAGCAAAGGGGATGTGTCAGCCATTGCGCAGGCTTTGAACCAGGAAGCTGCACAGCGGTCCACGAGCTCGCTCGGGGCTCTTGGTTCCCTATTCGCTCGTTTGACGGGGTCGAAGGTGTTGACCGAGCAGGATCTGCAACCGGTTCTCGAGGGAATGAAACAGCATCTCATGAAGAAAAATGTCGCAAAGGAAATTGCCGACAAAATATGTGAAGGCGTCGGCGAAGGCCTCGTCGGCAAAAAAGTTGGCGGGTTCCAAAGTAAGGCCCCATTCTCAGATTGTCCTACTTCTCTCTTATCGCGACAATCAGCTACCAGCAACACTGTCCGCTCTGCGCTGTCGGCTTCGCTAACTAGGATCCTGACGCCAAAGACCTCTACTGATTTATTGTTGTCTATTCGGACGAAATTATCTTCCCCCTCGCAGAGGAGGGTACCGTACACCATCACTTTCGTGGGTGTGAACGGTGTGGGCAAGAGCACCAATCTGTCCAAAGTTTGCTTCTGGTTGATCCAGAACAATCTCCGAGTCCTCATTGCTGCCTGCGACACCTTCAGGTGTGTACATGCTCACTTGGGCGTTGTCTGTCTATTTCTGTATTGATAAGGCTGTGACTAGGAGCGGTGCGGTTGAGCAGTTGCGTGTCCATGTACGCAACTTGAGTATGCTTGGTGTCGACGGTGCGACCGGTAGCAAAGGCCGCGTTGAGCTGTTCGAGAAGGGGTACGGCAAGGACGCTGCGGCTATCGCCAAAGAAGCCATTGCACATGGTGAGTGGGGGAAGGCAACGTCAAGGCTTGTTAATTTACTAGCGCGATGATGCCCAGCAAAAGAGAATGGCTACGACGTGGTTCTGATCGATACAGCGGGACGCATGCAAGACAACGAGGTCAGTAACATGATTTGTACCGCATCCGCCAACTGACATGCAGCCCTACAGCCGTTGATGAGGGCTTTGGCCAAGGTTTGGTTTCTTCAGCATGTTGTTTGGCACATATTCACGGCCAAGACAGCTCGTTACAGTGAATAGCCCTGATAAGATCATCTTTGTGGGCGAGGCCTTGGTCGGCAACGAAGCAGTCGACCAGCTCACGAAATTTGACCGTGCCTTGCGCGACTTCTCGTCTGCGTCATCAGGCAAAAGCCGTGGGATCGACGGCATGCTGGTGACAAAATGGGATACTGTAGATGACAAGGTACGTCTGGCTTATCACACTTCCATTCTTTTTCTTATGGAGATCTCGAACGCATCTTTGCCAGGTTGGTGCTGCCCTTTCCATGACGTACGTGACCGGCCAGCCGATCATCTTTGTTGGGTGTGGACAGGTTCGTTTTTGGTTCACATTTTCCGGATGGGTTTTCACTTATCCACACAAAGACGTACACGGACCTGAGGCAGCTGAGAGTGGACAGCGTGGTACAGGCGATACTGAGTGATTAGATATTGTCCGAATTTAGCTTGTTATCATATTTTGAAATATGTAATACTTGGGCATGCATGCTTCTAACGCTCACCTGATTCTCTCTGAAGAAGTGCCGTTCAAATTTATATCCCCCCACACTTCATTAATTTTAGCCTAGAATTATTCAACTAATCTGCCATTGCATTCCGGCCGCATGTCAACGTTTCAAGTGTTGCTGAATCTTGAGTCGTTCGCAGTTATGGCGAACACCGTGTCCGAGTTATTCATAGCCATTGATGATATCGCCGCATCGACCGCTGTCAACCCTGACTGGAAGATTAGCAGGATCCGGTGTCGCCGCTGCCGGCAGATTAGTGTGTCCACTCTCATGCTGCAGTCTTCGTATCGGGTGGTTCTTTCTGTGAGACTTCATTCCTGGATCGCCTGCGGCGTAGACGGTGGCCGGGAGTCCCCCTATGCCATGTATTTTCATGAAGAATGTAACAAGTATTCACCTGCAATGAGTGCGTGCCGTCACCGTTAGCTGACAGAATGTATAGCAAAGATTCCACTGAAACAGTATCTCTGGTAGTATATCGGATAGTACACCCGCCTGTCATGACTGTCAGTCGCGGTGCGCGGGAGAGCGGGGTTCGACTCCCCGCCAGAGAGACTTTTTTTAATCATTCAATCACAAATGAAAAGGTGTGGGACACGCATTTACAACATCCACCAGACTTGCAAGGTAATTACTGTAAGTTGCCTATCTGTAAGGCCTTCACAAATGCTCCATATTAAGAACTACTGTTGCGAAGGGCTAATATTTTCTTCCAACCACTTCCTGACCTCCTTCTTGTTCACCATGCGCATCACCTCAAGTCGCTCCTCCGGTGTACGATCACGATACAGTCGCATAATGTGCCCACACACGATCCACACATCCTCCCAGGGGGCGTCGAACAAATCCCACCACGAGTCTTGTGGCGTCGAGGGGAGGGAAATTCCCAGGTGCCGTGTGGCGAGGAGAATGGCAGCGCTGACGATAGTGGGAACCGCATATATAGTGTATACGGGTGTCTGTAATCTGCCACAATCACCGCATCCATCACAAATCCATTCAGTATAAATCCTCGGCAACGGAAAGAAGATGCTCACGCGTCATTGAGGAACCCCCACGCCTTTCCACATGCCTCCTTGTGGTTGGTAAGCCCAAGGAGACGTAGGTAATTGATGAGTGTGCCGTACGGGAGAACAACGTGCATATTGAACCCCAGGCGTTTGAGAATCTGCATTTCAGCGACGACAAGCGCGTCTTTGAGGTTGTAGAATGTGTCGCTGAAGTAACCCATGGGCGTGTATTTAAAGGTGGTTTTGCCATTGGACGGAGACACAGCGGACGAGGGAATAGCTGAAGTAGGGTCGTAGACGTGGCCCGACTCTGACAGCTGTGTGGGTTGAGGCCTACTTGGCGGCGATGAGGACGAAGGAGACGAGTGCGAAGAGAGCTCGTGTGTATTCCGCTGGAGGAGCAGGTCATACACGTTGATGAGGTCCCTCATCCGAACCGGACACTCCTCCAGTTTGGAAGCAAGGTACAGTGCGCCCATGCTGATGTCCTGCATACAAATTGGTGCACGAAGAAAGAAAAAGGAGACGAGATCCCAAGTGATTCAGACGGTCGATGAAGAACAAAAAGTGTCGCTGACCCCTATGCTAAACTGTTTCAACGACGTCACGAACCAAAAACGCTGGAACAATATCTGCGCAGTCGCTACTGCGACCTGTTTTCTAAGTACGCGGGTTGGTTATTCCGGGTGGAAAAAAAAAAAAAAACTGTGGGTGACATACTGGTTGAGCAAGATACCCGCTTGGTGTATGAGTTTGCAGCCAAACGCTCGAAGGTCTTCTTCCATTTCCTGCGGTAGTCCATCTTCTCTTGACGGTGTGTTCGCAATCTGGGAATGCGTTGCGAGTGGGACGAGTGTCGGCGTCATTGGAAGGGAGCAAACGTCGGATTTTCCCAAAACGGTAAATAACGAGCAACATAACGTTTTCGTTGCAGACGACCATGGCGGGTTTGCCCCCCAAGCCAGACTTTCTGCCCCGAACACAGAACACCCGGCCTGACAGCAGCACTCATTCCTCGCCTGATCGTCACTACCACCCTCACGATGACAGGCGAGACAACAGAGACCGGGACTACAGAAACAGGCCTGACCGTGACCGCGACTGGGATCGACGCTCATATCGCTCGCGCTCCCCTTCTCGTCCCATGATGGACAGTTATCATCCTGCATCTCCTTCGAAAGGTACATCCCCGCACGCAAGAGATGGTGGGTCTCCAGGCCGACACCATGGACCGGATTACCGAGGGCTATGATGATTCACGTGTGAGAGACGACCGAGATCGCAGAGGTGGTAGTACATGGGACAGATGGACACCTCGCTATTCCGACCGCGATCGCGAGAGAGATAGAGAATTCGACTACAGAAGGGGGCGAGAGCCGCCTGTCTCAACCAGACGAAGACCGTTCGACCAGTATGACAGAGGAAGGGATGATAGGAGACACGACATATGGCATCCTTCAGCTGAATATCGCAGGGACTCGCGGTCGCCACCTCCGCGTCGCGGTGGTGCGTTTTTTTTTCTTTCTTTCTTTATATTTGCCAATATATTTTGCTCGTTACTCATCGTACTCCTACGATCATTGACCCTAAAAAACGGGTATGCAGATCGCTACGTCGGACGCGCACGCTCCCCGGCACGCCGCCCTCCACCTCGAATTTCCTCTCCCTTACGTACCATCCGCTCACCTTCACCGCAATCACGCAGCATGAAACTAGATCCGGACGAGCCGCACCAGGCCCGATACGACCGCGATCGTATTTGGGAAAGGGGGAGTCCATACCGATACAGCCGGAGTCGCAGTCCTGCACACCGACGACGTTTTCCACGGCGCTCTCGCTCTCGCTTCACGGGACGAGGGTGGAGGGTCTACACCCAAGGTCACGCTCACCACCTAGACTAAGGTCGCCAAGCCCTACACGGCACGTAAAACAGGAGCCGGTGGACGACTATACGCTTGGGGGGAACACGTCACCCAGAGGGAGAGCATCCAACATCATCCCCTCTCTCCCATGTCAAAAAGGAGGAGGAGAGGGAAGAGAGGGTAGAATGGAGGACGTAGATTGCCTTCTCCCAGGCACGAGGCGGCAAACGAGGTCGCCCAGCGAGCCTGGCACATGTGAAGAGGCGGGCCCGATCCCCTTCTCCACTTGCGACCCATCCACGACGCGTACGGTCATTTTCGCCCTCCGTATCAGAACAAGGAAGGGAGCGTCAAAAGGAGCGACCAAGAGAACACGAGCAAGAAAAGGAGCGAGAAAAGGAGAAGAAACCAACCCAGCCGTTCCTTCCACCCATTCCCCGGTACGAACCTCGTCCGAATTTCAGCTCAACGCTGGCATACGAAGCCGAGGTGAGTTCAGTATAGCATGTCAAAACGGCGTTCAATAACCCCGGGACCCGAAATACGATCACAAAATCAGTATACCCGTCTAGATGCTCATCGCGCCAATGTCTCGGCCGAGCACCGCAAAGCCGGAAAAGCGTGGCGCCGTGCGCTGCACGAACTTGACATGGCTACCCTCGAGTTGAGGGCCGCTCAGCACCGCCGCGAGCTTGCGGAGAATCTTAGAAAGCGGGCACATGCTGGTGTACTGGGAATAGACGCGACTGCGGGAATAGGGACGGCTCCGGGAGGTTCCTCTGCGGCGGCATGAAGGCTAACAGTCCAAGTGGTGTGCGAGATTTACAGCATTCGGGTGAAAGAATTTTACGCGTTACGGATTGCTACCTGCTGTGCTGGGATCTAATAGTGTATATGCTCGGAACATAATGGAAGTCCTCGTTTGAATGCCTAGCATATACATTGACTATGGCACATATATCGTCATGGCTACTTCGGCAACTTCCTACAAACCATGTGTGTCCGCGAGGGATCCGAAGGGAGGGCACAGTAAAACCCATAGTTCTACACAGGAACAGAGTCATTCTAATAGTGAGCACTGCTGCCAAAAAGAGAAAGAAAGGAAAAACAAGGAGGACATGGTACGTAGCAACAAATGGCGCGAGGATGTCATTCAAACGCATTGTACTCTTGGCTTGGTCTTACCTGCATATCAATCTGGTGGCACCGAATGAATAATGTCTGCCTGCGTGCGGACGCGACCCTGATCGCAGTAGACCCCCTGGAGACTTGATGACATCGACTAAATTCCGGCCCCCCTGGGGACGCACGCACAACAGACATGTTCCCAAGCCAAAAGAACAGCACTGAAAAAAGGGGGGCAGAAAGGAGAGCGTATTACGAAAAACCCGGACTGAGAGCGGCTCACCTGCATTGCTGCGAACAGCTGTGTGGAGTACATGTCGAGCTGCGGAGATCAATGACGAGTTATTTTCGCGCAAGACAATATAATTCGGCGGGAAGCCGGCACAAGAAAGATTTTTGTATGACGCAGAATTAGGTGAAGGCAAGACAAGCGTGAAACCCCCCGTATGTTCCGAAACAACCACGCAGTTGACGACACGAATGATTTCAATAAGGACTAAAAGCCATTGGACTCACGGCGATACAATTCTTTTGCCGACCCCTTTCCGGCTGTTCATTCGTAGCCATGATCAACGTGTTGACGGGTCTCCGGCTGACTCGAGAGTTCCCGGCAGATCACCGTTCGCGCTGCGCCGCGTCCGCTGTCAAACGTGTACACAGCAGATGGGTCCTGCCATGCTTGGGTTCGCTATCAATGAGCATCAAAGAAGTGTGTTGGCACGGATAATATCCAGGGTACGTACTGAGAGAAATGAGTTCAATGATTCATCTGCGTCGCTCGGCTTCTTGCTGCTTTGATCTTGTGCCATGGCCAAGCTTGAGTGCAGCTGTCCGCTGGTTTCAGGTCATAAAGACTTGGTGGTACAAGTGACCGTGTCATTTAGCATAATAATATGACGTCTGACTCCACCTGCCGTGTCAACTGTACACCGTTGTCACTAGGCCAGGGGTACGCAAGTGTTCATATTCCCGTCGTCAGGGTCAGGATATCGTATCATGCACTGAGCCAGATTCGTATGCTACCAGGTACCAGAGTGACAACGAAGTACATTATTAGCACGAGCATATAATGCAGAGAAAGTACTGTATCATGCATTTTGTATAGTACATTCGAGCTTTGGGAAGAATGAAGTCAACGATGCAATGCAGCTTGTTATGTAAACCCGTAATGAATGTGGACAGGGGAAACGTAAGATGATACAGTACAATTGGCAGGAACGGCCAAGCAGCTCAGGAGAGTCCGACCGAAAGGTGAAATTCATGATAAACAATGTACCCGGATTGGTTTCTTCAGGTCATTCAGTGCTAGCAAAGGGGAGGATTGCGCTTAACTCCTAGGCACTCGGAAAGCGTGAAAGTTTGACCGTCACGGCGTGGCACCGCCAAAGCCAAGGCCATGATGCCGGCAACCATATATGTACGTACGTATATGGCGAGGAGAGGGGCTGCGCTGCAGCCATCCTGCAAACTTGTGTATGGATGATTATGTGGGTTGTATGCATACGAGGACCAGGATCCTGGCTTCTAAGGCGCGGATACCAATAGTGTGGTAAATTGGAGAACGGGAGAAGGACGGACGGGCGCCTGGAGTCGCTAATTTGGTCAAGACCAATAGAATGGAACGGACTAGAACCGCAAGACAGAACTCACCCGTTCCGCACTCCAAGGGCGCGAGGTCAGGAGATCAGAATAGGATGAGAAGTTCTTTTTAGCGTTCTGCCTGGGACGGTCGGACCCCACATCAGCGCCATTCCAAAACATCCCTGATATCGATGGATAGGCCAAGGTCCCTTGCTGCCCTAATTTGGATGTCAGATAGGATATCAAGGGTGGTGACACCACCCGAAGGGCTGATCAGCGGAAAGGGAAGGGCCACATGATCGATTAGGAGGGGCCGGTAGCAATGAAACGTGATCGGACCATGTGTAATGTTGCTGTAGTTGTTGCGACGGTAATTGTTGGAGGGGCACTGGCTGTTCTCGATGGACACGGGAGCGCCATGCGTGGATGCGGGCACGGCGTTTCGTGGGTGGAGGCGCAGGGAGATCGTAGTGGATGTCGTCAGTGGCGCAGTGTTCGTCGTCACTTCGTTTTCGCTTCGGTGGCCTGTGGGTATAGGGGGGATGAGAGAGATCCTCGTCCTGGTCTGGGAGGTCGAAACGGAGGAATGTGGGGGAGTGGTAGGGAAGCGGGCGGGGCGCAAGGAGTGGGACGTCACAGACTGAGGTATGCGTTGGCTTTGGCCCGCATACAGGCTCTGGAGAGGATGAGATGCCCGTGGACAAGGACGAGGAGGTGTCCGAGGCAGAGGGCGAGGACGGGGCTGAAAGTTGGCAGTCAGATACGACCGAGTGTGAAGGATCAGTGCAGACGTACAGATCAAGTCGGGTGGCGGTGGGAGAGCGAGATAATAGCCGTCGACGAACAGGTCGTCGAGTGGGGAGAGACTGGGGAGGAGGAGGAGATCCATGACGTCGAGAAGAATGAGACTCTGCCCTTTTTATATATGTGCATACCATAGTCTTATATATATACAGTAATGGCCCTGTCGTTTTCAGTCTGACCTTTGCCTGTTTCGTTTTTCAAATTCCCGATCTGCTCTCCTTATTTGGATCTGTCACTCTTCTTCCATCCGCCATGCTCGTCGGCCAGTCGTGGACTCGCTGCATTGCCCAGCCAACAGTCTCGCGTCGCTACGCTGTCCCAGGCAGCAGCAGCCACCGTCACCCCACCGTCGCTGCCTTACTTTGTCCGTCGCAACACCCGCGGCTCCCTCCCCGTTTACACGGACATTCGCAACGGAGGAACGCGCTATCTCGTACAGATACGTAACGTGGAGGGCCAGGCGCAGGTACGTAGGCAAACCTCCATCGCTTTCTGGTGGCACCAGACCTCACGTTCGTCGACACAGGTGCTCGCAAACGAACTCAAGACATCCCTCTTCGAACCGAACTCACCGGCCGCAGCCCGTCTTGGCGTGCGGGTCCACGATCAGAGGCATATCATCATCACTGGCGGCCGCTGGAAGGTGGACGTGATGGCCTGGCTTGCCAGCAAGGGCTTTTAATCATCATTCCGACGGGCTATTCGACCAACCGCACCCTATATTGTTCCTTCCGAGCACACCGCATTACATCCATTCATTCGAAGGCGTGTGAACTACTCCACAATTGCATGCTGTCTCACCTCGCAAAACGCGCGCACTGCAACGCGATACCATTATCATCCTGTAAACGAAAAAAGTATAGACTAATAATACTCGTACCGGATGATCCATGTGCCGTCAAAACCCCGAAGCTGGAGGTTTCCCTGTCGTTCCCTTCTTGCCAAGGTATGCTAACGTGGTGTGTGGAATCGGACACTGCACCCCCAGTTGCCATGCTCGGGTAGTCTGTCAGTCGCAGTAAAAAAAACCTGTCAGGCCATCTGATTCAATCACCTATGTACTTCAGGACCAGGTACAGGGACGTTTAGTCAAAAGATGAGACATTCGTCATCTTTCATGACCTGTCCAGTTCCATCACCGCGCCACTACTTCAGGTCAAGCGGTGTTTCGTGCTATCTCTATCCCTGCAAATTCGGACGCACGTTTTGCCGCCCAAAGCTGCGGACTTGGCTACGGGTGCTATTACAAGATATGGACCACAGCTGGTGGTAGTAGTGTGGTCTCCAATGGCCGTGGAACCAGACCAATGCGTGATGCGCATGGCGTGCTGACGGATGTGACTGCGGTGGGCATGATTCTCATCTCTGACAATAACAGACATGGCATGCGACTCGATCCCCCATTTTTCCCGCTGTCTTACTAAGTTAACCCGGGGTATATGATCAAATTCCGTTGGAGGTCCGGCAGCTGGACGTGCCTTGGAGGGGCCATCATCATATCAGTTTGGGTTTGACTACACACGTGTCACGCATAATCATATGACTTCCTGCTATTGAGTTATCATGATATGGATGGCGACTTGGCACGAAGTGATCCGACTGAGAAGGGGTAAGTAGGAGCACGAGATAATGTGTGGCATGGCTGGAGGTCTCTTCGCACTGCTGGCACAATGGAAGACTTGAGGAAGGAGGTCCCTTGTTATTGATCCTGTGCCTCGCCTACCCGAATGCGGAGTGGACGTATCGATAGGCAAAACTCGCGCAATCACGACGTTCCCATCCTGCATCCGTGCTCGCAGTGTGGGTTCGTGGCAACTCCATGGCAATGGCACAAAGCAAAGCAAAAGCACGAAACCCTCACACACAATTGTGTTCCGCGTCGGGCCATCTGATCCGATTCCGATTATCTTTGCTATAAAAAGAAATCGCCGTAGAAAATAATAATAATCTTATCTACAAATGACTCATCGTGCCCCCGTAGATTTTTCGCAGACAGCGCCTTCCGGAGGACAATCCAACTTGGAGGAGTAACAGCTAGGACATTTCTAGAACCTAGGAACACGACACACAAAAACAGAATGTCTACCGCAGCGACTGTACAAACAACAAGCGGTACGCCGAATACCGGAACTGGCGGAACAAGCTTGGGTGCTGCTCATGCACCTAAGAGAGACGGCGGGAATACGAGTCTCGGCACATTCGGAGTGGGTGTCATGCAGTCATTTCCACACAGGACTAACCGTCACTTCGATCATAGGTCAAGTCAGGCCTCGCCCAGATGTTGAAAGTGAGTGCAATTTCGTGGCTTTTGCCGCTCCTTGAGCCGATCGTGGCTTCCGTGGCATATCCAACGCACTGTGCTGAATAACTTCCCCGGTCTTATTTCTTTATGTTGTCGTTGGTGGTCAATCATTGTGGTTATATAGGGTGGTGTGATCATGGATGTCGTTAACCCGGAACAGGTGTGTTAGTTTTTCCATGCCGTCCAGTGCGCACAAAGGGCGAGGGAAGACTTTGTTGGCTGACCGAATAAATTTCCTCTCATTCACTGATGCGTTCGACACACTCTTATAAACCCACTTACTTGGACATGACCCCGATGGAACTCGTTATCAGGCACGTATAGCGGAGGAAGCGGGCGCATGCGCTGTAATGGCCCTCGAGCGCGTACCTGCAGATATCAGGGCCGAGGGAGGCGTCGCAAGAATGGTGAGTGTATTCGCAACCTGTCTTTTTGATATTGCGCAATATTTCCGTTCTCTTCTACAAGTGTAGACTCACCGTCCACTATAATTCTTCACGACTTTTGGAATTGCTCTCGTTCTCTGTACCATCTTATCGACTCTGGTGGTTATACGACCCTTGGCGAGGATGCATCCCGAGACAGAATTCTGTCTGGTTCTCGTCTTCCACCTCATCCTCATTTATTATGGCTCTTTCCCCGTCGAAATTGAGATTTCTTTATACTTACTTGACCTACGCGACGTCCGTTTAACTGTAGAGCGACCCTGCCATGATCAAATCCATCGTCGACGCCGTCACCATTCCCGTTATGGCCAAAGTCAGGATCGGACACTTCGTCGAAGCACAGGTACAAGACCTCCCTATCTTTCTTCCGGTGACATGCATCTGAACACAAACAATGGTAGATCCTCCAAGCCATCAGTGTGGACTACATCGACGAATCTGAAGTGCTAACTCCTGCCGACGAAGAACACCACATTAACAAGCACAACTTCAAAGTCCCGTTCGTCTGTGGCGCCCGCAACCTTGGTGAGGCCCTAAGACGCATATCGGAAGGCGCCACGTTCATCCGCACGAAGGGCGAAGCTGGCACCGGAAACGTCGTCGAGGCAGTCCGACACCAGCGTGCCGTCATGGCGGAGATCAGGAAGGCAAGCGTCATGAGCGAGGAAGAGCTCTACGCGTATGCAAAGGAGATACAGGCTCCGTTCCACTTACTTAAAGAAACCGCACGGTTGAAGAGGCTACCCGTCGTCAACTTTGCTGCAGGAGGTATTGCTTCTCCAGGTGCGTCCATTCCCCATCACGCGTAGACAACCATGACATCTGGTACGTGGGCACTTTGCAGCGGACGCCGCTTTGATGATGCAACTTGGCTGCGATGGTGGTAAGTGGAGCCGTTCCCGTCGTCGCTGATATTTTTATTGACTCTACTCTGTCGAAACAGTCTTCGTGGGCTCGGGAATCTTCCATGTACGTACCTAAGATATTCTACCTGCTAACAAGATTGATCACACATCGGCCTTTGTCGGAATAAGTCCGGCAACCCAGCTAAACGAGCTCGTGCCATAGTTCAAGCAGTATGCACCTCCTCTCCCTCATATCGCCATTACTGAACCTTCCACAGGTTACTCACTATAACAACCCCAAGGTTCTTGCAGAGGTAGTGCGGTTCACTTTCGACCCAAGGTTATTCAATGTTCGCTTAATGACATCTGTTTCGTAGATATCAGAAGACCTGGGCGCACCCATGGTCGGTCTCACCATGTATGTTATATTCCCCGTATTCACTCCATCCGACTGACAAAACTTTGTGGGTCGTAGTGACGCGAACATGAAAGGCGGTCGTCTGGCGGACAGAGGATGGTAATATCTAACGCATTGATTCCACTGTTGATTAAAGATACGTTAAAATGTGCCACAAGCATCAAATACGGTGTATATTCTCGACTCCAAATATTTCTTGTGCTACACATCCCGCCATTGATCCTACATGAAATGCATCTTCCAAGCGAGGCTAGAGTGCTTTCCTTTATACCCGCTCTGCCATTTCTGAAGGTCAAAGCTACCACCACCCGATATAGATGACATTGCACTGTCATCATAACGCAAGTTTGGGTTGAAGTGGAAGTTGGCACGAGCACAAACAATCTGCAGAAAAGTGTTAGTTACAACTCGCCAACAGCCCAATGTCTCACATCAGCATCTGGAAAGCAGTGTAATATGAACACATGCACATTATTTGGGAACCAACACTCACAATAAACTGGGGCAGGAATTGATACAGACCGAGTTGCACGTGCATAGGCATGGCAAAGACAAAATGATAGATTTTGCAAACTGCGAATGCATTATCAGAAATATCACTAAGCATTGAGTTATCTCAGAAGGCTTACACATCAAGCCTCCTTCCAAAGTTCTCATCTTCCAGGATGATGTAGTGGCTGGGTCTGCTGGCTGTTAGGACAGTTATGAGGTGTTGAACCAACATTCATCTTATTAACCAGTGACCTACTTCCAAGAAGGCCGCCATGAGACTGGAGATAGAAATCCTGGGCCATTGGATTACCAATCCCCTTGTCAGCAACAAAGCCTGCAGGGCAGTTTCCTGACTTGTCTCCATCATTCCTATAAACATAACATTCATTAGAGATTTTTCAACATGTCTAAAATCAGAGACATACTGAGACTTTGGGAAGAATCTGACATGGTGTCTGCCAAAAGGTTTAGGAGTGATATAATGCCAGAACATTTTCTCTCACTTTTTCCCCACCACAATGTATGTCAGTAGAGGCTTGGGTCTGTTTACATTCCTCTCCATCCAAAGGGTATCAATAGCATCTTTAAGAATATCAGTTAAAGTCCAAGTCCAAAATGTTGACTGACCCTTGATAGCTTGAATTTCCCTTACTGCTGCCTGAGCATACTCACCCTCAGACAATCCATCTCTGAAGAGGACAAGACGTTGAGGAGGAATCTTGTTTCTACTTCCAAATAAGTTGACAGCAGTCTGTAATTGAAGGTTAGGGTTACTTGACACACAATGTAGTGGACAATTACCTTCACCATGCTTCCCAAGTCTTCAATGATCTCCAACCTGGGCCTTTGGATACAAGTCAAGGCCTCATATCGTGAGGCATCCATGTCAAATGAAAACACCAGTGATGCTACAGATGGCTGATCAAAAACTCCAGGTGCTGGATGTCCTACATCAACACCTACATATGACAATTATCAGAAACCTGGCACAATACATGGTGATTGCATTACCCATAATCATGAAAGGAACTTCTTTCAGCTTGTCCAGCACTGATGATTTTGGAATTGAATTAACACCCCCAAGTTTGGCATTAATCCTAGCCAACCATCAGGATTGAAGCAAAAGCAAGGTTAAAGCATTCAACCTACTTCATAGCAACATTATTGCAGTATTGATTATTGGCCCTGGCAATCTTATCCTCCCTCTGAAACAAGAGTGAGATAAAAAAACACCAAAGAAGAATCATGAGACTTACAACACACTGTGTAGAGATCTGAAGTAGGGCTTAAAGCTCAGTATGTCATTGTGGTGATAGGACTGAATACTTACACCAGTGTGAACATCCCCAAACTGTTTCACTGCCAACCTGATCTCAGCCGCAGATGATGGCAATACAACTAATATCAGGTCTGGTGGGGTTTGCATACTGGCCTCCCTGCCAGCATTCAACAAGTCCTATGGTAGCAGTTAGTTTATTAATGTTCTTTGTCCAAATGCAAGTGGTTTACCTGGGCAACATTCTGACTCCCAACCTTGTAAACCTGTGTTAAAGAAACACCTGGCCATACCTTTAATTATGATTCCAGACATCAGAAAGGCACCCACTCATTCCTGTAAAGGATGAGCACCACATCCATGAGATAGACAGAATGATGATTGCTACCCAGTTGCCCACAACATTCAACCAACATCTTGACAAATCTCTCTGTGTTGGAACGACCTCTAGCCTTATTCAGACTGTAGTCCACCACAGCCCATGCATTGATATTGCGAGGCTGGTGGAACCTCTGATTGAGGACATTCCAGCCCCCATTCCTTGGGAACTGAAGTAAAGAAATGTAGCTAACATCAACTCAAATGGCATGAAAAACATACGACTAGATTGTTGGTCTGCCCGTATGCCATGCCGGGCGTCTTGAGAACCTGGCCATCTATAATTCGAGGGAGTTGCTGATATTTGAAGACCTGCTTCTTGCACATACGGGGAACTCTTATAGTCGAGAGCCTTCATCACAGTCGACAAACCGTTACGTTGTGTACCATGTTGTCACTCACCGTGTTGGCCCCGAGCCGCTTAAGCCTCTCAGAATCGCCTCCATCCTCGCCTGTGGCCTCTCTGAGCTAAACTCGACCATCTTCTTCGTGCATTCTTGAGGCAACCTCCGAATGTAGCGTTGGTTGGGCAACACGACACACAGTTCCGCAGGTATTACGGCAACTTGGCTTTTCACGTTGAAACCTACTCCGATGATATCCGGGTATTGGAGGTGAATGTTGTATGTCTCGCGGTAATATTGCTGACAAACGTGTAGTCGTTAGAAAGGATACGAGTCGGTAAAAAGAATGCCCACCTGAACACTAATCTCCGGCCCATCAGATTCCTTTTGGAATTTATAGTACCCAGCCTCAGAAATGAACTGTTGTATCTTTTTCTTTTTCCCTTTTACATGCGTGAAGCCTATGAATACTCCTTTGAAAAAACTCCTCAATTTCCGGAAGTCCGGGGAAGACTCCTGAAGCTTCAGGGCGCGCACATTGGATTGGCCCAACACAGCGAGGGCGATGTCAATAAGGCGGCCTTCCTGGTACCTGCCAATTGCTCGAGTCAGAACCTTGGTTGCCAATGTACGACTTGACTTACAGGACGCCGCATGTAACATCGACATTGATAAGTAGTTGGTTGTGTGTTGGGCGGACACTCCTGGACCGGAGTCAGAAGACTGCCAAGCAACAAGCATGAAGTCATCACTGGTAAAAACCCTTCCACGCTTCCAATCCACCCCCAAGAGTCACCCTTCCGGCATCTTTGGTGAAGAAAGACTTGACGTTGTTAGGATATTTCCTGTTTAAAAACGTATCAGTATTCCGTAGACATCGTCTTGGAACGACTTGCAAGTTAGGACCTTGGCGCACGATCAGTTGTAAGAGGTTAATTGCTACGATGACTTTAGGGGTCTGTTGTTTCAGACGACCGTCGAGGAACTGCCGTAATTCACTGAATGAAACAAGCTCAGGGCACGGTTAGCGGCGTAGACCGCACGAGGCTTACTTGAAATCGATGACTGAGGAGTCCACTCGCTTCAGAGTGATCGAGAATCGGCGCTTGCTCGGTCCACGGTCCGACATGTCCACCTCGAACTATGGATATGACTGATCGAACATGGATGGGCATGTGAGTCGGGAGGCGTGAAACCGGAAACTATACGGACCGTGTAGGACTGCCCAAAAGCGAGCATGATCGAGGAGTACGCAATCGCGTCTCCATCAGTATATGACCTTCGGGGTGAAAAGCGTTGGTTCAGTGTGATTTTGCAGCCGTTCGAATATTTCGATACGTCTTCCCAGCTGGTCTAATCGGGGGCTCGAACGCTGAGGGACTTACGGTTAGTAAGCTGACCCATATCTCAGCACTGAGCTGCACTCACAAACTGTAGTAAGGTAATGGGTGCCATTTACCAGGTATCCTGAGTGCGTGTATAACGAGGTGAGTTCAATAGACCCACATACCATCATATTGGTGGTATTTTTTGTTCTCTGTGATTCGCTCGATTTTGAATGCGTTAGTGTGTACAGTGAGTCTAGTGGACATATTGTGATAGGATTACGGTCAGTGGGTCGAAACAAGACAGCCGAGGGCGATCGAACGTAGAACCGTTCGAGTATTTGAAGGGAACTCGAATCATCTTATCAATCGATCGATGCCTCAAGGCCCTCATGACGGTATCTCCCCGACTTTAGCCTAAGCTCAAGAGACCCTTCCGTACATCCAATCGTTAGTGATGATCATAAAATTTCGAAAGGCGCGAGCTAAAAGGAGAGACCAGGTTCGAAAACGTAACAACAAGTCCGCTAATGTCGAGAAGGGGAGTATGTAACGGATATCGCCCACGACGTGCTACATGGTATTCCCTGATGGCGACGATATGAGGCTGCCAGGAAGAAAACCGCGCTACTGCTGCGCACACGACTATAATTCAGCAGCAAGAGCCAGACTGCAGTTGCTGCACAGACTGTCCTGGAGTTACCGTTGACGACTTCGCACCTCCTGCAGGAGTTGACGTAGCTCCCATTCTATCATGAACGTTAGCGGCACGGAGATGGATGGAATGGAATGGAATGACCTATCCTTGATCTGTTTCGCCATGGTCAAGAACGCCTGCTCGACGTTCGTCGCATTCTTCGCCGAAGTCTCCAGGAAAGGAATGCCAAGTTGGTCAGAAAATTCCTGTTAAAGCGTGAACAAACCTGGCATGAAAACCACGTCGGATAGTACCTTTGCCCCACTGTACTCGACCACCTTCTTGTTAGTCAAGTCTGACTTGTTGCCTACCAGCAATTTGTTAACACCCTCCGATGCATAACGGTCAATCTCCTGGAGCCATTGCTTAACGTTCGTGAAAGTATCTATGGACGGCAGTCAGCAAACTGGCGGTGAGAGGGTTAGTTCCGAACCATTGTCGGTGACAGTCGTAAACGACGATGATACCATGAGCACCTCTGTAGTAAGAGGACGTAATGGTGCGGAATCGCTCTTGACCTACGTTTGAAAGCGTCAGCTCGTAGGCCAACTCGGCAAGGAAGAAAAACGCACCCGCTGTATCCCACTGCAATAGCAGAATCAACCAAATGAGGACAGTTCCAAAAACACGAGGAGAACATTTGAGAGGAGCCGGAAACGAGTTGGGAAAAGACGAAAGGAAGATGACCGTGTTAAAGGGCGAGGGTTAGCAGGAGGGTACGCACGATCTGTAACTTTACGGTCTTTCCCTCGAGTTCGATGGTGCGAATTTTGAAATCGACACCAATGGTACTTATATAGCTCTCCGTGTATGTGTCGTCTGCGAATCGAAGGAGGAGACAAGACTGCAGACGAAGTCAGCAGCGGTGCTTACGTTGTGACAGCAACGGAAAACAAACCTTCCCAACACCAGAGTCACCGATGAGAAGAAGCTTGAATAGATAGTCGTACTCGCTGGTGTGCATGGTGAGTTCGCTAACAGAGAAACTGTTGAGAGACGGCAACGACGCTGAGGGTCAAGACAAAAGGCGGTGGTGCGGCTGCGTGACGCGTGGCCAGGGCGTGACACAGCCAAAGAACCACCGAGAAATCCGGGTTGGCCTCTACCAGAAACATGTATAACGATAGTGGGATGCTCCCCAACACTATGTTCCCCTATAATGAGGACTGCATACCCCTCTCCATGGACAACCCCCAGTCGGGTACCCCCTCACCGACCTACCTGTTACCAGGATGAATACGTCGATTACTCAGGGAATACGTATCCCACTGCGGAACGTCGATGTGTAAGTCTTACCGATCTCGCTGTGTACAGTTCATTCAATGGTCATAGCGCATACCTCCTCAGACTTGAGTAAGTGCTGTCTTGCCGAGAAACCCTAGCTTCCCCCTATCTTACCTGACTGCTAGCATTGGCGACCACGAGTTCTGGGTCGTTTTCGATACAGGCTCCGCGGATTTGGTGCGTTTCAAATGTGGTTTCCTGAATGCTCATAACGCGTCTATCTTCTTTTGCAGTGGGTCGTATCGACGGATTGCAACACAGCAGATTGTCAGGATGTCCCAAAGTATTCGCAAGCAGAGTCGCATACACTGAGCTTGTCTGGGGAACCATTCAAACTTAATTATCTGTCAGGATCAGTCGTCGGGACCGTCGGCACTGAAACGATAGAACTTGGCTCGTACCAGATAGTATCCCAGACGTTCGGTGAGTGGTGAGGTTGATACCCCATGTGAGGCTTACGCACGGGCACCCTTCAGCACTTGCCAATCAAACAACTGGACTTGATCTAGCGGGCATGGGGAATTCAGGCATCCTTGGTTTGGCTTTTCCTTCAATTGCTGCGATCCAACCAACGTTGGGAACTACCGTACTAGAGAACGTCTTTGATCATCTCAGCGACGAACACAGACTCTTTGCCTACACATTGGGTCGCAATAATGTGGAAACAGGCACTAGTAGCGACTCTTCTGTCACAATCGGAACGCTTGACTCGTCGATAGTAAATGATTCGAACCAGCTGTCATTCTTCCCAGTTTTTCGGACATCCCATAGTCCATATGATTTTTGGAAACTTCCCATTCAATCCATAACGATAAATTCACTTTCCCTTCCTCTCTCTCGCTCCCTTGTCCCTGGGGCAATCTCTCCCATCGGAGTCCTGGATACTGGGACGACGTTTATCCTCGGTCCTGCCGTTGATGTTGAAGCTTTCTGGAATACTGTTAATGTTGGGAATTCCGTGCGATTCAATAAAGACTCTCAAAGATGGGAAGTGCGGTGTGACAGAGCCGTCGACGTCCGGGTCAAGCTTGGCGAGGAAGGTAACGCTCTGGAGATTCCCCTTCACCCTGAAGATGTAAATGTCAGCTGGGATAGCGTTGACGGGGATTCTTGGTGCACCGGTGGCCTTCAGGCCAATGACGGGGTATAAAAATCTTCTGTCTGCTTCTTATGGCACTCAATGGTGTTGTTAGGTGAATTCTGGCGATTGGATATTAGGAGACAGCTTTCTTAGGGTGGGTCTCCGTGAATACGTGCGGTTTTCTCACTAAACTGAACTTGTGCGTTAGAATGCCTATGTGGTGCACCAAGCTGCAAGTTCTACGCGACCAGCGTTGATCGGCCTGTTGAATATGACCGACCCTCAGACGGCACTGTTAGATTTTCAGAAGGCACGTGGCCAGGACCCACTGCCAATATCATCTGTTTCTGGGCAACTCAGCCGGCCACAAACTCGTGTTGTTGGGATTGCCGTTGCTGTCTGCGTGGTTGGTGGACTTGTCATTGGCGTTATCGCAGCTGTTTTCTATGGGTCCCGTCGTAGATCGCAGAGGATGGTTGAGCAGAACAGTACAGTATGAGTCCATTGAGACACTGGTTAAATACATAGGTTACATTACAAGTACGGAACTGCTAGATATTCCAACATCCCGACTATCCAGACTGAACATACGCTGGCTGGTAACCATACCCTTGATATGCTTGCTGGTGACTATACCCCGGTTGTGCTATCGGAGGGGCCCAACTACATGACAGACAACTGATTAGCAATTTATCCACGCGTCGAACAAGCGCGACTCACTCCGGTTGCATGACCGTTTGCAGCTGGCATATGCCACACATCCAGACCTCCTTAGACTGCAACGGAATAAGAGGTACAAAACAAAACTCGAACCAGGTGCGAGACTTGGCGGCAAACATTGATGCTGCTCGAAATTCAGCCGCGGATCTAAGAACTGGAAACAAACTCACCATTGTGACATCTTGGGCAGATTCTTGGGGACTGGTCTCCTCCCATGGGCTTTATCTTGTTGGGACAGCCCACTGTTGAAATGAGCGCCTCTGTTAGTCTAGTACGACGAGGTGGATTATCTGCGTCACTGACTTACGAGGGGGATACAAACTGGGATCATAGTCAGAACGGAGGTGGTTAACGGACAGAGGATGTTTGATGCCTACAGAAGAAGTCCATCGTTATCCTGTGGTGATTCTCAGATATGTAGCGACGAGGACGATACTATGTGAGCAATCCGACGTGGAACTGGACAAGTACGAAGTCGACGACAAAGGTCCTGCCTTACTAAGCGCTCTGCCACAGCCCGCGGCCGCCTAAGGCGTGGTGCCAATCAGGGTTCTCATGAGTGTGTACTATCCGAGCTACACCTTCCACGATTGGTTAACTGCCAGAGGACAGCGGCGGCCAACGAATATGGGTGCGACGTTATCTATGTACGTATATGCTACCTGAAAGCCAAGAGAGCATTCTCGACGTCAACGTAGTCCAAGCTCGTGTGCGTTGGGCGGGTTTCCTTCAAATGGCTCATCTCATCTTACCTTCGGATAAGATCCCGAATCACAAACCCATACCCTCGACTAGGAGAGCACTAGCACGAACTGATTGTTCAGACAAGTCATGTTTTGCCGAATACTCGGGCTCAAAGTGCCCGAATCCAAGCCGGACTATAGTCTCGAGCGGTGACAAGAGTACCGTGCCGCATTCGACTTTCCATGGCTCCCATCGGATTTTCATGAAAACGACTTGCGATTTGAAGGAGTAACCGTCGCTCGACGCACGGTTTCCCAACCATTGAGCCTGATTGGATCGATACGCATTTTGTCGACTACGGGGGAATGCGATGTTCCAGGCAATGTCAAGTATGATGCTGAAACCTGGCTGGGAGACAGGAGCCAGACGAGCCAGACATGGAGGGTTGGGAGGATACATTTTTTGCTGTATGCTGAAGTTGAACGCCACCGATCCAGACCCTTGCGACGCTGGGCTGGGCGACGGACAACTGCGTCCGGTTGCACGGATAGACCCGTCTCGATATACAAAGAACTTTGTCCTTGCGGCCATCATTAATATTGCAATCTGGGTCACACATCACTCTCCAGAGCCCTGGACGTACTGATATGGAATGCCTAATACAGGTATAGTCGCCGACCCAATCACCCCTTCTTCAGGCCCTTAAAAATGGCACCAGGTGACTTGGGCTTATGGACCAATCATATTCATATTATGATGGCGAATGGAAGCCACGGAGCGCTCTTGCGATGGGTTTGGTTTCTATTATAATGCATTGTGTAATACACACCGAAGGACTGGCTAACAGAACTACAAATGAACGTGTCTCATAATGTAAGCATGTCAACGGTTGGCGCATACGGATCCTCCATATGTACGTTTAGTAGCGACACGATAAGATGAGTGTGAGCTCTAACATGCTCCGTCCCAGTCGAAAAGGAGCTAGCCGGTGCACGAGACCGGTACCATGATGGCGATATCTCCATCACTTGTCTTACACTTAAAGGGCTACCCGCGATCCTCCTGGCCACCAGGGTGTAGCGTAAAGGGACCGCACGACTCCGATCGTGGCATCAATATCGTCCAAGTAGACTAACCAGCCTGGTATATCACCACTCACGACCCTCACGGTGATGCGTACGCCGTGGAGTATTGTCCCCCTTCCTTCCGTCCGGGCGTGTGGCTTCGCCGGAGTGTCGTATATATGATGCGCCTAGTACGTACATACCGGGTATAGTTTATGCGTACTATGTCATATGGACGCTCCAGGCTTCCGTTTCTGATTCTGTCATGTCAATTTCACCATTTCCGTAACAATCACGAAGGCGTTTCGGAGTGTATATCTTGTGATTGGTTCCCTTGTCTCATGCTCGCGTACGGGACAGCCATGCGGCATCCTCATTGCCCTTAGCCACTTTGCTAAAAAAAATTCATATTGATTATGTGTGTGCCGCAATCTGTACAACTTGAAGCACCGCAAGACATCTATCATTTATCCCGAGATCTGCTAATACCAAAGGAGAAATAAAGAAAACTAAGCAGAGGGGCATATGAAGAAGAATGGGTGTCCATCAAATAAACTTCCAGAAGCACATTCCACAATTCCGTTTATTTCATTTGATCAGTGGCACTCCGAGTGTCATGTAAGTATATTCCCACTGTGTTCGAACGAGATCGGGCAAGTCCTCAAGGTTAAATACCTTATTATTGGCGAATACACAAGACAGCTGTCGTGATGATGCGTTTCGTGCACGTTCGTTTGACACATGTACGTACAACTGGCGCATGGTCGGGCATCACCGCAATCATCACGCCATGATGTTGCCAGCCAAAACAGATAAATTTTATTCTTTGTGCTTCTTCATCATCGAAGATGCCGCCACAATAAGGATACGTATAACGTACTTCGAGCATATAGTCGGGGAAGGAAGAATGCAAGAAAAACATAGATGGTTCTAACTGGACGTAAGGGTATGAGAGTTGCACAATTATTCAAAACTGATACATAACCAAGAAAAGAAAGTTCTACTCAAACAAATGATACTGTATGTACTTGGGGAATAAGGCGTCAACAAGGGCGCTGGGCGCAAACACTGAATAAGGTGGCGTCGGATAGTTGTGGAGTAAAATAAGCAATGGTTGAAATATATGCGTAAAAAGGAGGGTCTGCGAGAAAGAAAAAATCCTGAAAGACCGTTCGATGTGTGGTGCTAGGGAAAGAGTTCTACTGATGATAGAAGGCCTTGGCAGTCCGATCCGAAGTGTGGGCAGCCGTCCGTCGCCAATACGACCAAGGACAGCGTCAGTTCCTGAATATATCATGGCTGGGTCTAGGTGTTGATGGTGAGGGTAAGCCCAGGTATGTGGCGAGCCCAGGCCAGGCCCAATCAAATTAGGTCCAGCTGCAGCGCCATCAACTGAGAAGGAAAACTGATCCATTTCCGGTATGCTGTAACTGGTGTCCTCGGTTTTGAGAGGGGTAATCGGATGTTTCACCGAAGTAAGGGAGGGAGGAGGCGATGCGGGTGAAGTACTACGTTGAGTAGCAAGCGTGCTCGTTGCAGAGCCTGAAGTTGTTGGTGGCGTGTATGTGGACCAGCTACCCGTGCCATCATCCGTTAGCGCAGTGTCTGGGCCGCTTTCAACGCGCGGAAAGGTCATTGAAAGGGGAGGCAGGTAGGGTCGCACCTGGCCGCCTGCAGAGAGAAGTGAAAGGGAACGTAATCCATCGTGTTGGTTGACACGAAGTTTGTCGACCATGTACGCTGAGTGATCCTGCGATGAGGGATAGGATTGTGGACCCTGGCTAGCCACGAAGTCACGGGAACCCTTTTGGCCGTGGTCATTGTCACGACGGACGCGGGCTTCCCAGTGGGCCCTCAAGGTCTTTTCTTGCTTATGGCTGTTGGCGCATACCCACCTGATCTCTCCAAGGGCGTGAAGACAGACATCAATGCCTTCTTCCACATCGGTATCCCATCTCGTGCCATCATCACATTTTAAATCCATATCCATATCGCCATCGAGATCGCTCTGGGCAAGTAGCAGGCCAGCAAAGAAACAACCGCCTCGGATCAGTCCAGCATCATGGATGAAGAATCCACTGGACTGGACGGCCAGATGGCGTTTCAATATATCGATGACGCGGGGAATGAACATCCTGCATCGCCGCACGGCGTATGCATGAAGATTGACTGCGACCGTGCGGTCCGGTTGCATAACACGGTCGTTATTAGAGGAGGAAGAGGCCTGCAGGTCAACGCGATGCTTTAAGGCATCACGGATGACGTTGAGGCATTCGAATATGAAGACTTGCCAGCCGCTGACGATACGTTCGACGTCTTCGCCTCGAATGAGACCACCACCAATCGTGCGTCCTGCATCATGGCGAAACGCTTCAAAATCTTCCCAGCAACGCGTCAAGTTGTCCCACATGTTCATCATTGCCTCGTGAGCAACCGAAATACCGGCTTCCGCACACTGCAGGGCGTGAGGTCCGGTCAGATGAGTATGTATCGCGCGGCAGACTCCAGACACGGAAAGCGCAAGGGCGAAGTATTGCTTGACGAGCATGAAGGCAAGCGGCATCCGGGCGTGACCAAGAGTATCATAGAAGGGAGGGAATTCCGCAGTTACAGGAGAACCGGAAGCAGGGGAAGACAGTGAGGACTCTGGCGCTGAGGAAGGGCTGCTCGCAGACGAAGATGCAGAATATTGAGGAGGGAGGGTGTTTTGAAAAACGTGGAGATCATCTTCATTACTAGGAAGGCAAAGATTAATTCCAATGCTGCTTAAAGATTCAGATTGGCTCACAAGACAAGGCGTCCACCCCGTAGACCTGTTGTGATGCTTTCATGGGTGTAGGCATACCAGAATATCCGTGCGCGGACAAGCGCGTCACCAAACGGACCTCGCCCGCTGCTGACAGACGAGGGGCTCGTGAGGTTGCAAAGAGCATATACTTGGGATAGTGTAGCTTCGTAGGTGGTCTGGCGGAGTGCGAAGTCAGTATTCTTTTAAAAAAAATATTTGAAGTTAGCTCCGGCACTTACACGGCGCTCGATTGAACTTTGTATACCTGGTGTGACGTGAGTGCCACGCTAACCATAACGGTACAACAAACCTACCCTTTGTGAGAGGGAGAAGAAGCAGTAAAACTCTAACACCATCCCATGAAGGACGGCGTAATATGCCGTGTGAGTCAACGAGTAGAAGTATTTCTCGTGTCATGGCCTCTGTGCGAAGTGCCCAGACACGTTTCGGATCTGAGAGCTCGCCATCGCTGTCGGGGGTAAATTTTGGGCTTGTTGGGCTGGTGGGTGTGAGATCCGACATTTCCATTTCAGCACCATATTCGTTTATTCCGAAGGATGTGGCCCAGGTGACGAGAAGCATCGCAAGCATCTGTCCTTCTACGCTGAGCGGAGTCGAGCCCTGGACGTGCTCAAGATATCGAGCGGTGAACTCGGTGGGTTCTATGACTGGCCCTGAAAACACGAGCGAAGGTGAGAGGCTAATCTACCATGTGTAGGGACACGCGTACGCTGAGCACAGAATCTCCGGAAGAAGGTGGAACTCAGAAATTCTATCTGGAGCTGAGGGATGACCGATTGCTTTGGCGTCGATGGGACGGAAGTTGGAGTGGACGGATGCTGCGTAGGCGTAGAAGTATCTGAGACTTTTCCGTATACTGCTCTGTAGTCACGGAACGATGAGGGGGAACATGATCGATAGAGGCGTGATAAGCACGCACTCTACTTGCTGCAGTCGGCGACCGCGTCTGAGTAGTTTGACAGCCTTGACCTCGGCAAATTCGTCCCTACGATCGTGTACGTGTGAGATGTGAAGAGCACGAAGGAGGGGTGGTCATACACGCATTTGATGTTACGTTCTTTGCAGTTTGAGCAAGAGGGTTGTTGTGCACCGTCTGCGGAGGTGACGGGGGCGAGGTCCTTCAGATCGCAGCGTACTCTGTCGAAATCGCATAGGATCGGGGACCTGGGGAGGGTAACACTGGGAAGACGACAGACCTTCGCATGCGGCATGCCCCACAAGCAGAGAATTGTTGTCTGGTTGACTTGGGTTGACCGGACGCGCGTCTGGCATAGGGTGAAGCAGCAGAGGCGGCGCTCCGATGAGCTGCAGAACTGGCGCGGGGAGACATGGAGAAATGGGCTGGGAGGAGGGGAATCCAGGAGGGGACGTTAAAAGCAACTGGACAAAGACAGATTATAAGCGCGGACGGAGGCAAATGGGGGGTTGACGTCGAGGATATCCGGAAGTTGCATGTTCTTAGGCAAACACGAGAAACCCAAATGTCGTAAACCGAAGTCGATCTTGAATTTGAGGATTCCCTGTTATGGGCGATCGAAGATTTGGTGATATAAAGAAAAAAAAAAGGGAAAGAAAAAAAAAAGTTGGATCTTCATTCAACGGCACGCCTATCAGTAAAGGCACCAGCCAGCAAGCGATGGGAAACGCGTCCCGCCGATTCGACCGCACCTGGATCCGCCTCAGCTGCAGTCAGTCGCCCCTGCATGCACGCTGCATGGTGATATCGAGGGCGCGGTGAAGTGTGCTACTTAGGCGCTCACTCGCTGATAGCTCCGACACAGGTGACATGTGTCTGCCGTGGAACCACTTTGACCAATGGGGGAAAGATAGCCGTTATCCGGTGGGGCACAAACTTCCACGCCTGGAGAGATGAAATCAATCATATCACGCGAAGGGAGAAAAACAAAGATGACTTGTCAACTTGACGATATAATGGGTTGACATTTCATTTTAAGGTAAAGTATGTGTGTGGTCACTTGGCGTGCGTCTTCTCGTCATCGCTCGTTGTTTGATGAGAAATACATAAGTATATATCCTCCAGTAGTCGGTGTAGTTTACCTCATCTGGACTCCATTATGTATCAGATAGTATGAAGACGTTCTGATATCACGCAGTCTCGCCTCGTGTGGCCAATCGAAAGTGTTAGTGTTGGTGTCGGATGCCGCTGGCTGTAGCGAATAGATCGACAAGAACGCCATGCTAGAATTGCTTCCGATGCCGCCGCGTCCTCACACAGCCTTGGATCCTGCATATCTCCGGGTGAGTACACCCGTGACATGTCACGCAATTTACCCCATCCAGGTAACGGACCGGCCCACCGACATATCCGTCGCAGGGCGTCATACTCGCCGGCTTCACTCATTCCCTGCAAAGCTCTGCAATGCCACCGGCTTTCTCGACTGCTCTCTTCAACTGCCCAACTGTCTTCTGCTCCGGATTCAACCGCCGATCCCGGGCCATCTTCTCGTAGTCATCGCCGTACTTCTTGGCCAGCCGTGCTATATACATCCTCTCGCCTTGTGACGTATGGCGCACCCTTGTTTCCTTATGCTCTGAGAGCCTTTCTAGCCCTGTCAGCATAGCCAGCGATCAGCCAGCGAACGTATGATATCAGTTGATTCCAAATCGGTCGGCGTGCGTCGATGACACGTTTCCGTGATCGAGTAATAAGTGGCCCACTTACTTCTGATAACAACACTCCCTGCCCCCTCCGCGGGGCTCGTCACATCATCGTTCCCAGTGCCCCCTTGCGCCCACACCTGCCGGTCGGCGTCAGCTGCACATGGTTCTAGCGTTTCCATATCCGGCTCCGGCCCCCGCTCTTCCTCTTCAGCGAGCTCGACCCCGATCACCGCACCCGTCTCATCCCGCACAATCCTTCCGAACCCACTGGGCACAACTTTCTGCATGGAAGGATGTCCACCCGGATTCTTCTCGCCTTCGTGACAGCTATGAGCTTCGGTCTTGGCTCTATCATATTCAAGGTTCACTTCGGAACCACCAGATGCGACGGGGTTAAGAGTATGCTGCAGACCAAGCGCTAGGTAACTGCAAAGGAAAGATGACACGCGAAAAAATGCAATTAGATCGTGACAGACACTTGAGAGCGCGGGACGAAGACGGAGTAAAAGTGAGGGAGTCAGGGATCACACTCACTTTTGGCGGACCGTCTTTGTCTTGTCCCATGCATCCTGTAGCGCTTTTGGACCATGTATCGCTAGAGAGTGAGAAAAATCGAATGTGTATTTCAGTAACACTGGTCAAGCTGCATGGCTGACAGAGGAAAGACCATCAACAAAGCGGCGATGGGTGAGCACGCACTGGGCATTTTTTTCAGCAGTTTATTCGCCCGTCTTGAGTGCGATACGGGCGCGTGGCCAGATGATCTCTTGCGGCGTTGACGTGGGTTGGCCATCTCTCAAAGTGCACGTATCGTAGTAGTGGAGTGTCGAGGGGAAAAACGACCCAAGTTTCACGCTGTTGCCCAAATTGGGCATGCAACGGTGGGCGATGGCAGGCCTCCAATCACATTTGGGATATGAAGCTAAGACACACCACAAACTACCAAGTAAGTGCAATGGAATATCACTCTTCGATCCGTCCCCCGTCTGCGAGCTAGGCTATGATCAGAGAGGTATCACAGCTGCCAGCGGCACCACCAAGCCAACTTGGCATCCCATGCTCGCACGTCGAACTGACCCGGATCCATGATCCTTTTTCCCTGTTGCCTACCGCCGGTCACACCACTAAACCGTTATTATAGAATAAGATTTTGGCGTAGTCGTCATGGTTTTATCTCACATCAAGGCTATCATGTTTGACGTAAGTTCGAAGTCCCAGACCGCCCGTCACATTGATTCGTACTCACCACATGCCCCGGCGGGACATGCGGCATCGGCACGTTTCGGTGTCGGATGGTTGACATCAACCACACGTCAAAAAAATGACCCAGATTGGCGGTGTCGTTCTCAAGAGTCCATTCGTCGCGATTGCGGAGTATGAGCGAGAGAAGAATCTGCCATCCAACTATCTGAACGTCTCCATGTTCGTGTGTCTTCCATCGTGTCTCGGAGAGAATGACAGATAGGCTGAGCGTCCAGAGCCTCCCGGGGACCAAGTGGCGCGTGGCAACGATTTGAACGAGGGGAAATACCCCTCCACGAGTTCTACATCATGTTCAGCAAGGACCTGTCGGATGTGGAGAGCGGCAATAAATGGTATAGGCGCTATCGTTTGCGCAAGGGTTTAATCGGTAAGGTCATACACCCCCGAACCCAACGCGGACCAAAGTTTGACACCACTCGATGTGAATTGTCATTCGTCTGGCATCACGTTTTATTATTGTGGTGGAACGCTATCAATTATCAGATGAAGTGGAACTTCCGGCATACCTTGACATCGATGGTCGTGATGTGAGCTAAAAGCCGCTTCTCCGTCTCGTTATCGGCACTAAACCTTTTTCAAAATTCACTCGCGTTGTCTTTCAAAATCCCGCTTTCGGGGGGTGCGCGGACATGCACCCGGGATGGCATGCATTATGTATGTACATACATACATAGTTGTTTGGTCGCATGATGCGCACGGGTGCGTCATATGATGCGCATATCGTGATGGCCATCCAAAAACTTCAAGGTGCAGTTTTTTTTCCACCACCTTAACGCTCGCCCTGCCACACATTTTTCCATATCAACTAGTTTGCGGCGATAATATTTAGTTGACCTGAGCTGATACACTTCCACAGAAGCAGGCAAGTGGCGTATCATTGCGCTCACCAATAACTTCGGGGCACATATCATTGGAACCGGTCCTGTGGCAAATGAATGTCACCACAAGGACCAACACCGGGCACAGGCGTTGTCAGCTGCTCGAATATCAGATTCTGAACTGAGATTCTTGGGTTGGCAGGACGGACCTGTTCCAGCCCGTCTTCGAGCCCTCTTCCATAACTTCTTCGACTCAAGTGAGGTTGGCCTCCGGTACGTTACAGGCTCCTCTGCCGCCTCCTGTTTCCAGAGTTCCTACGCCACTCCGATAGATGTTTCTACGTATTTTCTTTCGACCGTTTTTCCTTGACATTTTGAGCAGCTAAACTGACGAATCCCCGCATTCCCGGACCGTTAAAATGGGTATAGCAAGCCAGATCCCGAATTCTACCTCCATGCGTGTCGGGAGAGCGGTATTCATCCTCACGAAGTTATCTTCCTCGACGACATAGGCAGGTAAGTTTCCCAAACTCAATACCACGTTAGCGGCGCATACTAACGTGTGATCGCCTCGGAAGAAACCTCAAGACAGCCAGGGAACTTGGGATGGTCACTATACGTGAGCAATCTTTTCGTTCGTTATTGCGTGCGCCGGTGGCGGCAGGTGGTCACCACTACGATAACGCCGCGTGTTTACTGTTCTGGGCTTGGCATGGCTTCTGCTCAGTGGCACCACCTGTTGCTTCGTCCGTTGTCCCAGGCAGAACGCCCGATGCTAACGTTAACCCTCTAAAATCGCACAAATGATGATTTATGCAGACGTGCCCATCGGTGGAACGCGAGAAGCGGTTGGGCAGCTAGAGGAGATGCTCGGCGTCCAACTATCCATCTCAAACGATGGATGTGAAGGTGATGAAGGGGACGGATCAGATCTCGCGAAGTTATGAGGATCGTCAGTACAGATTGGGACTCGCAATACAGATCGCCCCTCACAAAAGATTTGTGTCGTAACGTTTCGAATACCAGCTGGTCAGTTGTCTGAGGAGGGATCCGAGTCCTTAGTTCATGAAACATTGATGCAACAATATCATCATTCCACAACGCCGTCGGGATCCAACCGTCCAGGTATCCAATGTGGACCGGAACAGTGAATAAATATCCATTGAATTCTAAGATTGCGGACAGACAGCTCGGTACAACCCACGCGGGTAACACTATGACACTTCTGAGAGTACTTAGAACGGCTTGTCCGATGGGGGAGTCTTGTCCTCGAAGTAACCTCCAACCTAGCATGGCGAGAGCGCGGGACGGGGTAGGGAAAATAAACATGACCCAAGACTCCAGGGATAATTTAGTACGGCCACTCACTACCGGGACATGGATGAGAAGACCGTTCCGCACGACTGGTGTCACAGACAGCACCTTCATACAAGTCAGGTCATGAGAACAAGCCCAAATGAAATATTACGCACAAATAGTGCAGTAGTTCCAATGCCGAAACCCCACGCGCCAAGGGAGGGTCCCCAATTCCTGATGAACTAAACGGTAAAGGGCATCCGTGGACTGGTCGTCAGAAACTGGCAAGTGCTAATGCACCATCGAACTCCGCTGCTAGCCACTCACCCTTTTGGCATAGGTGGTTGGCGAAGCCGATTGTAAGACCAAGCGAGTCATCATAAGTAGCTCCTCCTCCTCTTTCTCTAAAACTGAGAAGTAAGTTGTTCCCTCACGAAGATTTTTCACAGGAGTTGTGTCGCGCATGCGGCGTTGGTCGGGAAGACGCGGAAGTTTTCTCACGTGGTTTGCCGCGGACATTGAAACCGGTGGCAAGTCCATACACGGAAATCAAGAAGGAAGACTGTCGTACGTGGTTCTCGGGGCCCGCCCTCCGGGTGGTTGAACAGAAAAAAACGTCCGCAAAGCTAAATTTTGTATGTAATATGAATTCGAAGCCAGGCGTTGGTGGTGCGCTAACACTAGCACTATAGCCTTCAACAGAATCAGATAGGCTGATATATTATGAATCCCGTGTCTGCCTTCTTATATTGTTGATTGTCTCCAATTGGTGGAGTAAAAGAACTGTATTTTGGTTTGAACCTACTTCCGATGCGAACCAGCACGAGTCCACACATGCCCACGCCAACACACGTAATGCCGTGCGTAATTAGGTGCGGTGGCGTGAAGCCATCCCTGCACATATTCTGTGCGATCTGCGGAAGTCTGATGTTCCTGAAACCCGGCAAACACTGCGAAGGTACCCTACCCGATATCTGGCTTATCTGATGTGATTCCGTGCCCAAAACCTCATCCATTATGAACCATATTCCAGGCCCGGCGTCACCACCGGAACAAGAGTCAACGAACTGAGCGTTACATACATATGTATATAGATCATCAGTCTCGATATAGTCTAGCCTAGAGAGAAGCCCACCCACGCCGTAACTTAATACCGCACCAAAGTAGAGCTTGGACATCGCTCGCCGCACAAGAAAAACAGAAAAAAAAGGAACTATGGATAAACGTTCTCATTGCCATCCAGATTTCTTATCACAGCTCTAACACAGGTGGATAGTAGTGAGACCCGAAGGCGTGCTGTAAATCGTAGCAGACGCCACAGCGAGTCACTAATATGCAATAACAAAGGTACAGGTAGAGTTTCACCGCGTAGCAATGGCACAACAAGAATTGAGTATGTACCTCGTTCGCAATGAGGCGACAGCATGGACCACCAGTTTCTGCAACAAACCCTATTCTGAAATTGTCAGATTTCCTAAGGCCTGGGCGATCCAAGGTCACCTCGCAGGCACGGATGGGAAAGGCACCCACAGCAAGGAGGTGGCTTTAATCACGCATGCAGTGCTCTCGCGATGCGGATATTCGTCGCATTTACCCGGCCCAAAGTATGATTTATAAGGATCTGACTGAGATGTCATGTCCAGTTGCAGCATGATCCAACCGCGCGTTCTGCGGTCGGCGAACCGCCACATGTTACGTAGAGTCGAGGTTCGTGGAATGATATTACGAAAGTCGGAAGTAGTATTGTGTTCAATTGTTCTTAAGACTATACCCGTAAACAAGCATTCGGGATGGCAATATATCATCAATATCGAGTTCCACGAGGATATGTTACCGTGTGATACTCTGCAGTATAACAGGCGTCAAGGTAGAGCGAGCGTTTAGCGCAGAGCCTGCCCTCGCGATGGAAGTGAGTTGATGCCGCGTATCCCACGCTTGGCAGGAGCGAAACAAGTTACCGAGTGGCGAAAAAAAAAAGAAGACGCCTCGTTGCTGTGGAAAGCCTCGGGAGCATCTTAAATTATGTTTCTCTTTGTCAACATTATGAGGTCACAAGCAACAGCCCAGAATACTCGCACACCTGGCCTCAAGTCGTGACTTGTGGAAAGGTCTGGTCGCCAGAAACCACCCCAAAACGGTCAGCAAATGTAGGCCCTCTACCCTCTATCTTCATATCCATGACACGCCAGAAATTGCACCCTTTCCCATCATTCTGCGCGCCAGCATAGCAAACCCACCAGTATCTGTCGGTCTTGCCATCGTGTCGGATTCTTCATATCGGCTCGCAGAATTGTAGGAACGCCACATTTACATCTCGGGATACTGTTTGGATTGAAATCTGGGACGGTAAAACCTGAAGGTGACGTTGATCCTGCAATTGGATGGCTCGGGCGGCGACGTCGGCCTCGATGGATGAGGATAAAGGGGTCGATACAGGTCTAGAGCTGACTGAGGCGGGATGGAATGCTTATACGATTCCTGCGTTGCCGCATGCATGATAACCAACTAGTAAATCACAGATAAGTACCAAAGTATAAGGAAAGTCGGAAGATACTGCTGACAGAATTGTGTGGTAAGGGAACATTGAACGTCCTGGCGTGTCGTTTGCTGACTTCGTCTGACGGTACCACCTCACGTAGGCGAAACGTACGTGTCGTACCTGAAACGTGTGATAAAAAGTAGTCCGTGATTAAAGAAGTTGAACCCACCCAGACTTAGCGACGCTATAGTAGGATAGGGTCCAAGGTAAGTCAGCTGGTCAGAGTGAGGGCCAACACTTTCTTTCGTTCCTTCGTAACAGTTTGCGGCGGCAACATTCGCGTGCCATAGCTTTTCTCCTGGCTCATGACCAGCCCACTCGAGGGGAAACCTATTGCGTTTGCGCAATTCCTCGTTCACGATATTTTCTATGTATTGACACGCTTCCTCCATAAGTTCCGGGAATGTATCAGGAGGATCAGTACGGCGGCCGTTATACCTTCAGCACCCCTTCAGCAACTGCTAAGGAAGACCTCAGCTGAAACGGTCACGCACCAGTACTGAGCAGCCTCGTGCCACGAGTTGTCTTCACCCTGTTTCCTCACAAAAAATGATGTCCGATGAGGGCTCTCTACCACCCGGTCAAACAGCCACCATCGGTTGCGCCTCCAGGAATGAGACAAGTCTACCATGAAGTAGAATAGTTTACAAGCAAGTTCTGGTGGTAGAATGGAGAGATGCAGAGTGCATGGCGTGTGTTCTGCGACCATAGACGGGTTCGAAAGAATAAGAGGAGGTAGTCGTGGTATTGAGGATTTGGATGTGGGAGGGCTCCGCAAGACTTGCATAAGATTCATGGCGGGTTTCGCTGTGGTACCTGCAGAACTTGCCGGGGCAGCGGGTCTTTTTGGCTCAGCGGGGTGCTGCACGTCCTTTCGTTTCTTAGTGCTCGGAGGCTTCTCAGAAGTTGAAGTCCCTGGACTAATCCAGCCGGTCAAGTCAGATGAAGCAAGTTTCCTCTTCGTTGAGTTGATGGGCGTCGCGTTGTATGTCTTGTATCTTGCATTGATGACATCGGCAGTGGCTCGCGCGTCTCCGTCGCATTCGACCAATGTATCGAGTACAACACCATTACCAGGGTGGGACACTACGAGCATACTGACGACCAATGCAATCAGTGTATCCGTGTCTGTGCCGTCCATGGTTGATCGCTGATCGTGCGTCTCAGGGGATCGACGTGACACGAGTTATGATCGGGTACCGGGTATTAGTCACGAATGGACAGCTTGATCCAATCAAAATCCGATATTATATCTTTCAAGTATGTACGTCCCCATCAGCAGTCCTCGTGTGTTATTTTGATTGTACACGCAGGTTGCCACCCCAGATGACTCCCATCGGCAGAGAGTTGTAGCTCTGTTTGTCCTCAGAGTCCTGCCATGGCTCACAGAAGCCGATATCTCTCGTTGGGGATGGGTCTAGCAGAGCTTTGCAAACCCGCTACCGTCATCAAGAACGACGCTCTCCACGCGTTGAAGGCACCTGCATATGTCGCTGACGGTGATCAATGCGTCGGCAGTATATCTGGCTCCGATCTCCTGTTCCGTTGTCTCATTTCGTTCCGCATTATGGAAATTGCCTGAGCAGCCCCTTCTGTTCATAATCTCTCCGATTATCCAGGCTGGCAGGGTGGTACCCAAAGTTACTGCTCTTACTAAGAGACCCGTGCGAAGGCCACTTATGTTTCTTGGCAAGAAGATGAAGACCCGTATGCTGTCGGGTTGCATGCGCTCCCTGGCTCGGCTGCGACCCGGATATGTTGATGGGATGGTCGGACATTTCATTATTGATGACTTTCAGAAAGCCTGCACCCGAAGTCAATGTAATTTCGGCGCCTCTGGAGATAACATCGTTACGGGAACGCAAATTGCAGGCAGGGCTCACCATGCTCCGGTGCGTTAACGAGGTATTTTTAATCCCCCTGTGAGTCTCACGTTCTAATCTTATGATGTCTATCAAGGTCACCGTCCTCGCCACTTCCGAACGGAGCAAATATATTTGGTTATAGGAGTCACAAGTAATGTCACGATAGACGGGCGCTCGTCCCTTTTCGGGGTAAGTGGGTGGTGATAACTTTGATATCTCGTTTTCTAGTGGACAATTTCAGAGAGCGCTACCCTCCCCCACGGGTCTGGTACCGATCCTGTGCTTGGACGATCGGATCTCGTTGGAAGATCGCTGCATGAAATATAGCAGCCTATGCCTAGTCAGTCCTTGCGTACTCCAAGATCCAACGGAACGATGTTAACATCGCATATAGACGTGCATATCACAGGACTCTCAAGCCGCAGGCGAGTATCTCAACATTCAACGCTGCGATGGAAGTTACTGTCACAGCCAGGGTGGATGAAGTTTCTTGCTGGTCTGGGCCAGTACTTCACACAGACTGGGCCACGGACAACCTTATGTTGTACTCTGGTGATACCTCAACTTTGATTGACAAATGAGGCACAGCAGGGATCGGTCTAGAAGATCACAAAGCACCTTATTTCCAGGGAGGTTCAGACGACGCCAGTGAGGCTCGGCATGCATTCTCAAATGCACGAGGTGTATATATCGAGGACAAAGTGAGGTTTCACGGACCTTGTTTGACCATTCGTGCGGACTAATCCAGGTTTGTAAGGTAGGGATCCGTCTGGAGGATTGCTTCTACATTAATCAAGACGGGGATGCTGTGTACCTCACAGCTGGTGCGGGCGGTCAAGTATTGGATCCTCTGTATCCATAATCTTTCTTGACGCCGGAAAACAAACGGAAATGAGTTGGAATGATAGGTTCACACGGAACTGCTGTGATAATTTCCAATTAGAGTTAGATTATGAGGGGTTCAGCTCAGCAGCTGCAAGGCCAGAAACATTGTCGTCAAGACCTGCAATTTGAAATATAATGAATGATAACACCGCGTGTTCTGCCTTTTCTTTTTGGCTAAGCTGGTTCTCTCACAGATGCCGTTGATGTGCTCACTCTTTCTAGGAAAACTCCCAAGACTTCTGTGACAGTCAGTGGGCGGCGTATGAAAAACAAATTATCGCACTGGCATACATGACCTTTACAGAATCCACCAAGATAGTACTACAATTTCATTAAAATAGCTGGAAAAGTTGCAAATAAACACCGAGGTAATTAGTCCTCGAGGTGTCCAGAATAGGGGAAACTCATAGGAGGAACAGATATCCAGAAAAGAAGGCTAATTCCCCAGAACTACCCGAGGAGAGGAACCATGATACCCGCTCGTGTTAGTATAGACTTATAATACCATACGCAATAACATGCACGGAGGGAGATAAGATAGATAGGCGGTGGCATTCTACCAATGAGAGGACGACGAGCGATCGCTCGAGATCAGAAAGCCTCCCGCAACTCGTCCGGAGAAGGGACAGGTAACGGGACAGCTGCAGGGGAAACCGGGGTTGATGGGATGTTGGATGAAGGACGGACCACCTCTTGTGATGCATACCGCGGGAAAGGATTACGAGTGTGCATCCGGGAAATGGGAGAAGCTATATGGTTGACACATCGTTAGTAAAGCTATGGAGGGAGTTGTGTGGTACCAACCTAGTATTTGAGCGTGCCACCTGGAAGTTACCTCGGAAGCGTGGGCGTCCCAGTTGGCAGTGAAGTTGTCCCCAAAGGGCTCTGGAGAGCAAGTTACGGTACCCTTCTCAGCATCGTTATCATCTGTCTGGTTCGCACACTGCCATTCTGACTTTGATGGAGTAAGGTCAAGTTTGGTCCTGGACCTATACTGCATGCCAATGGACAGCGACGTTGCAGCGTTGCGACGGGGACGTAGTGTAGGAGACGTGGGAGGGAACATCGCTGGGCGTAAGATGGAAAGAAACTCTTCTAGAGCCTCCGATGGAAGGCTGGAGCTATAGGATCGGAAGGTCAGGTTAGAGATAATCGCACAACCAGATGTCGGGTCGCATCGGACACAAGCGTACGGAGTGACAGTACGCCGATGTACGACCGGACCTGAACATTAACAAATGAAAGACACGTACAGTGGGGATGCTCGGGAAGAGCATGACTCCTTATCAGCGGAGGCAGAGGAATGAACACGAGACGGTAGTTTGCGTTCCTCGATGCTCGCGTTATCTTCGGGGATGGCTAGACATTCTGAGTCATTCCCAGCGCTGGAGAGCCTAAAGTGGGTGGAACGAGGGAAATGGGGATAGACGGAGGTGACGCGGACGGGACGAGGGGCAACAAGGACAGGATTATCGTTGACGCTAATACTCATGGCTTGACGGTAGATATTGAAATATGCGTAGTTATGGAGCTCTAAGCGTGATGATAAAGTGTAGGTGATTGAACGATAAACACGAGGTAGCAATGCGATGTGGACGACAACGACGACGACGACGACGGCGACTAACAAACAAGATGCACTTTACATACGATCAAAGGGTCGCTGTTTGTTCGTGTTTGTCCTTCTCCCCTGACTTCTAAGTTATCCCCTCCAAGCAACGCAGTGAGGAAGATGCCAATAACGGTGCCTCGTCACCGCCGCGCAGGATAATGACAACCATCGCCTTGGGAAAGTAATAGCTGGATCGTGTCCATCGGGCCGATTCAATTGCAGCCTGCTTTTATATTCGCTGAGCGATCTGTGTCGTTTTCATCGGAAGAACCATGTAACGCCTCCTTCCTCAGACGTAAACCGATTTGTCAATTGACATCTTTCCTCATGCGATGCCGTAGGAAGGTCAGCTGTTCTGTCAAACAATTGCGCTTATATTTGCATAAAATCCACGAGATTCCAACTGTGCACTCTTGCCACCTTACAGCAATGGCCCCCGACAATGAAGCTGTTCATGATGAGGCTTGCCCTCTACTTCTTCATTCTCATGCCGAGTCGCAGACACCTCCTCAAGCGTCGCCGACTCCCCTTCCAGTGGGCCAGCTCGCAGCTTTATGCACAGTCAGACTGGTAGATCCCATCGCGTTCACACAATTGTTCCCATACGTGAACGATTTCATGAGCGATTTACACCTTACCGATGATCCTTCCCGCATCGGTTTCTACAGTGGCATGGTGGTACGTCAATCTGGCTACTATTCAGCCAAAAGTATGCACCATCCTTGTAGGAAAGTACTTTTGCGGTATCACAACTTTGCTCGATATATCTATGGGCAAAGCTGTCTGGTGTGTCACACCTACTTTGTCTCGATTGCCGCGTACCTACACACTGTTGTTAGATAAGATTGGTCGTAAACCCGTCATCCTTACGGGTACAGTAGGAACTGCAATGACGACCTTGGGCTTTGGCTTGTCAAAGTCGTTGACGGGACTTTTGTTTGCGCGGGGCTTTGGTACGACGCTCTTATCTCCTTCCACAGCCAGTGAATAGACTCTTATTACTATTCAGCGGGTCTGTTTTCTGGGAACATTGCTGTCATTCATTCAGTCGTTGGTGAAATCACAGATTCCACGAATCAGGCCAGGGCAATTCCCATTTATGCACTCATGTGGCAAATAGGGTCCGTAATCGGGTTAGTAATCTGTGCCCTGGTGGACTATAACCATCTCAATGGATAATCTACTGTAGCCCGCTTATTGGTGGAACCTTCTCTCACGCAGCTTCCAAATACCCAGATCTACTCGGCTACGCCATCTTCGAGAAGTATCCCTACTTTTTCCCATGCCTTGTTTCTGCTATTATTGCATTTGTTGGTGTTCTTCTTGGGTTCGCATTTTTGGAAGAGGTAATGTGACAACTTCGTGACAATGATAACAGTACTCATCATGAGTGACAGACTTTGCCCAGCAAGTGCAGGCGGAACACCGAAAAGAAATTCTCCTCCTTAGGGTCGAGTGGACCAAGTTTTGATGACGGGTCGCCTATGCTGGAACATAGATCCATGAGCTTGAAAGAAGTACTGGCGTATCCTGCTATATCTGCTCTGGTAACATCCGGTTTTTCGCTGAGTTTCTTGGCTACGTCTTTTGACGTCGTATTCGTGCTTTTCTGCTACTCCGCAGTCCAGTCAGGTGGTCTGGCATTTCCCGTAAGAAAAAAGCTACGGGTTCTTCATAACCGTCTGATAAACGCCGTCAGGCCTCAAAAATAGGATGGTCACTTGCTATTTCGGGGGGTATTTCTTCAGCTCTCCAGATGTTCTTTATGCCTTACCTTCTACGTACGTTCGATTGTGCGAAGATGTACGTCTTCTCCATGGGCGTATGGCCGTTTGCCTACTTTTGCCTTCCCTTTCTCAACCTCATGGCACGTTGGGGTTCCACTGAGGGTGAGGAACTGGATGCGAATGTAGCAACTATTCTCTGGGTCGGGATCGCAATCGTTCTCGGGCTATCAAGGATCGGAATCTTGGCATTTTCGTAAGTCGAGAAGATCTGTAAAAAAAAAAACACAGGATACTGACGCTGCGCAGGACAAGCATGATCTTGGTCAAGGAACATTCGCCGAACCCAAGCGCTCTAAGTCAGTCAAATGGTATCGTGCAGTTTGCGATGTGCTTTGCAAGGGCCTTTGCACCATTTCTAGTCAGGTAAATGTCAGGCTGCGACCAGCCGGGAATGACACTCACTCTCTTCTCTAGTTCCCTGTTTGCTATATCCATCGACAACAACCTACTGTCTGGATATCTCTGGGTTGTCGTCATGATATGTCTGTCCACCTTCATCAGCATTGACTGTCGCAGGATCCTGTTGCATGGCAAAAAGACCATCTCATGAGAAATGGCCGATGACAAACGGATACCAAAAAACATTGCCGTAGAATTTGATGACCTGCCATGAACATTCACAAGGTTTCGAATTTCTTCTGAATTTGTTGTATTTACCATTATGCACAATAGACATGATAAACACTTATAGGGTAGGAATTTATTTGATGATTAACAGACGTGGGCGTGGGTATATAGGCTGCACTTGAACTGCCTTCTAATTCATCCGACAGTGCTTGCTAATAACTTTCGTAGTAGTAACCACGAACAAACCCTGGGCCATTTCCGTCATTGGTCGCATCACCTGTCCTTTGGTGAGTTTTTGATTGTCCGCTTCCTTGTAGCTGCATGACTGGGAACGCGCTTGAAAGCCTCCTAGCGGATCAAAACATTATGCTCCGAACGATGGGGACAATGTTCACCCACAACTTCTGGCGCGGCATGCCTTCCAATCATCTTCATTCGGGGGAACGTTCACCGACGGATATGTATTCGCTAGCCGGCAGAATTCTGTTCTGAACGGCTTCTAATGCCGTTCGGAGGGTCGGTTATTGAGTGAAAGGATCGCGTTCCAGTTGCATATATTCCATGAAATTCCAACTACACACCCTTACCATCTCTCATTGCGATGGCACCCAACGACGAAGCTGTTCACGATGAGGCAGACCCTTTCCTTCCTGACTCTCATGCCGAGTCGCAGACACCTTCTAAAACATTGCCAACCCCACTCCCAATAGGCCAGCTCGCAGCATTGTGCACAGTTAGGCTGGTAGACCCCATCGTATTCACACAATTGTTCCCATACGTGAACGACTTCATAAGCGATTTGCACCTTACTGACGATCCTTCACGCATCGGTTTCTACAGCGGACTGGTCGTAAGTTCATCTTACCACACGTTCAGAAGACAGTGCGCGTCATCTTTATAGGAAAGTAGCTTCGCAATATCACAACTTTGCTCGATATACCTATGGGCAAAGCTGTCCGGTATGTCATACCTCGTTTCGATTGCCGCATACCCACGTCCTGTGCGTTAGATGTCATTGGTCGTAAACCCGTCATTCTTTTGGGTACGCTGGGGACGGCCATGGCGACTTTGGGGTTTGGCCTGTCAAAGTCACTGGCGGGAATTTTGTTTGCGCGAAGCCTAGGTACAGCACCCTCCGCTACCATGGACAGGCTCTGATTACTATACAGGGGGTCTGTTCTCTGGGAATCTTGCTGTTATACATTCGGTACTTGGCGAAATCACCGATTCCACGAATCAGGCCAGGGCAATCCCCATTTATGCACTCATGTGGCCGATTGGGTCCGTAGTTGGGTTAGTAACTTGTGCCCTGGTGGGGTATGACCACCTTACTCAACAGATAATCCATCGTAGCCCCCTCATTGGTGGAACTTTCTCTCACGCAGCTTCCAAATATCCAGATTTACTTGGTTATGCCATCTTCGAGAAGTACCCTTACTTTTTCCCGTGCCTCGGTTCCGCTATTATTGCATTCGTCGGTGTTCTTCTTGGGCTCGTATGCTTGAAAGAGGTAATGTGTCATAGCGTGGCGATAGCGACAGTACCATTCACTAGGTGCGATAGACTCTGCCCAGCAAGCGTAAGGGGAACAATGCAAAATGTACTTCGAGCGAGCCAAGTCTCGACACGGGGCCACCCATCCCGGGACACAAAACTATGAGCTTAAAAGAAGTTTTGGCATGTCCTGCTATATCTTCTCTCGTTTCATCCGGTTTTTCGCTCAGCTTTGTATACACGTCCTTCGACGTTGTATTCGTACTTTTCTGCTACTCTGCGGTTCAGTCAGGTGGCCTGGCGTTTTCTGTAAGAAATCCACGTCCAGTCCTTCCTAACTGCCTCTGAGGTACGTTTTCAGGACTCGAAAATAGGGTGGTCACTCGCCATCGCGGGGTGGCTTTCTTCTATCCTCCAGCTGTTCTTCATGCCCTACCTCCTACGCAAATTTGAATGTGCGAAGATGTACGTCTTCTCCATGAGCGTGTGGCCTTTTGTCTTCTTCTGCTTTCCCTTTCTCAACCTCATTGCATATTGGGGTTCCGCCGAGGATGGGAAAGTGGATGCCAAGATAGTAGTCATTCTCTGGGTCGGGATCGCAATCACTCTTGGACTATCAAAGATTGGATCTCTTGCATACTCGTGAGTCCCGGAAAACCACAGCGTAAAAACCAGATACTAACTTTGTGGACAGGACGAGCATAATCCTGGTCAAAGAGCATGCACCGAATCCGGGTGCTCTAAGCCAGGCGAATGGTATCGTACAGTTTGCAATGTGCTCTGCACGCTCCTTTGCACCATTTTTCGTCAGGTAGGTGTCGGACCACGACACAATCACGAATGATATCCATGGCCTTTCAGTTCCCTGTTTGCTTTATCCATCGATAACAAACTGCTATGGGGATACCTCTGGATTTTCGTCATGGTATCCATATCCGCTTTGAGCGGCATTAGCGCTCGCAGGGTCTTATGGCATTGCGGAGGACAACCGCCTGAAGAATGGCAGATGTCAAGAAGACATCTTTAAAACACTCCTGTAGAATCTGATCCCATTTCGTGAACGCTCGCAACATGTTATGTCTCTTGGTATCATATTGTATATACCATTATGCAGCATAGATCTGACAAACAACCAAGTATAAGGGTAGGAACTCGTTTCATGATCTCAGGTAAGGCACATTGGTGTGCCTACACCTCAACTGTGGTCGTTATAGCTTGGACAGACCATTGGCGGGTTCACCAAGAGCATAAAGAGCATCGAGTTCCCTCTTAAACTTGGTGTAGGCATCTTTACGCCGTAACTTGAGAGTGGGTGTCAACGTATTTTCTTCGACAACGAAGGGGTCCATGGTGACATGGATGCGCTTAACACATTCAAATCTATGCGAGGATAAACACATCAAGAATAGAAAAGAACAGTGGTGAAAAGGCCATACCCTGCAAGCCCATTCTTCCTTGCTTCTGCGTTTAACAAGCCGAGCACTTCCCGTACGACTCGGGGATTCTTCACCGCGTCATTGAGCGCAGGAATATCATTGGGTTCCACCTTCTTGCCAAGAAGAGCGGATGCCAATGGTGCTAAAACCAAGGGATCAGGGACAACAACAGCAAGCAAGTACGGCTGCAAAGAATCTCCATGGACGTAGATTTGTTGAACAATGGGACTAGTGGCATACGAGTTCTCAACCCTCTGAAGTGTTACATACTCGCCTTGCGCCAATTTCATGATGTTCTAGTGTGGGCGAAGTGTATCAGTACCAAGGGTAGGCCCAAGGAATTAACGCACCTTGACGCGATCGATGATCTTAAAGCGTCCAGAACTATCGACTTCTGCGACGTCCCCGGTGTGTATCCAACCGTCCCTCAGCGTCTCCTGGGTATTCTTCTCATCTAATGGATACCATTCATTGTCGCGGGCCTCATCAAATGGCGAAAAAGGTGTAGACCTACCTTTGTAATACCCCACGAAGCAGTTTGGGCCGCGGACACATAACTCTCCTCGTGGGTTCGGCTTATCGCTAGATAAGTAGTTCATAGCTGGAATGTCGACGAGCTTCGTCTCAAGAATTGGTTGAGGTGGTCCGATCGTCCCGCTGCTAGTGGGATCTCCGCGCAAAGTACGCGTACAAACTCCACAACTCTCTGTCATACCATAACTGCCCAGAATCATCAATAGGGTATGCTCACGCGGTCTTAAGATCTCGCTTACCCTGGACGAAAATCAGTGAAGGAAAAGGGGTAAAGAACACTCGTACCTTCCGTAACGTCACAACCGAAAGCAATCTCGAGGAAATCAACCACCTCGGCGCTGATGGGCGCCGAGCCGGTGACTATCAGCATGATATTACCTCCAAGTACACCGCGAATCTAGCTGCAAATCTGAGCAAACCATTCCAGCACCGCACTAAACGACCTCTCACGAACCTTGCGGAATACCAATGCGTCCCACATTACATGGGTATTTAACCCAGTCTTGTGAAGCTGGTCTAATTTCGTCTGCAGTGCTGTTCGAAAAATAGCACCCTTCACACCCGGTACATTACCAGCGGACATAGCAGCTTGGTATATTCTATTCAGTAGCCGTGGTACCGATGGAAAAAACTGAGGTTTCAGTGCTTGTGCATCATCCATCAGACGTAATGGATCGCCGGTGAAGTAACCAATACATCCGCCCATGGCAATTGTCGCCAATTCGCAAATTCGCTGCACACTCGAACCATCGAGGTATATTACTAGACGTAAGTAGAATTCTACGGACCTCAGATATGTGTGCCAACGGCAAGTAAGACAAGAGACAGCAGCCCTTGGGGAAGTTGACACCCAAGGTGTTAGTATACGCCGCGCTCGCGAGATTCATGTGAGTGATGGTTGCTCCTGTGAAAAGATGAGTTAAGGGCCATTGACTTCGGAAGCGAGGTTCCACCTTTCGGCAAGTTTGTCGTTCCCTATCACCGAGTGTGGATCAAAGAGGGCATCAAGAGGAACAATTCTACACGTACCGAAGTATAGCACAGAGATGCGATCTGATCAGGGGACACCGGAAGCGGTTCAATGAGATTTTCCTTCGCCATACTTCTCGACTGTAAAACTAACGATCAACATGTGGGCCAACTAATCAAAAAAATCTCACCGACTTTCGCTTAGTTCGGTGATCCGAATGCCCATAGTTTCCCCCCAGGAAGAGAGTAAACCCTTGACATCATCTCCTAGAGGGTCAAAGGACACGATGACCTTCAAACTGGGGATAATTGCAGCTAGTTTGAGTAATGTCGCTATGTGGTCCGGGGTGGTGAATATGATAGGAAGGTGTGCATGATTGATGCTATCCAATACGGTAAGGTAGTCGGCAGTAAATGTAAGAGAAACGACCTACATGTATTCTACCGAAATCGATCAGGGAATGTCCATTTAAATGCAAGAACGCCGTACCTACTGATTCCCTCCCTAAGGTATCATACAGGCTGACACCCACTTTTCCATAAGCATGCAGTGCAAGCTCGACTAATTGCCACTCTACACCACCGTCATGAAACCCATAAAACAGTATCATGAAAATACTTTACCTGGTCGGTTTTGTGCCCATATGCCAACCGTCTCTATGTCTGTTGCCTTGAGTTCGCCTGTGCTAAACAAACGAAGCAGTGCACTGCCAATTCGACGTCTTCTTGCATCCACTTGACGGTAGGTTTGCCATACGTAGGGACCGAACTTGAGCGGAGACTTGGAAAGAACCGGTCTATGTCCCAGGAGGTTGGCATCCGGGTTGGACGAGTAGCCGCTGTTGAAAATGTCTTGGAGTGTCTTCGGAAAGATCGGGGCATTGGGATCAAGAAAACCATAGATAGCTTTAAATGTGTAAGCAGAAGGCTTGTAACTTAAGGGCGAGGATGGCTCACCGTTTCTGTAGTGAGCTGTATGATTGTGTTTCGTTAACGAACGCCAGCGGATAATCGATTAGGCCTCGGTGACGCACGAGTTTGTCCAGGTTGCTTGGTACCAGGAACGGTCACTCCCTGCTTGCCATAGTCGACGCTGTCTGGTAGAGGTGTGTACGTGATTGGCATAGTGCTAGTACCCCGACTGTCGACAACGTGCAAATCAGCAATAGACGGCCTTGAGCAAACTCGGCAGGTTCATCATAACCAGGCTTCCCACGCAACGGCCATCTAATGCGCTGGGTCACATCTGATCACATCAGACATTCTCAGGGTATCTGATCTCGTCCGACTAGAACCGACCTCATCATACAAAAGTTTTGCCTGGGGTCTAATGGTTAAGGCCAATATCAATGGTTGGAGATTAGCAACCATATGTACTCAGGGGCAAGGCAGTGGGTGCTAAAAGTTTGTCGGATCTTGAATAGACTTGACTGACTTTGAATTGAGACAAGCATGAGCAGTCCCGTCCTGAGTACTTGAGTCCCCACAGTGTACACCATGTGGTGTGTATCGCAGATTCAGAGAAATCGTTCGATTCCATGCCTTAGCTCAAACTCGGACCAGCGCGGACGGTTGTATAGAGTGGAAGTAACCTCCTTACAGCGATTTGCATCGCTTCGCAGAGCTGCATCAGATTTTACTCCTCGTGCTACATGCTAATTAATTTCATTTAGACTCTGGAGGAACTGTATGACGATGAGTGGAGTGCCCGCAGCAGCAGTCCATCTGTGCTGGTGTGATTCTGACTGGCCGCAAGAGTCTTTCTGCTTCCTAACAGTGACCGGTACCGGGATGTTGACGAACAGGTCAAATCCGAGGACAAAAATCAATGGGTCCGGAATGCGCACGGCGCGATATTGTCCAGAACGCTCGTTACTGTTGCCGCAAGCGTATCGGACCCAGATTCCCTGTTCAGTCAGAAACCACTCAAGATATCGACTGGAGATGGCGACTCACTCAATGTGGTGTTGTATGCTGTAATTCCCTCTATCTGTCCATTGGGTTGCAGATTGCATCATCATAGCCAACCCCTTCCCCCCATACTTCTGTCACCTTGCTCTGACCCATTCACATTTGTGTCATCTCAGTACAGCTCACCAGACCCACCATTTACAATCATAGCACAAGGTAAAACATTCTCCTGTATTCCCATACCGCTTGCAAAACCGTGATTTCAAACCTGGTGACCTCTTATACCTTGTATATGTGTGGCGATATTCAGATCCTTTTAGATCCCTCTTTGCTTTATCCACCGACAACGAACTGCTATGAGAATATCTCTAGATTGCCGTCATGATGTCCATATTTACTTTCAGTAGCAGTGATGCTTGCAGGATCTTGTTGCGTCCCAAAAAACAGCCACGGGAGGAACGGTAGATCTCACCCTTAGAACATTCCACCCACAAAGTTCGATACCACTGTTTGGTTTTCATACTCCATATACTACCATTATGCAAAATACAAAAGGATAAAAAAATTCATTTCACCGGGCGAGGGACCTTAGTGTGCCTGCACCTCAACTGTGGTCGTTACAGCTTAGAAGAACCATTGGCCGGTTCACCAAGAGCATAAAGGGCATCGAGTTCTCTCCTGAACTTGGCGTGAGCGTCTTTGCGCCGTAACTTGAGAGTGGGTGTCAACGTATTTTCTTCGATGGTGAAGGGGTCCATGGTGACATGGATGCGCTTAACAAATTCAAATCTAAGGAAGGGTAAGCACATTGAGGATAAAAAAGAACAGAAACGAAAGTCCATACCCTACAAGCCCACTCTTCCTTGCTTCTGTGTTTAATAAACTGAGCACTTCCTGGACGACCCGGGGATTCTTCACCGCGTCATTGAGCGCAGGAATATCATTGGGTTCCACCTTCTTGCCAAGAAGAGCGGATGCCAATGGTGCTAAAACCAAGGGATCAGGGACGACAACAGCAAGCAAGTACGGCTGCAAAGAATCTCCATGGACGTAGATTTGTTGAACAATGGGACAAGCGGCATACGCGTTCTCAACCTTCTCGAGCGCTACATACTCGCCTTGCGCCAATTTCATAATGTTCTAGTGTGGGTGGAGTACGTATCAGTCCCGAGGGTGGGCCCAAGAAGAAGACGTACCTTAACCCGATCGATGATCTTAAAGCGTCCAGAACTATCGACTTCTGCGACGTCCCCAGTGTGTATCCAACCATCCCTCAGCGTCTCCTGGGTATTCTTCTCATCTGATAGAGTTCGTTTTCGCGGCCTCTACAAATAGTGAAGAGGTGTAGACATACCTTTGTAATACCCCACGAAGCAGTTTGGGCCGCGGACACATAACTCTCCTCGTGGGTTCGGCTTATCGCTAGATAGGTAGTTCATAGCTGGAATGTCGACAAGCTTCATCTCGAGAATTGGTTGAGGTGGCCCGATCGTCCCGCCGCTAGTTGGGTCTCCCCGTGAAGTACGCGTACAAACTCCACAATTCTCTGTCATACCATAACTGTCCATAGTCATTAACGGGATATATTCAGGCAATCTTACAACCTCACTTACCCTGGACGGAAATCAGTGAAGGAAGAAAAAGAAGGACACTCATCGTACCTTCTGCAACGTCACAACCGAAAGCAATCTTGAGGAAATCAACCACCTCGGCGCTGATGGGGGCCGAACCGGTGACCATCAGCATAACATTGCCCCCAAGCACAGCACGAATCTAAGCGCGGAGCTGAGTGAACCATCCCAACGCTGTGCCAGGCAACCTGTCACGAACCTTGCGGAACACCAATGCATCCCATATTACATGGGTGTTTATCCCAGTCTTGTGAAGCTGGTCTAATTTCGTCTGCAACGCTGTTCGGAAAATAGCTCCCTTCACACCCGGTACATTACCAGCGGACATGGCAGCTTGGTATATTCTATTCAGTACCCGCGGCACCGATGGGAAAAGCTGAGGTTTCAGGGCTTGTGCGTCATCCATCAGACGTAAGGGATCTCCAGTGAAGTATCCAATACATCCGCCCACGACCATCGTCGTCAATTCGCAAATCCGCTGCACACTCGAACCATGGAGATGTGTTACTAGACGTAAGTAGGATTCTACGGACCTCATAAATGTGTGCCAACGGCAAGTATGATATGAGACGGCAGCCATCGGGAAAGCTGGCACCGAAAGTGTTGGCATACGCCGAACTCGCGAGATTTATGTGCGTGAGGATTACTCCTGTGAGAAAATGAGTTATGGGACTTTGACTTCGGAAACGATGTTCTACCTTTCGGCAAGTTTGTTGTCCCCTATCGTCGACAATGGATCACAGAGAGAATCAAAAAGCACAATTCTGCACGTACTGAGGTATAGCACAGAGATGCGATCTGATCAGGGGACACCGGAAGCGGTTCGATGAGATTTTCTTCGCCATACTTCTCGACTGTAAAACTAACGATCAACATGTGGGCCAACTAACCAAAAAAATCTCACTGACTTTCGCTTAGTTCGGTGATCCGAACGCCAATGGTTTCCCCCCAGGAAGAGAGTAAACCCTTGACATCATCTCCTAGAGGGTCAAAGGACACGATGACCTTCACACTGGGGATGCTTGCAGCTAGTTTGAGTAAAGTCGCTATGTGGTCCGGGGTGGTGAATATGATAGGAAGTTGCGCATGATTGATGCTATCCGATACGGTAAGGTAGTCGGCAGTAAATGTAAGAGAAGCGACCTACATGTATTCTACCGAAATCGAATTTGATCAGGGAATGGCAATTTAAATGCAAGAACGCCGTACCTACTGATTCCCTTCCTAAGGTATCATACAGACTGACGCCCACTTTTCCATAAGCATGCAGTGCAAGCTCGACTAATTGCCACTCTACACCACCGTCATGAAACTCATAAAACAGCATCGTGGAAATACTTTACCTGGTCGATTTTGCGCCCATATGCCAACCGTCTCCATGTCTGTTGCCTTGAGTTCGCCTGTGCTAAACAAACGATGCAGTGCGCTGCCAATTCGACGTCTTCTGGCATCCACTTGACGGTAGGTTTGCCATACGTAGGGACCGAACTTGAGCGGAGACTTGGAAAGAACCGGTCTATGTCCCAGGAGGTTGGCATCAGGGTTGAACGAGTAGCCATTGTTGAAAATGTCTTGGAGTGTCTTCGGAAAGCTCGGGGCGTTGGGATCAAGCAAACCATAGATAGCTTTAAGAAGCGTAAGCTAGCTAGAAGGCTCGCAACTTAAGAGTGAGGATGGCTCACCGTTCCTGTAGTGAGCTGTATGATTGTGCTTCGTTAATGAAACCCGGTAGATTAGGTCTCGACGACGTACCGGTTTGTCCTGGTTGCTTGGTCCCAGGAACGGTCACTCCCTGCTTGCCATAGTCGACGTTGTCTGGTAGAGGTGTGTATGTAATTCGCATAGTGCCTTGACTGTCGGCAATGTTGAAAGCAAACCGATGTGGGACTCTGGACTAAGTTGTGTGTCTCAAATAGTCGGCATCAGGCTGTGCTGGGAAATCAACAGACAGACTGATCATCGCTCGCAGTTCGACAGCCTCCAACAGCGTCGTCAACTCGTTACTCAACAGCGGGTATCAACATATACATCTTCGTTGCTTCTGACAAAATACAGGTGAACCAGTATACAGCTGGTGACCACTCAAGCCTTAGAGTAGGGTAATAATCGTCACTTCGACTTGGCATGTGATTTCGAACACCTCCGGCGAGTGGCAAAAGTTTTTCTTTTAGGTACAAACGATGTTGCTGGCTTTTGGCATGCACTGCTCACTGTGGAAAGCCGAAATGAAAGACATCCTATTGGTGCGCTATTCACTTTGTACAGCGGGTTGCACTTGATCATCAAGTGGTGGCTGGTCCGGAGCGTTTTAGAGTGCCCGGCAGGTTCAGCCGAAATGGACGAACGTCCCCGAGTCGGCGTCGCGGCATCCCGCGAAGACAACGCACCTCGGCCATGGTGTAGTGCAAATTAACCTCGGAGGATTATCTATTGAGTTGGGACCTCTGCCCGTCTGTGGGGAGTACTACTTCGGTACGTACACCATTCAATGGGTTGCCACCGTTGTGGGGTGCGTAATACCAACCAAGGGGTACATCTTTGGCCAAGTGAATGTAAATGGCGGCCACTTGGGAGACTGGTAGTACAGTTTACTCGGTGCGTGTTTGCCCTGGCGTCCCCTCCCCTTCGCCTGCGTGGTATCGGGAAAGCGAATTATCTTGTCGCAAGGGGCAGAAATTGGATACGTGGTATTCCGTCGTTGGTGTTCGCATCAACTATCGTGGCCTACACACGGTATTCTTACGTCGTCGAACTCTTTCCTCGCGGCCTAGCGCTCCAGTCAACTACTGCGTGAGCGACTTCGTCTGCCGGCGGGTGAACCGATAAGAACCGGCCACGTTCTTTCGATTCTTCGGTCTGTGATCAAATTTCAGGAGTCTTCTCTGGAGGGATGTCTGCTCCTCGGCCGCGGACATCCGGAAACACTTGACGACCCACCAGAATGCTAAACATACTTTTCAGGTATTTTGTGATGTGCACGAATAGGTTCACATTGTCTTCCACTGGTCGAAGGTGCTTTGGAGTAGGTGAATTCGGTATTATGTAACCGTGCCACCTACGTATGTCCCCCATAATATTCAGCCCCTGCTTTGGAATTCGGCTATTCTGAGTTGTTCCCGGGTCCTGCTAGCTGATAGTGTTCAGGTCTTATCCGGCGCATGTTTATGTCGTGGTCGGATGTCACCATGGCCGTCCTATTAGATAGCATTACTCTGGTCTGGTTATTATCTTGGGGGTCGACTAATATCGCTACCGGACACGGTCACATGATCAAATTACTACGTCGCGTATATTAATCCTCCGTCATTTTGATGTTCGCTGACGGCGCTCTCCATGCATGAATGGCGGAACCTGTTCGACCCGCCAACACACCGAACCTCCTAGGGCAAGTTCAGAACCTTCAAGCAGAACTCGACTCTCTTCGCAGTCGTTATGAAGAGCTTCGGAAGGCCAGTGACCGGGCAGCTGAGCGTTACAAGTCCGACTACCGGAAGTGGAGAAACTTTAAACAATGGTTATTCGAAGATTTCGAGAGAGACGACGAAGTCCGTAAAACTCTCAAGCCGAGCGAGTTGCGCGCGTACCCGAGGGCAGCGTTACTCGGTAAACGCAAGCAATTCGAGATGATCGGTCCGGATTTGAGTGGGTTTAGTGATGGAGAAGAGAACCAGAAGAAGAAATCAGGCATTGCGTCTGGTACTATGTTCACACAATTCAAATAATGTTGCTGAAACCGACGTACAGGATCATTCCAGCGAAATGAGTGTCCGCCTTGCGACTCGTCTACAGCGATGGACAGAAACGATGGGCCATCGGCCACAGAGGGGAAAACCGACACTGCAGGTGGCAAGAATGGTGCGTGCTGGAAACTCCATGGCCCAATTGATCTCGGTGAACTTGTGACAGATTCGCCGTTCAAAGTGGAATCATCTAGAAAATCCCCCACCATAGGCAGCAGCGCCCGCAAGCCCCGTGGACGGTATGCACAGGTACCGACCACTGGGATACCTACCATCAACTCGAAATTCTCCATTAGAACGGACCTCAATCAAGGCTTGGACTATCCGTATGATGCCGTTGTTCGCAGCCGGGAAGAACGGCGGCATATGGAGGGTGACGACTGTGAATGTTGTCAGGAGGTAAGTCCGACACTTTTAGTAGGAAATGTGCGTGACACTAATGGGACGTTCGTAAGTACTACAAAGCTATAGGTCCAGTCCCTGTTCCCCAGCGTCCTCTCTGGCGATCACCCAAGCGGAAGTCGAGTGCAAGTAATCATTCCGATAATGACATAGACAAGGAGAACGCCGATGATATCGAACAACATAAGCACCGCGTATCACGTCATCGTCACCACTGGCATAGACCAAAGACACCACCGGCTTATTGGGAAATAGGTTTCCCAGACACGCAAGAAGCTTCTGAGATCAATCGGCGCGCTGCTGCGATGCACAAGAAGAAGCTGGTCGACGTCGAGATAGAAGCAAGGTGAGAATGTCGCCGGTTCGTACGCGTGATGATGGAACCTTACACGGTGTAGGAACCACAACGGCAAATACCTAGAGCGAGGAGCAAGAGTATTATGAATGTTTTAATTTGCTCGGATTATGGCGATGGTATGTATACAGATGTATGTGTAAAAGTTGCGAGGACTCGTCCTTGCAGTATCCATCTGCCAAGTCGAAATGGATGATAGTGCTGTAATAGCTGACGCCAAAGTTGCGCTGCAACCATTCATCTCAGCACGGAGAAACACGTCGATATTTTGAGGAGGCAGCTTACTATACTGTGCAAAGATAACGGAAAGAGGAAGTGGACGGCTCTGCATGATGGTGAGTAATATTGCACCTTGGGAGCAGGAAGTGGGTAGCACCATCAAGGTAACAGGACAGCGCTCGGACGTTGGTCGTGCTAACAGGTATATATCACCTGAAAGTCTATTTGTTAGACCTGTCCTTAATCTATTCTGAAGCGTGACAACTTACCAGGCAATCGCTGAGGGTCTTTAATCCGCAACATCAGCGCAAACAAGGGGAAGTGGTTCATGAAGGCCAGTGACGTCTCGCCAGTTGCGTAGAGTGCGATGAGCGAAAGCCGCACCTATCACGACGGTCCGCTTCGTTACGTATGACTCGAGGTAGCGACTTACTAGTGCAAAGACTGCATAATACACCCAAATCGTAGGGAAAAGATAAACCGCAAGGGTGAAAAGGATTGTCCCAAGGAGGAGCTGATCAATTTCGTAATCCCACGGATCGGTGCGATTGCGAAGTACGTTGTACCTTTTTCCTGGTGCCCGTCAGTACGGAGCTAGAACGTGTTTGGTGTCACTCATACCTCGAAAGAGATTCCACAGAGAGCCTATGAGCATCAAGACGTGCCGGTATATCACCGACGAAATCAAATAACATGCATAGAAGTGAGCAGTAAGTAGACCAAGAAGATCCAAGCACAAGGATGTTGCCATTGTCATCCCCATGAGACTCGCAGTCTCTATGGTCAGGTTGAGCAGTGACAAGAAGCGAAGACAACTATGCAGGAACACTTTTCATTCTTCAATAATATGGATGCGCATGTCAGCGGTACTTACTAGCCCACTGCGTTATTAAGCCGATAAAACCTTGGGAATAGAATCTGCTGAGTTCCGTATTCAACTTCAAACCTGCTGGCCAGCTATCCAGCCACAGCAACACGCCCTCCATGCGATGTGCTAATATGCCCTAAGCCAGATGCAGTTAACCCGCACGCGCAAGGTAGCAAATGCATACCTCCAATCCATCTATGACCAGCTGGTTGAGGATAGCTCGGTTCTGGTATAGGAAGAAACGGAACGCGACGCCGATGATGATGTCATTCAAAATCACCCACAGGGTATTATGATACCTGAGAAGATGGGATAGATATCAATAGACATATACAGTGACTTTCGTACGTACTCGATGTACTCCTGGCAGGCTGACTTTATATCGCCGTCCTGGTGGACAAACTGTCGACTGGATAAGAAGAGCAGAGCATGGACCCTACTTTCGATCTGGCGGGCTATTAAAAAAGATTTAGCTCGCTTCCCGATGAGAAACGACGACCTGCAAATGACCTGTAAAGCTGAACTCTTTCAACATCGACAGGCTTCTTGTTGGTAGGAAGGAGTGACCGAACAGGTCTCGTGACCTGGACAACCCAGGGGTTGGCTTCAATGCGTTTGGAACGAAGTTCATATTACACGCTTTTCCATCCGGTTGCTTAGGACATGTAGTCTGACATTGTTGTACGACATGTTCAACCAATCTCGCTGAATTCAACTGTGCAAGAGGGTCAGAACGGAACTCTAGACGGACTAGTCGGAGACGCACCTGGTCAACAACGGCTTCAAGTTTGCAACTCCGGGGACGGTGGTGCGTGAAGTCGTGGGCTAAATATGCTTCCGTGGGCGTTGTTCCATTTCCCCGCGAAGTGGCACTGGAACCCTCTTCGCGTACAGCATAGAACCGCCGTGAACTGGTGGAATAGCGATGGTAATGGTAAAAGTGGTAGGGACGTGTCCTAGAAAGTGATATCAGGGTTGTCCGTTTTCACAGTGAACATATCTCACAACGAAATGATCGGATCCTTGAACTCGGGGGTGGTGTAAGGAGCCAAAGAACGGAATACACAATATCCAAGAATGACTGGTTTTCCGCATGACATTACCTCCATTCTCTCCGTGCAGAGGGCCTTGGAAAGGATAGCTTCCGCATCCGCTAGCTAACAGTTTGGTGAGCAGACTGGCTAATAAAATTACGTTGTCACGTACCGTGTCCGCGTGCAGTACCCCTGCAACGCAAACCGTGCACTCTTGGATCCAACCGTACACGAAGCCATCCTTTGTGACCTCCAACGGCCAGAACACTGTAGTCATGGACGATTTGATCCAATTATTGTATTTGAGCTTGCCTGGTGTCCGTTGGATGCACGTGACCAGGAACGCTTGGCGAACGCGTTTCCACTCATTCTCTCGCTCGTTCAGATATTATATACCAAGTTGCGGAGCAAATGGACATTTCGTCGGCTCGTAGACCGGACGTGAAGAAGAAACTGGTGGTGGTAGGTGATGGTGCGCGGGATACTTTGTTCGTCCTCCTTGCCATCATTCAATAACATCGTACTAAGGCGGCTGCGGGAAGACGTGTCTACTCATAGTTTACGCGGAGAACCGCTTTCCAGAGGTACGTTCTTCGTATGTCCTGCACCACTCAGTCGACGAGGCTCAATTGATAGTCGGGCAGTCTTACATTCCAACCGTGTTTGAAAACTACGTTACGCTAGTTCAGTTTGAGGGGAAGGTGGTGGAGCTTGCGCTTTGGGATACCGCTGGACAGGAGGAGTACGATCGATTGCGACCGCTGAGCTACCCAGAGAGCGACGTTATCCTCATCGTTTTCTCCGTTGATTTCCCTGTCAGTCTCGGCAATGTTCAAGACAAGGTTCGGGCGCTTCCATCTGGCATTATTGGTGGCTAATTCCATTCTGCAGTGGTACCCAGAGGTGGCCCACTTTTGCGAAGGGACACCACTAATACTGGTTGGCACGAAGATCGATTTGCGGAGAGAGGATCAAACGCGACGCATGTTGGCTGCACAGGGACAGGCTCCGGTGACAGCAGAGCAGGGAGAAGCCGTCGCCAAGGAAATTGGTGCTAAATACATAGAATGCTCGGCCAAGACAGGCACTGGTGTCCAGGACGTCTTCAACCTTGCACTCAAAGAAAGCATGAAAGGTCGGTGGGGGAAGATGGTGAAGCAACGGCGTTGCGTAGTGGTCTAATGTTGCACTCAGAACGGACTACAATGCCTATAGTATTTGTACGTACTGATATACATCACAATTTTACGGCTCACACAAGCAATGGCATCTGTGCAACATACGGATTCAGTCCTGCTTGTCGATGGAATGGTGACTCCGTAGTTTGTTGCTGCACATCCAGGAGCGATAGGCGAGCCACAGGAACGCAGCCAGGACCACAGCAACGGTACCTGCTTCGACAAGGGGTAGATCGTCTAGCGAACCGACGGGTACATCGAGTCTTGCAGCGGGTACTGCGCGTGGAGTCTGTGACACGAGAAAATGGCTATACGGTCGCAGCATTGCAGATTGGTTAACGGGTGGCTCTGAAGTTGAGTAGGTCGACGCATCTGCTGTCATTGCTGCATCGAGTCAGCTGGTATACACGGGAGAGTATATGACGTACTAGATTGAGGACATGCGCGAAAACATGTTGGGGGAGGGATCTCGATGAGCTGTCGTGGCTTGTTGCCTCGGAGTGGAACACCGTAGCGCGCATGAACGGGCACGTCCACGAGTACCTCATTGACGTGCGATGCGATGGGTCTTACACTTAGCAGAAGAGAGGAATTCGCTTGACTGACGGCGAAAACGGGCAGTTCCAGGTTTGATTCACCCCACAACTCGAACTCGACACCGCGGTCGATGAGCTCGTGCCGGTCCACGATAACACCGGGTGGGAGTGTGTACAGCACGAACGTCGAGCATGCGTGGTCCTCGTCGTGCAGTGCTATTCGTGCCAACAGTGTGGAATGAAATCCCCGCGTCGGGGACACCGCAAAGGACGAGAGCAGCATTGGCGGGTGTTCCGAATTAGGCAGCACAGATCCGACAGCGACCTGATCCGACACCGTACCAGTAATACAGTATGGAGGACCACAATCGCATGCCATCCCCCCTGTCAACCAAGGACCTTACAAACGCTCTCGGTGTCATCGAGGATATGATGGATGGCAACCCCGCCACCCGGCGCACAGATCGTGAAAATCTGCCCGTTATTTTCGGCGCTGGCGGTCCATTGTACTGTCTGCTCAGCCTAGCCGTTTCGCTTCCCTCATGCCCCGTTCAGGCTCAAGCAGTTTGATCAGTCTGCGGCGTCAAGCCGCAAGGGCTCCCAGGCACCCACTCCTCCGCGTTCCGTCGTGGGGATCGGCAACAAAGGTAATCAAGCTTAGCTCTGGTCTTGATGTGCGGTTCACGTCAACGGCCATCCAGTTGCAAAGCCTGACTACTCGGAAGCAAAGATCGTCCTTGCCATGGTGCGTATCTGCACAAATGCCGTAGCCATTCTCATTGCCAGTTTCCCCGCAGGTTGGATTGCCAGCCCGTGGCAAGTCATACCTAAGTAACAAGCTTATGCGATATTTGAAGGCACGTCGTGCAATATGCGCCACCAGCTTCTTTACTCGACCATTTGCAGTGGCTCGAATACGATGTTCAGGTATGTCATCACAGTTAGTCACCCGCCTTCAGGTTGATCCTCTCTCCAGGTCTTTAATGTCGGTCAACTTAGGCGCTCGCGTGCCAGACAGAAGGCAATTCAGTGCGTATCGACGAGTTTCTCCAACTTTCGCTGTCGTAATGCGGGATCAGGAGTGGAGTCCGGGAGGACCACACATCGGATTACTTCAGCCACAATAACGTAGAGGGAACGAAAGCTCGCGAACAGCTTGCCGAGGATAGTTTGGAAATGCTCATTAACTGGTTGAAGAAGGGAGGGAATGTCGGTATACACGGTGAATAATCTCTTGAAAGCAACACAGGGAGCCATTACTTACATCACCTAGACGCAACGAACAGCACACGCCGTCGACGGTATGTACAATGGAAGCTTATAAGCCAACGTGGAAGTAACTGTGACCCCTCCTCCACTCAGAGCAAATATCGAAGCACGCGTCAAGCAGGAAAAGGGTATCCAAGTTATATTCCTGGAATCCGTTTGCAATGATCCGGCTGTCATTGCTGCCAACATTGCACTCAAGGTATCTTCCGGAGATCCAGACTACAAGGACCTCCCTAAAGAAGTGGCCTGAGCGTGACTTCATAAGGCGCATCAAGGAGTACGAGGCTGTCTATGAGACGATCACTGAACCAGACCTTTCATACCTCCGAATAACGGACGTTGGCAACGAAGTTACGCTATCGCGCATCAATGGATACCTGCAAAGTCGCATCGCATTCTACCTCATGAACCTTCATGTCAAGCCTCGCAATATTTTCATGTCACGGGTGAGTGCCATCCGTTGAAAGGTTGCAGAAGTGGTGAGCTGAACCCCGGTCAGCATGGAGAGAGTCAATTCAATGTTGAGGGGAAAATTGGTGGAGACGCTCCCCTTTCTCCGCGTGGAATGCAGTATGCTCACGCCCTCCCTGACCTTATCCGGAAACACGTCGGAGATGCGTCGTTGACCGTAAGTCGGCATTCCTCGTCACTCGTTTGCAAAGTGGTTTATACTTCCGTCAGGTCTGGACCTCCACCCTCCAGCGTACCATACAAACAGCGCAAGACTTACCCTATCCCAAACTGACATGGAAATCACTGGACGAGTTGGATGCCGGTGTATGCGATGGGATGACCTATGAGGAGATCGAGGTCGGTGTTTGCACCAAAACTCACTCGCCGGGTTTCCACAACCAACACCTTTCTTAGTTGGCATACCCTGAAGACTTTGCGAATCGCGACGAAGACAAGTTCAATTACCGCTACCGAGGAGGCGAATCATACCGTGATGTTGTCGTACGATTGGAGCCTGTCATAATGGAACTCGAACGGCAGGAGAACATTTTGATTATTGGCCACCAAGTAAGTGTCAAAGTTGCTTTGTTATAGTCTTGCACCTGATCTACCCCCTGTAGGCTATCCTCCGCTGCCTGTGAGTTGTCTATTCTGTTGAGAGTAGGAGCGCTCACTCCTTGGTCATAGATATGCGTACTTTCACGATCTGCCCCAAGTTGATCTTCCCTATATAAAAATCCCGTTACACACCGTTATCAAGCTGACCCCAAAAGCGTACGGTTGCGACGAAGAGAGGTCAGTCCACAACTTATCGGGGACCGTTCGTTCGCGACGGCTAACCAAATACGATAGGTATATCCTACCCATAGGCGCGGTTGATACTCATAGACCCAAACCGAAGGCCCCACAGGTGCAACTCCCACATGCTCAGAGTGGAAGGGAATATTACGCCAAGGATATTTAATTTCCCATTGCTTATAACTACATACCATGAAAGGCGCGAGTTGGAACGAACGTTAGATGTAACCTGTTGTCCAAGACGAAAGATTATATATTGTAGAGTAACTATTGTGGGATGATGAGAGTACTTGATTTACCCCTGTTTGTTCGGTGAACGCGCTAATAGTCCTCTTCGACGCGCCCATCTCCCAGGTACTCATGGCGTCGGCGATCCCAGCAACAGACAATACAGCGCGTAAGGATCCGTTGTCGCGAATGCGTCTGGCGACAACTAACCTATGCGCGCTTCAGCTTCGGGCCTTTCCAAGAAGCGCGACGCGTCGGACCTGCATGCCAATGAAACAGGGCCGTCAGCAGAAGGATCCACAAACCCACGGAAGGTTGCGAAAGGTAAGTCCTTCTCGTTTGTGCGCATCTCTTGGCGCCACGCGGTCGTGTGTTACTCAATCCTGCCAACTCAGTTCATCCGTTCTTCTCTAAGCAAGGCCAGACGATGTCCTCGCCGTCCTCGCCGTTTCAATGGCTGAAACCATCTCTCGGCCCTAAACGTACATGCTTGCACGGGATTAATCTGTCTCCACCCTGCTTGCCAAAGGTCGCCGCCCTTGATCTGGATGGAACGGTAATCAAGTCAAACCCTAGAAATCGAGGTAAAGGCTCAGCATCGCAGTGGGAATGGTGGAGAAATGTGGTACCGCAAAAGATGCGAGCCTTGCACGAGGAAGGGTGAGTCTCTGTGCGGTTTCGCGGGATACACTGATATGGCATTCTGACTCTCTCGCTTAGGTATTCTGTCGTGCTTATATCTAACCAAGCACTAAAGTCGGACCAGTTGACGGAATGGAAGAAAAAAGTACCCCTGATAGCTGCTGCTGTAAGTCCTTCACCAGCTACTCTTCATCGCGTGATTTAGTCCAAGCGTATAGTTGCCCGACGTCCCATTTCGCATCCTTGCGGCATCTGCGAGGGACGGTTATCGGAAGCCGATGCTGGGGATGTGGTACGAACTTGAACGTATCTTCAAAGAGCAGGGTGTGGAAATCGGTAAGGTTTCCAATATTCTCATGCTTCGGTCGTGCTGCACGCCGCGCAGACAAAGCAAGTTCCTTCTATGTCGGAGACGCCGCGGGCCGTCCGGACGACTTCGCGTCAACTGACAGAAAGTGGGCTCTCAATATTGGCATTCCTTTCTACACACCAGAGGTACCAAACTCCCGTATTTTGAGATATCTCCTTCCCGCTGACACGAGTAAAGGAATACTTCCTCAAACTTCCAGCTGTCTCATACAATTTACCTGGATTTCACGTATCTAGTTTACCTGAACGTTGGTTGTCCCCCTTATGTGGCCTCGGTTTACTCTCATCCTTCACAGTGGAACCAATAACTCCTGCCGATGCGGTGATTATACCAGACCCTCCCAAACAGGAGCTCGTTATCTTCACTGGTTACCCTTGTCTGGGTAAATCTTCTTTCTACCGCAGGCATTTCTCCCCGGCTGGGTATGCCCATATTAATCAAGACGTGTTGGGATCCAGGCCCAAATGTATTAGGGCTGCAGGAAGAGGCACTGAAGGACAAGAAGAGCATCGTTGTAGGCATGTACGCTTTCATATGCATCCGTCCGTTTTGGATAGAGCCCAAATAGATAATACCAATCGCGACACTGCGACGCGCAAGCATTACCTTGACCTGGCCAAGAGGCATGGGGTTCCGGCGAGGTCAGTCGGTGATTCTCGCTTTCCTGCGATTTTGCTCATGTTGACAGGTGTTTCGTTTTCACCGGACCGATGGAACTCGCATGGCACAATAACTTATATCGTGCTTATATCGAGCCCGTTTGTGATGTCAATAAGGTAGTAGTCCCGTGGCACACTTTCGACGATTTGCGCTTATATGATCTACTTAGCCCCAGAGGGACATTCTGCCTTACGTAGCATTCATAGGCTTTCGGGACAATTACGAAGAGCCCCATGCAAGTGAAGGGTTTTCGGAAGTGGTAAAGATTGCTTGGAAGTTCGAGGGCGATGAAGAGGCTCGAAGACGATGGAGTATGTGGTTACAGATTGACGGAAAGTGATTATCATGGGTCGTGAATCTACCCACCGTGCACAAGGCCTAGTATATCACATTAGACTGCGGATCTTTCAATGCTCTTCTTGCCTCAGTCCACTCAGGTCTTTTGTCGCTCTGGCCCTAAAATGAAAGTGCATTCCAAAAGACGAAATTTGAACTCACTCTACTGGGACGCCGAGGACATCGAGAGCATCTATGCGAGTTTCTTCACCCCCACCCTGATTCGATTCCACGAATATCTGTGAAAACATTGATCCTGCTTCGAGAATGGAACTGCCTGGCCGAGACGTACATGGAGAGAGTTCACGCTCTGAAAACGCACAAACCGAAGAGCGATGGGCCTTCCCTCGGTGACATCTTGTGCACTCAACTGGATCACCTGAGCGAACGTATTGTCCGCCGCACCTTCCACATCGGAGAAGCTGATCGAAGGATTGTTCACGCGCAATTTGATAGTCTTTGGCCCCTCCTCTACTTCCTTGGTCTTGATGACGAGCGTACGAATTCGAACGACCTGATTAAACTGATATATATACCAAAGTAAAGAATCAGTGATATCAGTTGAGTGGCGGGGGGAATTAAAGGCGATCGCCTACACATATGTTAACCAATAGTTGCTCGTCTGCATCGCTCGCGAGATAAGCTGACGAATCGGGAGGGTTGATCTTCTTGGAAGCAACGATAGATTTTAGGTTGTGCTCTTGTTGCTCGTTGAGACAGTTGACCTGAGAGATGTCCAAGTGCTCCAAAAGAGAGATCTGCCGAGATGTTAGCATTCTCCTGATACCTCAGGTGAACGACACCAACGTTTTCTTTGTTCATTTGTAAATTGTTGATACAACAGAACGATTTGAGCTTCAAGGACGTGGAGACAGGGGCACTTCTGAAGACGTGGTCTGCCGCTTGAGATGCCTCGGCCGACTAACACCGGAGCGTTGGCGTTGTAAACCAATCACGCACGTACGTAGACACCCTGAGCATTGGCAAAAACATCGATAGCAGATGACAGAGCCAGGAAGAACATGGTATCAGAAGTATTACGAGGACGACGTGGAAGTAGCAATGTTTCGCTCCCATCATTATTCGAAAGGTCTACCGTCAGCAAATTACACACTCGTCCTTGGCCTGTTGGCGAGTCGGGCGCGCGACGTTGGATCGCTTGTTCCCCATGCGTTTCATTTCCGTCAGTCTGTTCATAGCACGCTTGTTGCCTTGCGCTGCGGCAGTTCAGCACCGGATGTATAAAACAAAGACGGAACGATAGGTTAGGAACGCACCCACCTGCTGCGCGCATGTACCATCGTTTAGAAAATTCAATGTCTTGTTTGATCCCAATACCAACTTCCGCATAATATCCTACAGCGTACTCCGCCTTGCTCAATCCTTTATTTGCTGCCTTCCGTGCCCAAAGATACGCCTCGGAGTCACTTTGGTTCAGAACCCCCTCGCTTCCCGTAAGATACCACCCGCTCAGCGCAAGTTCAGCTTCCGCATAGCCTTTCTCAGCAGCCCTGGTGTACCAAGCTATCGAACGCCTCGGATCGGCTGGGCAAGTCAGGACGCCATATTCGTAGCATTGCCCGAGCTTATACTGGGACTGGACATAGCCGAGATGAGCTGCTTGTGTGTAGAGTGCTTTGGCATATGCGGGATCGTGGGGCACAAGTCCCGAGTTTGGCATTTCGTGCAACATGGCAAGCTCGTGCAATGCGTGAGGGTTTTCTTCGTCGGCTTGCTCGGCTGCTCGCTTCAGCCAATTGACGGCTTCGCGAGGATTCTTTTGTTCTCCCAGTGTTCCGAGAAGTAGAATCATGCCCAACTTGTACATGGCCGCGGTGTCGCCCAACGAAGCAGCTTTCCTGTAGAAAACAGCAGCGCGTGGGGGTTCCCTTCTCGTCCCTGCCCCGAGCTCGTTGCATACGGCAACACGGTATGATGCTGCCGCATGGTTCTGCTTAGCGGCCTGCAAGTACAAATGGTATGCTCGCTCGTGGTCGACCTGGAGACCGAGCATGCCGGTGCCATAGCAGTTCGCCATGAAGAACTGTGCCTCGTCGTAGGGCTCATTCTGAGTGGCCAGCCGACGAATAGTTTTGAGCGCTTCTTGTATGAGGTAATCACGATACTTCTTTACTGCTCGCTGGTCCTTTGCACCTGCGCCGATCTTCTTTGCCGCTTCTATCAAGTACTTGGCATACTTGAAATGAGCTTCCGGATCGGGGTCTCCTTTGATACGTTGGCGATACTGGTCAATATACTCTTTCGTGAATGGAGGGGCATTCAAATCTACAGCCTTAGTTGTTTTCGTCTGCAGACTGACAGATGTGGACCGTTCGAGCAATGAAGTTGGTGATCTGAGTTCAAACTCAGCTTCATCAACACCAGAAACCTGAGGAAGCGTTGGGGCGTATGGCACCATACTAGGGCCGCCAGGCGGAGGAGGTGCTGGGTGATAAGGACCCGCGCCCGGGGGTTGGAGGTAAGGCGTGGATTGACTGGCATGGAGGGCTGCTTGACCAGGGTACGAAGGATACGCGTGGTACGAGCTAGGACCCTCATGTGATTGTGGCGGAGGGCCCATACCTAATACGTCTGAAGCCGCGGCGTGCAGATGATCATACTCCGTTGGTCGAGCTTGACCTTGATGGCCATAGGTTGGAGCCACATTGGGCTGTGAGCCGTGCCAGGCCATCTGATACTGGCTTGCGCTCCGTTGGGGAAGAGAGTATGACGAGGCGTACCCACTGGAAGGACCAGTTCCTTGATCGTTGGAGGGATATGCGACCCGAACGTCAGTTTCGATAGGGTGTTGGTGCGCAGGGTTAACATAACCACCACTGTGCCGCCTCGGTGATTGCCCGCCACCTTGGTAAGCTATACTCATATCGTCGGCAGGATAATGAGGATGGGGATCAACACCAGGTCTTTGGTTCCTCAAGGGAGACGCCGCATTGGGTGCCGGTGGCAATGAGTTTTGGTGGCGTGAAAGGTGAGGCGCCCGGTAGCCGGGATTCTGCAATGACATCGATGTGCTTGGCCTCGGGACAAGATCGGGGGTAAACGGGTGAGTGCCTGCTCCACGAGAACCAAGGTGGTCATTGATGTGCAAGGAGTTCAAGCTGTTGACCAGGGAAGCAGTGTTATTGTTATTGGGCGGCAACGCTGGGACGTGGTCGAGGCTATCATAATCTGGGGGGGGAAATGAAGGGATAGAGCGATTCGAATGACTGGTAAAGGCATCTGTACCCCGAGTCGTTCAATGAACATGAGTTAGCTAGAGCAGATGACTTACCTGACCCGCCATAGAAATCATCGTCAAGGTGTCCAGCATCCCTGGCAACAAGTTGGTTTGGACCGCCAGTAGGCTGGAGTCCATTCGTTCTTTGCGAGGCGATAAAGCCCTCTGAAGCAGGCTCTGGCTGGTCATAGGCCAAGGCAGACATGGTGATAGACTGACGTCAAGATGTCACTGAGAATGAAAAATGCCTGTTAGCGCTGGTCTAACGATGGTCGAGTGTATCCGAGCTTAATAAAGCCGTTTCACGACTATGGGCACAGAGAGCAACGTCGTCGTCGTCTGTGGTGAAATGCCAGTATGTAGCAACCTCGTGTCGTCGTATCACAACTAAAGAGTAAACAACTTTTGAATGCACGGCACTTCCCACACCAATAGCCATTACAGTAAATAAACAAACAGGCAGTACAGTAGTACATAGTAATACGAAGTCTGTGCTCATGCAGCAACTGTTATCGCATGGTCGTCGACCTTGACGTCCTCCTCCGGCTCTTCCTCTTCTTGCTTCAAGGCATGAGTATCTTCCGGCGGGTCTACATCCATCGTAGCCATGGCCATGGTCACGTCCCCATCAACTGCCTTCGTATCGACTGCACCGTCCTCCCACATCCACCTCTCAAAGACCCGCTCGATGCGTTGTCTTTCTAGCCCACCATCTATACGTCTCGTCTTAACAATGACAACGCGTTTCCGCTCAACAGAGGCTGTCTGGTGGGTATTGCTACCCAAGGAGTCATCTTCCCAATGGGACCATTGCTGTTGCCATCCGTCATCGGAGGGATACGGAGCTGCAACTCTCCGTGAATCCTCTTCATTTAGCAAGTCTAGCACCACATCCCACTCTTTGGGCTGGAAATTCTTGAACAGCACGGGTCCTTGCGGATATTCCACTGGTGACCGTTTCCGCTTGATACCGTGACCATTTACCATGGTCTTTTTAGCCGGTCGTCCGAGATCTTCGTCATCACTGGTAGCTCCCGCTGTTATCCGGATTCTCCAGCGTAGCTCCCTGGCAAGAGCCGAGGGATCTTTGACACGGTCACTGGGGACCTGGTCCTTGGCATCACGCTTTGCTGCCTCACTCCCTCGCTCCATTGTACGGGCTTCAGAGACCAAGTATCCGGACAATGCTTCCAGAGACTTCCAGTACCCGCGGGGAGAATTCTTCCTTCGCCCTTAGATCGCGCAGATACTTTTCTCCGACATACCAGCACAGCCTATCTTCATGTTAGAACAAGCGACTGGTCTAGCGTGGGTCCACTCACTTGGTGAACATAGGAAATCGGAATTTTTTGGGCACGTGCGTTGCCTTCTCGATCTCCAGCACCTTTAGTTCTGGGGGTAACGTGAGAGTATGCAAAGAGAGAAAGTAAAGAGAGCCATACGGGTCGCGACGTTGTATGAGTGTAAGAAGTTGCCACCAATTACTAGAGAGTCTACAGGAGTGTGCTGCATTTGCCGTCAGCATGGGATTAACACTTGAAACCGATATACTCACTACTGCGTGAATCCAACCAGTGGGAATAATCATCGTGTTTCCCGCAGTCAGTGTGACCTTGACTACCTCGTCAACCATATCACCCAACCACACGTTTGATTGTAGTTCTGTCCCAGACCACCGTTCGTACGCGGCAAGGTTGACTGGCGTTGGTCTAATAAAGTAGAAGACCTAGCACGCGGTTAACAGAAAGAAGTATAGCAACTCTTAGGATCGGACCTTGCATCCCCGGAGGATATGATAATAAACAGAAGAGCCTGCAAAGTCTATGTGCCAGTCCTCCAGAACCTTAGTTCCCAACATCATCTCGCGACACAACAAAATAGCTCACCGTCCACGCAGATGCGACCCCCATCAAACAATATAACTGGACCTTTGGATATGCTTGCCCCTTCCCCTTTCGTGAACTCGGCCAAAACTTCTCCACCCAGTCCAATTCTCGTACCAGTCGCGGGGGTGTGATCTGGTCTGCGAGTGGGGTTGCCGAGATCTCGAGAGAAATGACATTTCTAATCTTGTCCCTCGCAGATGGTTCGAGGTTGTAATAGTCTGCCCATTTTCCTAGTGTCCACCCTGGGGCAGTTGATTGTGAAGCGACATCTAGCACCTGCGCATGAGTACGGGGTGCTGTTGCAGTAACATGGAATGGGCTGCACCTATGACTTCCACGGAGGTTTCACGACCCACCATATTGGCAACGTCGGTGACTGTGCAATCTGGGCTTGGCATCCTCATTCCGAGTCCTTCAGGGACTCTCGATTACTATGGGTTCATGCATCGCATCGGTGTCGCTTTCAAGCCATTCTATGCCAACGTCTGCACCGTTCATCCGCTTGAACTGGTCGTCTTGTATTGATTTTGATTGAATGACGCGCAACCACCTCGTCGGGTCAGATTCTACGCCCGAGTTCAAGCTTGCGTAGTTGAGTTGCGTTCGTTTGCGTGCTGACTTACGCGCAGGGGGTTTGAGCGTGATCGTCCTGGACGGCTTCTCGAGCACGCATGACTTGCAGTACCTGCAACCAAACCAACGAAAAAAACGTCCATATCGATTATTGTTCTGTTCACGCATGGATGCTATGCTCGCAAAACTTGCCATTTGTCTATTGCATCAGGGTCTCCTCCATTCCCTGCACATACCCAATGATACCATGTCTTACATGCGTCACATCTTATCCAGCTATCCTTGGTGGTTGGATCAATTCCTGAGTCCTGATGATCCCTGCAGTCTGGACAAGTCTCTTCTTCCGATCTTCCGAGGGCTTGAACGGGTTCTGGAATGGGTGTAGGTACAGCTGGCTCGTCGTCTTGCATGGGTGTCAGCGACGACCTGCTCGACACAGGCGACGGCGGCGCAGGTTCCTGCTGCTGCTGCTTTTCCTGTGCAACCGAGCGAGTCGTTCTACGTTTGCTGCGAGCCATTCGAATTTGTGTTAGTGGTTGTACTTGCAAGTTTGAAGGGATCCTGTATGCAAAGGAGTATTGCTTATGTAATACTTCCCATTTCCACTTCTAGACTGCTGGTATGACAGAATTCTACAGGGACACATCTGAATGCAAAGATAAATGTTACAATAATTTCGCTCTCCTCGTCTAATTCCATGTGTCTGTTCACTGCTTCTCACTGAGTGCTTCCACACCAGGGAGGGCCTGTCCGAATCCTTAGCATACCATACCGAACTTGGACGGATGATCGGCCCTACCTTGCCTTCGAGCAGCTCCAAACTTGCGCCACCACCAGTACTGACGTGGCTGAGCTTGTCTTCCGCTTCGTACTGTGCTGCAAGGGTTGCGGTATCACCTCCACCAACAATCACGGTTGTCCCCTTTTGAGCTGCCTCGATAGTAGCGTCGAGTAGGGCTTTGGAGCCTTCGGCAAAGGCAGGGAACTCAAACACGCCAGGGGGGACTGTGAATTGTCAGCCGGTTTCCGTATTGAGTAAGCCCAAGACACACCCGTTCCACAAGATGGTTTTCGCTTCTAGAACGGTTTCGCGGAACAGTGTGCGGCTCTTTGGACCAACATCGAGGCCCAAGCGGCCTGCAGGAATACCGTCCTCTAAAGTAGCGTACCCGACCTACTCGCGGATCAGTAGACTCACAATGACGCTGCCAACATCCATACCTCAGCATTTTTGTCGAACTTGTCAGCAGTGACAAAGTCCACCGGGAAGACAAGCTTCACGTTTTTCTGCTTTGCCTTCTCGACGAGGGAATGTACTTTTTCGGAACCAGCTTGGTCAAATAACGAGTTTCCGATCTCGTTTCGAAAAGGGTAAGGGCTCAATAGACGGGCAAAGTGCGGATGACTCACCGACACGTTATCAAGTACTTTGGCGAACGTGAATGCCATGCCACCGCCAATGATGAGGGAGTTAACCTTGTACGGTAAGTGTCGATAGCCTGGATGACGCCATTGTTGGTAATCTTACCTTGTCGAGCATGTTCTCGATGAGTTGAATTTTATCGGACACCTTAGCCCCACCAAGGATAGCCAAGAATGGGCGGTCTGGGCTTTCGAGCACCTTTGCAAAGTACTCGAGTTCCTTCCTGACGAGGAAGCCAGCGGCTCGCTGTGGAAGCTGAACGCCAACCATACTGGAGTGGGCACGGTGTGCAGTACCGAAAGCGTCGTTGACGTAGACGTCGCCCAGACTGGTAAGGCTACGTCTGAATTCTGCGACCTTTGCTGGGTCAGCCTTGGTTTTGGTTCCATCCTTGTTCTTGACGGAGCCTTCTTCCTCGATGTGGAAGCGCAGGTTTTCGAGCAGGATGACAGAACCGTGAGCGGCGGACTTTACGGACTGCTCGACCTCGGGGCCTACGCAGTCAGGGAGGAAGGTGACCGGCTTTCCAAGTTGTTTCTCCACTTCGGCTGCGACAGGCTTGAGGGAGTATTTTTCAACCACCTTGCCATCAGGACGGCCGAGGTGAGACATGAGCACGACGGCGGCGGCACCTATAGGAGATTTTTCAATGCACGGTAGCTACACTATAGTATATTTCTCGAACCCTTTTCAAGGGCGTATCTAATGGTCGGAAGGGCTGCCACGATGCGCTATGTCCGCCTGTCAGGACGGTATGCCTCCGCTCCAAGTGAAGATACCTACTGCAGGGTTGGTGATTCGTCCATCCTGCATGGGGACATTGAAGTCGACCCGGATGAGGACGCGTTTGTCCTTGAGGTCGAGGTCTGCGATGGATAGCTTGTTTGAGAGGGACATTGGGGAGAAAGAGTGTGTGTGGATGACGGAGGATGTCGGTGTCGGGGTCCTTTTTTATCTTATCGGATTCGATTAAGGTGTATGTTTCCCACGATCCGGATTGACACGGTCAGCACTGCCACCGTCTTCGCGGTTGAGATGCGCGTCTGCCAGTCCGCCGCGTCTGCTCAGCTGTTGCCATGGCAGACGAGGCCCCCTCCAACTCTCTCGGCCTCAATTTCGACGCCCTCAGTATTAAGGACTCCAAGACGGAGTCAGAGGACCCTCAGCCAACACCAGCAGTGACGCAGCCTCAGGAACAGCCCACACCCACAAAAGAGCCTAGGCAGGAGAAGAAGAAGCCCTATGTCAATCCAGAACGCGTCAAGACGGGTGGTGCAGAGCGGGTGTGTGATGTGCGTCCTCGCTTCACGTCCGGTAATACCGATATGCTTGCAGGAGAAGCTGTCTGAAGAAGCTCTCGCGGAGCGCATGCAGCGAATGAAGGAACAGAATGAAAAAATCAAACAGCGGAGGCTTGTAAGTCCCCCAGTTCTCCTCGTGCTCGAGGCTCACGATGGCCAGGATGTTAAAGCAGACGAGGACGCATTCAAGAAGACCCAAGAGGAAGACCGTGCAAAGCAAGCTCGTGCACGAAAGGTGCAAGAGAACGTTGATCGTACGCGCGAACAGAATGCTCAGAGGAAGATGGAAAGGATGGAGAGTCGCGAGTGGGACTCGGGCAAACCCACTGCCGAACGGAAGTCGGGGAAGGTCAATCAACGGGAGGACAGTGACGCCACTCCGTCATCAGACGTCAGGGCGATAAGAGGCGGTCGAGGTGGTCCGTCCAGAGGGCGAGGGCGAGGTCGGGGCCGCGGTCGCGGAGGTGCCGATGGTGGACCAAGACAAGGTGGACGAGCACCATCTATCAATGTTCCATCTACAGATCCAGCGGAAGCTCAACGTGAACCTGAGGCAGAATCTGTCGAGAACCCGGTGTCTCCTCCTGCAGAGGGTTCCTCATGACACTATATCTCGGCGATTTCTGAATTGTCTCTACTTTTTAAATGTTGATGATCTCGGTGCTATGTACTTGTAGGTTATTACTAAGCAACCTTGTAGAGGATACCATCCTTTGTTTCGAGTCTCAAAAAGTGACTGTAAGTCATGACGGGCCGTGGAATCCTACTCACAGCCAACCTGCCGCAGCTGCAGAACCTCATAAAACGCGATCCCGATGCTTACAAGGAAGAGTTTCTCCAGCAGTGGAATCACTACAACAGCAGTCGCGAAATATTCCAGATAAACCCAGGCGACCAAGCGCAGCATTTTCGTGAGCTTATCACATTTATATCTCAGGCAAGTCATCGCCGTGTGTCGTCTCAGTCGGGATGTCTTCTGAACAGATTGCTAAAGGTCGCGCAATGTTATCCGCAAGAGACAGCGGAATTTCCGTCTCAGCTATCAACCTTGCTACTCGAGAGCCACGGGTCACTCACCCCAGACACGCGCAAGACGCTAGTGCAGAATTTGGTTATGCTGCGCAACAAGGATGTGATCTCCTCCATTCAGTGAGACACCTGGTACTGTAGCCTGGTGACTATTTGACACGCTTTAGACTTCTCAAGTCTCTTTTCCCCCTCCTTCCTCGGACGACATCGCCAAGTTTACGCCTAGTCATACGCAAGACTATCCTATCAGATATCCGGACTGCCAATCTTCGGACCAAAAACCACAAGCTCAACCGCGCTGTACAAGCCATGCTGTTTGGAATGGTGGAGCGAGGCATGGATGCAGAAGTGCTAGGCGACAAGGGCAAGCTCCGCGCGGCAGCAGGGTCATCAGGCGAACGTACCACCAACGGAGACGATGCCATGTGGGCTGTCATCATGACCAAGGAGTTATGGAAAAAGGGTATTTGGTACGTCTGATATGTTGATTGTGGGGTGTGGAGACAGATGCTTGCTTAGGACGGACGCCAAGTCCGTGGCAATTGTTGCCCTTGGTTGTTTCCATCCCGCGATGAAAGTACAGACAGCCTCTATTCATTTCTTCCTTGGAAGCGATGACGATCAGGAGAATAGCGACGACGAAGAGGAGGCCGTAGGTTACTTTCTTCGTGTGAATGGGCGCTGCCTATACTTATTTTGGCGACAGGATGTCGATGTTAAAGCGCTTCATCATCGTCGCGAAATTAACAAAAAAACACGCAGCGGCGACAAAAAACTTCGGAAACAGCTGAAGGTTGCCAAAAAGGTTTCTGTCATCTCATGCTTACCCTCCTGCATGTTGTGCTGACTTGTACTCAGAAAAAATCAAAAGATGATGTTGTTACGCCAAATTTCCCTGCTCTACAGCTTCTCAATGATCCGCAAACATTCGCCGAAAAATTGTTTGACAAACTCAATCGCTACGACAAGCGCTTTTCCCTCGACCACAAGATTCTGATCATGCAGCTGTTATCAAGAGTGATAGGAGCACACAAGCTATGCGTTCTTGGGTTTTACAGTTACATCGTGAAATACCTCACGTACCATCAACTCCGAATACCAGCTATTCTGGTGGCTCTTGCCCAGGCTGTGCATGATCTAACACCACCAGATGCTCTGACACCGATAGTGCGTAAGCTTGCGCAGGAATTTGTCCATCCAGGGGTTGGCAGCGAGGTCATCGCCGCTGGAATCAACGCTATACGTGAGGTGTGCCGACGGCAACCCTGGGCAATGGAAGAAGACCTCCTTGGAGATCTTGTGGAGTACAGGAAGAGTAGGGATAAAGCCGTGACAGCAGCAGCACGAGGAATCTTGCAATTATACCGTGAAGTAAACCCTGCCATGCTGAAGCGCCGTGAGAGAGTGCGTGTCCGTATGTTGCATTGTGTGGATTCCAAACTGACATTGCTCTAGGGAAAGGACGCCAGCATGGGGCTTAGCGTTGGTCGTCAGCCGCTACCTTACGGTCATTCGGAAGGTGCAGCTGTGGACATCGCGGGACTTGCGGTACGTGTCATAAATAATATGATACATATGGCATTCATGCTTTGTGACAGCTTCTGGAAGATCATTTGAGAAAGTTACGTGAGGAGGAGACAGGGAAAGTAGAGGAGCCTGAGGCAGAGGACGACGAAGCTGCTTGGGAAGGTTGGGATGTAGAGACAGATTCTGAATCTGATTCCGAATCGGAAGGCTGGATCGACGTCGAATCCGATGGGGATGATCTAGAAATGTCGGATAGCGAAGATGAGACCCTTACCAAGAAGCCTGTACCCATGGAAGCAGAGGCCCAGCAAAACCAGAACCGGGGTGTCGACGTTGGCGACCACCAAGGTAAGTGTTATATCATGACAAGCCTGAACTTTACTCAGCGTTGTTCAGATCTTAACGCCTGCGGACTTTGCGCTGCTCAACGATTTACGTGTACAAGCTGCCACGAAGGCCGTTGAGAACGGTGGAGGCTCTCGGGCCAAGCGGAAGCTGGCTGCTCTTGAAGCAAACAAAAAGGCAGCTGAGACAGACACCTCTGCTAATGCCTTTATTTCTGAAAGTGATATCCTGGGGCCACGAAAGAAGGCCAAGGCAGACTATGCGGAACGATTGGCATCAATAGAGAAGGGTCGTGAAGGACGAGAGAGGTTCGGTTCGTTAAAAGGCAAGAAGAAGAAAGCTGCCCCAAGCAGTTCCACGAACAGGGAGAAAGCCCGTAACAAACCAGTCATGATGATTCTGAGCAGTAGAGCCGTACGGGGGAAGAAAAAGGCATCTCTACGGGAGAAACAGCAGAAATTGAGAGCGCACATTGAACGAGCGAAGAAGGCACATCATTAATACACTGGATTATTATGCTCACGACTGGCTAGTGTATCTATTAGATGCCAGAAATATTCCTACTTCGAACTAGTGCCAGACATCTACACAAGAGTCATAGCATAGCGACGGACGACTGCCAGTTTTGAGTACGACAGACAGTTTCATATCAAACTACACCTTGACATGGAGACACCTCCAAAGCGACGTCGCATTCAACGCTCGTCCTCTCCAACATATAAACTCGATGCTGAGGACGATTCGTACGAACCTTAAATCCCCGTCGCCCAAAGGCGCGAAGCAAGGCTTGCGAAGCTTTCCTCGTTGACCAGCAACTCTGCACGAGAGAAGGCAAGGAGGCAGTTAGAAGAACTACTCGCAAAGGAAGACGCAGAGCAGGAGGAGGAGAGTCAGAGGGAAAGAACTCGTAAAGAGAGGACACTCCTGCTGGAAGCGCAGGAAGTACACTCTCGCAAGGCTGCCGAGGACGCCAAGAAGACAGAAATCGAGAAAGCGGAGGAGGCTGACGCAGAGATTCTTGCGGCTATCGCTAGCAGACGGAAATTGGCATCAGACCTCGAACTCGCAAAGGGTATCTCATATTCCGAGTCGTTGAAGACTTCGTAAGTTCTCAGTTACAAAACGTTTCTCCAGGCTAATTTGGGCCAACAAGCACAGATGGAAACCCCCAAAGTATATACGTGACCGGACAGAGGAGCAACACAGGCGACTTCGGGAGAAGTATCATATCATTGTAGATGGAGAAGACATTCCACCCCCGATCGAGCACTTCGAAGTATGCACTTGATTTCTTTCAGGAGAAACCTTTGTATGCTCACGCCAGTCCAGGACATGAAGATACCCCAGCAGATGCTGCAGTTTTTAAGGTCTAAAATGATCATTTCCCCAACGCCAATCCAGTTGCAGGGCATTCCTACAGCGTTAGCACTACCAATCATTCTCTATCGTGGATCCACACTGACACCCGCTCAAGCTTTTCTGGACGTGACATGATTGGCATCGCATTCACGGGTTCTGGAAAAACGCTTGCATTTTGCTTGCCACTTATTATGATGACCTTGGAAGAGGAAGTCAGACTTCCGTTAATCCGCGGCGAAGGTCCTGTAGGTGTCGTTCTATGTCCCTCTCGGGAACTCGCAACGCAGACGTATGAAAACGTGCTTGCCTGGACAGCCGCGCTCTCCAAGGACGGCAAGTATCCTCGATTGAATACGTTGCTTTGCATCGGCGGTATATCCATGGGCGAGCAAAGTCATGTCTTCAATAAGGGTCTACATATCGTCGTTGCTACACCGGGTCGGTTAATTGATATGCTGGAAAAGAAGCGGTTTACATTCAATAACTGCAAATTTCTGTGCATGGATGAGGCTGACCGGATGATTGATCTCGGGTTCGAAGATGACGTGCGGAATATCATGAGCTTCTTCAAGGTGAGAACGCTTGGCTCCTTGTCGAGTGCACCACTAGAACTTGCTTCACAGCGTCAGCGGCAGACCTTACTGTTCTCGGCGACGATGCCACGGAAAATCCAAGATTTTGCGCAACAGTCACTCGTCAGGCCTATCCTGGTCAATGTCGGACGTGCCGGAGCTGCGAATTTAGACGTGCTGCAAGTGATCGAGTATGTCAAACAGGAAGCAAAGATGGTCTATCTACTCGAGTGTCTTCAAAAAACCGCCCCTCCAGTAATCGTTTTCAGCGACAACAAGAACGAGGTCGACGGTGTGCAGGTCTATGACATATTTTAGGCTCTCATCCTCACACATTAATTTATTTAGACATACAAGAGTACCTCCTATTGAAAGGTGTAGAGGCAGTTGCGATACACGGATCCAAAAGTAAGTCGTCATCGAACGTGCACACTAATGGTGACCTTTGATACTATCTTCCACCTCATCAGCCCAAGAGGAGCGCCAGTACGCCATCAAGGCGTTCAAGTCTGGCGCCAAAGATGTCATGGTTGCGTCGGGTGTCGCTTCCAAGGGTCTGGACTTCAACGACATCCAACATGTGATCATATTTTCTATGCCAAAGGAGATCGAAGACTATGTCCACCAGATAGGACGAACGGGTCGGAGCGGCAAGACCGGTATAGCTACGACATTCGTGAACATGAACACTCCTGAGCAAACACTCTTGGATCTCAAGTACTTACTGGTAGAAGCTGGTCAGAAGTGGGTCTTGCGTTCTTTCGTGCCAACATTTGGCGTTTTTTTTTTTTGAATTGGGGGGTGACCTGACTTTTTTTTGCAGAGTTCCACCGTTTTTGCAAACCATCGAAGATCCTCGTATGGCTCAGAACGGCTCGTTCAGGGGCTGCCCTGTATGTGGAGGTGAGCGATGGTGGTGTAACATTCGCTTCGATCGTCACTCAATATATTTTTTTGTTAAGGCCTTGGCCACGGTGTCTCAAATTGTCCAAAGCTTGGAGGATGTGCAGCGTCGCCAGTTGGCGTCTCAAAGGGCTGTACACGATGGGGGTGGGGGCTACTAATTGTCTTAGTACGATATACAGCATATGTATAACGATTTAGCGAGGTGTACAAGGCTTCAGGCAACTGGTCGCACCGTGCAAATGAGATTTCAGAGAAAAAAAAAACATTATATTGGAGTGATGTGAGTAATTGCAATGAAATGTGCAGATTTCAAGTGGTGGCATGCGAAGAACACCGAGGGGTAAAATACAGCAGACCTGGGGGGTATGGTAAGAAGAGTAAGGCCAGCTTGGTCATAAAAGTGTCTAGCAACGCGCGCATAGGATTCCCCAGAGGTTTTCACTAAAGTAAAAAGAGAGAGAAAAATCCATCCTTGCCGATCTCATTTAGTAGCTGTCGCCTGCATCCAAGTCATAAGTTCCTGTTCGAACGACCAATCCGACGATGGACGACTCACGGCAGACCCACCTAGCGTCCGGCTAGAATGTTGTGACGAACGGTAGGTCCGTGATGACGGGCCCATAGAGGTTGCATGAACAGGCGTCGCATTGATACCGTTTGTAATAATAGTGCGACTAGAGCGAGCAGTCAAAGGTGTCGGTGCGCTGATCTGCGATTTCTTTGGAGTCTCCGTAATTTTGGTCCGTGATCCAGAGAGGCTGGACGATGACAATAGTACCCTCGTAGTCGCGGGCGAGGGACTGGTAACCTTGGACCGTCGTCCAGCTTTCAGGAAATTGTGCTGAAGTGCTGCTTGTGGTTTCATGCGCCGCTCAGGATCCCAAACAAGACAACGGGCCACAAAGTCGATAAAGTCATCATCCTGGCATCGAAGAACTTGAGCAAGTGTTTTCGTGCCAGGTCTCCTTCTCCGACCCTTGGTATTGACCACCGGTCGGGGTGCCCCATTGTTATCTACACACAAGGGCTTGAACCGCGATGACGCAACGTAGGACTGTCTTTCAAACTTACCGAAAAAAAGCCTCTTCCGAGAGCTGCGGTTGATAAACTCCTTATCTGGAGGGCCAAGAACCTCCATGATGCAGGATAATTGTTCCTGCTCATTCTCGCCAGGGAAGATTGGGAATCCCGTATACAGTTCGGCGAGGATGCACCCTAGACTCCACATGTCGATGGCCATATGGTAGTTCATGCCGAGGATGACCTCCGGTGAACGGTAGAACCGGCTTTGGATGTAAGTATAAACTAGACAGCGTGTAAGATCACAGTAAACCTCCATGGAATCAAGCTTACTCTTCTCGTGCTCGAGACAACTGCTGCCAAAGTCGATCACCTTGATTGCACTCTTCGTCGGGTGTTTTAGCAGAACATTCTTGAGGAGGATGCTCAGAGTCAACGGACAAGAGCGCTGATGTCTGAATACGTTACCTCTGGCTTAAGGTCGCAGTGAACAATTCTATGGTGCCGCATCAAGCATAATGACATGATCATCTGGCTCGTGAAACGTCGGATCAAAGCAGTCGTGAAGCCGACAAATCCGTTGGCCTTGATCAACTCATACAAGTTAATGCTCAGGAGTTCCATAGCGATGCAGAGATGGTTGCGGAAGTAGAAGTGCTCTGTCATCTTGATGACATGGTGCTTCTCCTCCTGGTCCTATTCCAAAAACCCGTCTCAGCGGGGGAAAAACAATGCTAAGCAGAAAAAGCGGTCGTCGAAACACATACCCATTTGCGCAGATTGTCCAAAATCTTGATTTCGACCAATGCCTGGTGATGGAAGCGCTTCTTGTTCCGGATTATCTTGATCGCAACGGATTCGCCAGTTTGGTGATCTCGACAGTTCAGCACCTGACCAAAAGAACCTTTGCCCAGGGTGTCCACGACTTCGTATCGATATGCCAGGTGGTCACCATGCACTACTAGGTAGTCGCCACGATCGTCGTCGTATCCGAAATTATTTGTCGGAAAGTCGGGGTCAGCTGGCTTCTTCTGACTTCCAGCACCGACGAAATAAACTAAAGAATGATTGAGAATCTCGTCACGTTCGTAGGGAGACAGGTGCTGAGCCTGCGGGCCCTGCAACAGCTCTGCAACGAGTCAAGTTAGAGAGACGAGAACTGGGCAGACCATACGGACGACTCACCTTGAGGTGGCATTCCGGGTTTGGGAGGAATCGGCTCTGGGAACTTCAGCAACTCGTCCAATTCTTGTTGGGTAGCCCCATTCGCCATCTTCTTTGCTTGCTGGCGTCTGATGTATTGCATCATCTCTTCATCACCTAGTAACTCTTCCTCATCGACTGTCTCCGGAACTGGGGACGGCGTGGACAGCGACTGACGGCTTGACGACGGAGTGCCAGCGTGAACGCGATGGGCGCTCGAGGATGCCGACGAGCTGTTGTTATGGGAGGAACGCCCGATCTTAGGGGTCAAGAGTTTCAGGCTCTTGGAAGGAGAGAGAGCTGAAAACCGGTGGTGAACGTGTGATGGCTCATTGGGTTGAGGAGCCACCGATGCCGTGGAAGCGACGGATCCGGTCGAAGCTTTGCGCAACGAGGTGAAAGAAACGGAATCTCGGTTAGGCTTGCGAGGTATACCTCCAGCTGAAGGTGGACCAGAGATTTGGCGAGGCGCTCGAGCATTTGACAAAGGCGAAGCGCGCACAGATTGACGCCTGGAGACCGGGCCATCCGTCGTTCCAACCTTGGCACTTTGAGCATCTCCGTTTTCCAAAACACCAAATTCATTCGTCACTCCCTCAGTAGGTATCGGTGACGGCTCTGCAGAGGGAGCAGTCACGTTAAGGCTGACGCGCCTGTTGACTACCGGATTCTGTCCAGAACCTAGTCCCGGTGAACCAGCTGCGGATGTGCGACTCGAAATACGAGGTATCTTGGTGGGCGTTTCTTTAGGAATTCCCCCGACAGAATTGAGGAGCGCAGAGGGTGGATGATCTTTCGGTTCCTTCGACGCGCTATAACCGGTCGTACCAACTGACGGTGAGCCGGCAATCGTGGGTAGCTGAATCCTGGTTCGCAGCGATGCATCTGACTGCTTGTGCATCGAACTCACGGTTTGGGACGTGACACGAGAGGACGACGGAGTCCTCGTGATCGCGGAGGCCGGTGTCGACACCGAGTTGTTCTTTAGACTGGCAACACGTTGCGCGGTAGCAGGGGGGAGCGCAGACATCTGCATCGGCGGCAGGGCCACAGCGGGACTGACCTTCTTCGGGTCCGTGGAAGACAGTGTCTACAATAATGTCACATGAATTGCACGACGATCCAACATTTGTACTTGCCTTGCCCCTCTTCCTGCCCATCAGCACCGATATCCTACTCTCGCTGCGATCCTTCAGATCTTGCTTCGCCTTCGCCTTCTCGCCTTCCCTCGACTTGTGACTATCTCGCGTCTCTTTGCGTATTCCAGTGTCGCTCTTATCGCCGTGCAAACTCCTTCTCGAACTCGAACCCTTAAGCAACGAAGGCAACCCTAAACTAAGCACTGATGACTTCTTCTGCGACGTGCTTGGTGTGGTAGGGAGAGGCCTAGACGATTCTTTAACGGGCGAGGTACTTGCTTTGGTACGGCCTTGTCCGGACGGGACCGGGACCATTGGCATCGTGGGTGATAGTGAGAGCGGGGCAGCGTTAGACATCGATATCTGCATGCTCTGCGAAGACGATCGGCGGAAGAATGGGATAGATGAGGGCGTGAGGCGTTTCGACTGGTGACGTCTGATAGAAGGGACAGGGCTGAGTGGACCATTGTTGGCATTGGATGTCGTGGTGTTGCTAATGCTGGAGCCGGTTCCTGGACGACTGACAACGCCTCCTCTCTCGCGATCGGGCGTCTTTCCGGACGGCAAGCCGGGCGACCGAGGCGTTCGAGTAGATCCCACAGAGGAGAGCGACGCGAGAGAAGCTGCAGAGCCCATGGCGTCTGGTTGAATGGGTGACCAAGTAGTCTTCTTCGACACTGCCGGGGACAGGGCGTGCTCCCTGGACGCATGTTTTCGCAGCTGCTGACTAAAACTTTGCATGGAGCGGGGGCTCAGAGGGAAGTTCGATGTCTTGTTATTGTGTGATGAATCCTTGTCTCCTCTCATGGAGGCAACGGACGGCGAACTTGTTAGCTTGATATTCAGCGCGTTAGAGAAACTCCATTTCTTTGAGGGCGTCTTGTGAACGGAAGGAACGGTCTCAGGTGCAGAGTGACAGGCATGACTCGTTGATTCGTGCGAATGGTTATCGTGGGACTTGGACGATGGCGGGACCTCCAAGGATACTGTACGTTCGATATTCGCCTCATCGCCGGCAGCGTTAGGAAATGCGACACCGTGCGAAGACTGAGGGGGCGACCGGTAATTCGATAGATCCTTGGGGAGAGGCGGTACGGGAGGCACCCGGTACTCCTCCAACGCTTCGGCTCCACTTGCCAGCGAGCCTGTACGATCCTTGGCAATGGCGTCGCCGCCCGAGTAAACGCTCGATATATCACTCCCTGCGCTGTTCCGTCGCCCTTTGCCTACACCGGTGGAGTGTCTACCAGACGGCGCGGAGATGGACGTCGCACTTGTTGCGGTAGACAATGATGCCGAGTCGCGCGAACTTGTGGGGGTGCTTGTGTATGTCGTGGAGGAGGCAGACCCGCGTTTGGGCGTGAAACTGAGACGGGCACTGATAGACTTTTTAGGGGTCTTCTCGGGAGCTGACAAGGCTTGATGCTCGTCGCTGCTCGTGACTGCAGGGGTGCGCGGCTCGCCAGCTGCGTCGTGTCCAGCATCTACTGAACCAGAACCGCCGTGCTCCTTTCTCTCTTTGTCCTTTGTGCTTCCCCTGCGACTGACTTTCCCACCAGTCTCACCAACACCACTCTCCCAGTGGACGCGACCTGCGGTGCTTCCAGGCGTGCCAGGGCGACTCATGCGATTGAGGCTACCGACACTTGCACGGGCTCGGGCAGTCTTGGTGGACAGACCGTCCAGCTTTCGTAATGTCTCCGCATGGGCGTCGTCGTCCATGCTTGACCAACCCTCCTGTGTTCCGCGGAGGAGGGAATGAGCGACGTTTGACGGGAGGTGAGAGAGAGTAAGATCCTTGTGTGATGATGATGGACGAACGGGTGGAGTCGTGGTGGTAGGGACACCGCCAGGGTGCTTCAGAAACGGGTGCATAGAGGTGCTCGTTGGGGAGGGAGGAGGATGTCCACGGGTAGCGAGCGCTGGGTCAGGACCGGATGAGGAACCCGCTGAGGGTTGGCGAGGGCGATGATAGTGATCCTTCTCGACGCGGTTAGTCTCGATGGCTTTGGACGGGGTGTTCGCTGCCAGACTTTCCCTGCGACGTGTTTTGTCTCGAATAGTGCTGGACAAGGATGTCGAGCCAGAGGTACGGTGTCTGCGAACGGACGAGGACTTGTCGTCCTTGGTGGCTGGTTTGAGAGGGACGGCGCCCTTTGAGGTCAAAGAGCCCGACTGATCTATCTCGAACTCGTCCGATGTGCGCTTGCGTGCCTTGCGGAGAGGTGTGAATGCGCTTGGAGGGGATGATGAAGTGGAGGCATCGCTGACCAGGGCATGCTCGCTCGGGAGAGGGGGTACGAGTGGCGATGGCGGTTCTTCTGGAGAAGGTGAGGAAGGCTTGACGGCGTCCGACGGATGTAAAAAGATGGACCCGTGTGGTTTGCGGGGGTACAAGATTTCTTCCCCGCCGCTCTCGTCTGTGATGGAGCGACGGGGGCGAATTGTCCGTGTGGGTGGTTGTTTGGCGTGATGCTGGAGCAAGAGCATTGAGCGGACAAGGGTGGCAGACACATCAAGCAAACTCGTTTACCTCGTCTTTGTCGTCCGACTCGCCGTCCATTGCCTCGATCGTCCAAGGGCTGTCAGGGGCGTCGTTTTCGAGCGCCGTGAGTGAGGCAGAGTCCTCTTCGCGGAGACACGGGGGGTGATGGTCATCGTCCTGCGATGGGTTGGATTGTCTCGTCGATGGGCGGTGTATTTTGTCCCAGTGAGGTGTGGCCAGTTCGCCCACGCCGACGAGGCCCTTGCGGTCGATGTCTCTTGCTGGTGTCAGCGGGGTGTGCGTTCCTGGGCTGATCCGGGGCGGGGAGTCGGAGGGTGTCTGAGCGCCGAAGTAGTACGGATCGAGCGAGGAGGTGGCCGAGGCCGGGCGCGAGATCTGGCCGGGTTCGTCGACGGGAAGAGGGGGGGCCTCAGAGACGTACACACGTGGCTAAAGTAAAAATCAACGACGTGAGACAACGAAGAGAACATGATGGGTCCATCCAACATACCTGGTCATCTCTCGTCAGAGGGCCCATCCTCGTTGCCTACGCTCAAGAAATAAAAAAAAAGCTTTGGGTGTATGTGTCCAGGACAATATTTGCAACTATTTGGCCATTCACACGAGGTCTATCTTGTCTTTTCGTATATACTATCGACGAGGATTTGGATGGTTTATTAGACTGAAGGGAATACACAGGAGAGAGTTGGAAAGTGGCTGTCGCTCCGATATTATTATAGACAAGATCTAGTTTTTTATCGTCCCTCGTCGTCAAGTCTCTCCGCTGGCAGCTCAGCGAATCTGAGCCAACAACGACAATCTGGACTCGGACGGTCTGTGTGCGTGTGTGCAGCTCATTTTTCGTTGTCTGTTCGTTGTCGTTTTGACGTGATCTCCCCCTCCCACCCGTACTCTGTTGCCCGGCACGGAATCGACGATGGCCCCCTTCCCCTCAACTTCGACCAGCTCGACTTCGGCTCCCAACACGTGAACCACCTCCCCCTTCCGCCAAGTACAAGTACCAGTTTATAATATAACACACTTACATATAACTTCTCTCTCTCTCCTCATCCCCACGTCCGAGCTTCCTCCCTCCTCGCAGCGACACCATGTCCCAGTCTGCCGAGGGAAATCAAACGCCTGACGGCGAGGACCCCCACTCACCCGACATTCAGTCTCAGATGTCCGTCCACCCCGTCGGTAGCTACTCAAGCCCGATGCACGTGTATCCTTTCACCCCCGGCCTCGCCGCACCTCAGCTCCCCCGCTCCAAACGCAGGCAAGTCAAGAACGCTTGCACCAACTGCCAGAAAGCCTGCAAGAAGTGCGACGACGCCCGTCCCTGTCTCCGCTGCGTCAAGTATGGAATCGCCGAGGAATGCGTCGATTCCCAACGCAAGGAGAGGAAAAAGGGCGTGAAACGAGGCCCCTACAAGAAGCGCGATGGAAAAGGTGTGTCTTCCCCTTCCTGCCTCCCTCGCCTCGTCATCTTCTCATCCCTGCCCACCATCCTTTCTGACTTTGATTGAGATCGCGCAGGCAGCAGCGTCGACCAGGTCGACGCGCCCGAAGAACCAGGCATGTCCATGCCACCTGGCATGCCTCCCACCTCAGCGTCCCCATCCATGCCACCCTACATGGCTGCCCCTGTGGGATACGCTACCGGTTTCTACGGGCAATTCCCGGCCCCACCCACCCCGAAACCGGGCGAGGCCCCCGCTGCCTACTATCCCCAGTTCTACATCACTCCCATCCCACCACCCCACAACGGGCACCAGGGTCAAGATGTCGAACAACAGGGATATGCACAGCTGGCTCAATTCTACCCAGCTTTCCTGCCATATGGCCCTCAAGCATATGGCCCTTACATGATGCATCCCCATCGTCCCGATGGCCAGATGCCCCTCCCCGCCCCACAATACGCCCCCTTCCCTCAGCCCTACGGGAGGCCGTCTTCCTCCCCGGGTTCAGTTGACTCCGGAAACGTCAACGGTAGGAGCGATCACGGTCAGGGCGAACAGAATTAGAGACCATCTCCGGCGTAGCCTACGATGTTTTCTCTCACTCTCGTCCATGACAACATGTGTTTTAATTTTTTTTTTCTCTTTTTCCCATGTCGACTCGTCGTCTCAACCCATGTACTAAGTAGTATCGTTAGTTAAGTGGATACCTCCGGTGTCGACGAAAGAAACATCGCGTCCACTAGCCCTAACGCACGATTAGGTCACTGCTTATAGTACGTTCCGCTCCACCCAACACCGTCGGAAATGAAGTCCGCATGGGAAAAGCATGGACGCCGTCAGCCCACACGCGACATGATGACAACTCCATGAATCCCCGACAGGGTTGTGACCCTCGGGCGTTCTTCCACCACCCAAAGCTTCCGTACCGTTGGATCTCCAGATGCGAATCTGCTGTTCGCTGACGCTCAACGCGGACGGTCGCTGACCTTGACTCCCAATTACACTCAGCGGCGCCCCGTTTCACAAACCGAACCTAGAGGTCCACTTAGACGCGCATACACAGGTAGGAACGGAGAGATCACCCCATGCGAAGATGTCCTGAGAAGTGCAGCAACGGTGGGAGGTAAAGTGGCACTGCTAATCGCCAAATAGATTCGGCGCTTTGCAGAGAACCAGCCTCGGTCGGAACCCCAAGGAGCAGCATAAACCACTCGCTCGCTCGTTTTTCGGCCGTTCATGATGATTCGTAAGGTAGTCGTACACGAGGAGCCAGGACAGTGACGAGTGTTGGTATTCTTCCAGGCGTACTGGCGTCCAGATCTCAGATGGCCCACCGATGGGCCGAAAACTCCATGCATATCATGAGTGTGCCTGCTCCGGGTGGCATAGTCCCATTCATACGATCTCCTTCGGACTCTGGATTCACCCGCGCTCACGTTGAGAGAGACGCTCCTCAAGAGATGCCGGCTCGGCTTCTGGACCCACTACGCTCCCATGATCCAAGCGTTGTTGGCACATTGTATTGGCCCGGTGAGTAGATAGAATATCGGTGACCGTGATGGTATCCTCATTGCCGTCATCCCGTTTGTGACGAAATGCAGTGACTCCCCACATGTGAGAATGGCGACAATGGCACGTCAAGCAACTGGAGGGTGAACTGCATCCCTCTTTGTCATCGTCACTGTCCGATGGAGTTGTTCGTGATCGAAAACAGTGTATGGGATTAGGTGAGAGCCTGTAACCGACCAGTAATAGCGAGGGGCTTCTGCGGTCACGAATTGAGGGTCTCTGCATGCTCGTAATACAATTGTATTGCGAAGCTGTACGTTGCTGATGGCTAAGAATCAGCATCACGTATCCGGGGACTTTGATATCACACCTGCACATTCTGGTTCACAGGGTCTCACGACCTTGTCCCAACAAGCGTCACCCCTTGGCCAGGCTCTCCTAGCCTGCGAACGAAGGAAGGCACCCTTATCTTGCGCCACGCGCGGCGTCGTTCCTCAGAGTTTTGAAGTGACTGGCGTCCGTGCTTGCCTGCTCGTCGTGTAAGTAACTAGTGTCCAACTCCTCACTCGACCTACCGACCTTTGGTCCTCGAAGGCATGTTTGGCGTCGCTGTTCACGACAATATGATTCACAGGTCGAGATAAGCCTTCGTCGTTGCATGCCACCTTACATAACTCCGCCAGCACGACACAAAGAAATAAAAAATAAACAAAACGCGTTATTCTCATCGTCTGTTTCCCCAGCCGTGGATACAGACGTGTGCTAAAAACTGAGGCGAGTCAGTCCTTTGCTCCACAAGGGTTGCGACGCCGTCCACGCTTGGCCACCATATCGTGGCCCCAGTACGTGACACTCTGAGCCGTGCAAATTCTGGGCCGATGTGACCATTGCTTCGTCCGTATTCTACCTGGATACAAATTGTTGTATGACTGTGTAAACGACAATTCCAAAAGCATGTGGGATACATATTGATCCCGACGCTCTTGCAAACAAGACTACTTGTAGATTTCTGGCCAAAATGACTGCATGGGTCACCGACAACATGTATGCATCAAATGGACAATAGTGGTGTTGGGTGTCAGAAATGGGAGTACAGATTATGTAATAGGGGTTACTGTGACCTCGTGACAATATCGCGTCCAAAAGCTCCTGACTCGCGTTGAATCCAGTTGTGGTGCTTCCACGTTCAGTTTTTTCTGCAGCTGCATTCACGCAATCTTGAGCCATGCCGTTCGACGATTGGAACGTCACTGAAGAGGAGGGAGAGGAAGAGTTGCAAGATACCTCTGTTCGCCGCAGACTTCCTGGACTGTGGCTGGTAACTGACATACCACGCGCTTCCATCTTCAGTTTTTTGAAGGGCGACGTGATATTATCTTGTTCTGCATAGATTGCTCGCCATCTATGCAAGAACTCCGAGATGATGCTGTCTACGAAGACTTGCAGACCTCTCACCTCCTCACGGCACTTGATGCCGCAATGCAAGTGCAGAAGAAGAAAACCGTTTCGGGTCCGAACGATTGGGTCGGCGTACTGCTCTACAACACAGTAAGAATGTTCTGTGACAAGACCCCCGAGTTGATGACCACCCTGTTCCGCTACTTAGTCGCGCCGGAATGAGGCGAACAGCCGAACCTCCGAGATTAAGAAGGGTACATTTTTGTACCAGCACTTGGCACCCATCAGTGTGGAGACGATACAAGAACTGATACGTGTGATTGAAGGTACGTGCAATTGCTTTTAGTGACTCCGTTTGTTCCGCTTCAATCCTCTGTGCATAGACGCTCGGGAAGACCCCGAGCACTTGGAGAAGACCTTCCCTCCTCTCTCAGGAACTAAGATGCCGATGGGAGATGTCTTCACGAGTTGTAACTGGGTGTTGCGCGACAGGTAAACTATAACGTTGGGTGTCCATTAAAGTACTTAAACTTGCCGGACTAGTGCGCCAAAGATAGCATCTAAACGCGTCTTTCTTATTACTGACGATGACAACCCAAACCCAGCCAGTACCAAAATGCTGACGTCGGCAAGGACGACTCTCATCGTGAGTGGTGGAACGTTCTGACAAGGCACACATGTTTAACATCAGTGACAGGACCTCATGCAGTCAGGGATGTCAAATAGAGCCGTTTTTCATATCTACCAGCTGAGAAACCTTTTGACGTTACCAAGTTCTACTCCGTATGTCGTGTCACTCATCCACCTCTGATCATTTGACCGACAGTGGCATATATGAATGCCTCAGTCTGTCCTTCCGGCCAATGTGCTTGCCGATGAAGAGCCTGAGGTTTCTGGCGTACTCCCTGACTCCATATCTATCACCAGGATAGACGACCTCCTTGATCAGATGCGTTTCCATGAGCAGCCCAAGCGTGCCATTTTTAACATTCCTTTCGAACTTGGGAAAGGCTTCACTATTGGCGTAAAGGGGTTCGTATAGCACACATTCAGTATTAAAACTGTCGCTGATTCAGTTTGTCAGGTATGGACTAGTGACGGAGCAAAGAAAGGGGTCGTACATGTACTTCATTGATTTAGGTGACAGGATGGAAGTGGCAAGGAGTCGGACGGCCTACGTTGACGAGGTAAGGCTTAACACTTCTTTTTCGTTCCAGTGTATACACTAACATCTTATTATCACAACTCGATAGGAGAAAGAAGCGGAGGTCAGTCGGAACAAGATGTTATTTGGCATGAAACTTGGTGCAGATGAAGATGGAGACGAAATGGGGTTTGGCCCGTCACGAGTGGTCAGAGATGGTCAAAGGGTGATCCTCTGTCCATTTGTACGTCTTACTTGACTCACCCTCATCAGCCATTTTACACAGCAGAAGAGGTTCAATCATTCCGCACGCTCGATCTCGAGCCTGGTATGTACAGCTTTTGAATATCTCACTTTGTGCCGCTTTACATTTTTCTTGCAGGGATCAAGCTACTAGGTTTCAAGGACAAGACAGAACTAGCGTTCGAAGATAATGTCAAGCACTCGATCTTCATTTATCCAGATGAGCTGGTGAGACATATAGCATGGACCTACTTATCAGCTCTTTATTATGCATGCAGAAATACTCTGGGAGCAAGAGGACGTTCAGCGCCCTCCTCCAGAAGATGCTTGAAAAGAGGAAAATAGGGCTGGTTCGTGCCCTTGTTCGGCGTAATTCAAGCCCGGTCTTCTGCGCCATGCTACCACAGGTAACGGCTTCAAAATGTACGTTTGTTACGACCTAATTAGAGACGCATAACACCAGGCAGAGAAGGTAGAAGAAGGCGGGTGGTGTGAACCTGGTGGTTTCCACCTCATCGTCCTGCCTTTCGCGGATGATATTCGGGCCGCACCTATTGAAGAACAACTGAGAGGTATAATTATCTACTACTTTGTTAACTTGCGGCATTTTATCTGCTCAACTTGTAGCCTCGGAGAAGGTCAAAGATGCAGCAAAGGGCTGGATAGATAAACTGTGCCTCAAGAACGGGGCATATCCGCCTGATTCTTACCCGAACCCTTGTAAGCTCGTCGTTATTGTGGTACCTCTATCATAATTGACTGTCTGACTTTTTAAAAGCACTTGCATACCACAATGCCCAGCTTCAGGCAGTCGCCTTCCGAGAGGAATTCGACGATGAGTCATTCGAAGATTTGACGCGACCAAAGTATGACATGATTCATAAAGTGCGTGTTCTTGTAAGTAAAGTGTGCTCCATGCACTGACCTATGGCTCAGCGGGCGGGACCGTTGTTGAGGGAGTGGAAAAAGTCGCTAGTAAAAGATGAAAATTTTAATAATGTCCTCGCAACGACCGGAGTCAAACGGAAGGCGGTAAGAGTGAACTTCATGTATGTTAGACGTTACTGAGTGAACTCCTAGGATGTCTCTGTCGACGAAGCCGAACTCCGAAGCAAGTACGAGTCGGGTCGGTTAGACACGGTGAGTTGAGGCTGGCGGTATTGTTACGACGTCTGTTGATATCACCCGATGTAGCTCCGAGTGCAACAACTCAAGGTTTGTCGCCATCTGCTTGGATTTTTCATTCTACTGATCTCTTATGAATGGTAATTGTTCAGGACTTCCTCAGGAACAAAGGTCAACCTATGGCAGGTAAAAAGGCGGAGTTGGTGAAGCGTGTTGAGGAGTACCTTGAGGAGCGTTCATAACTTTATGGATTTTGTTTCCGTGTTGACCGTAGTTTCTTTACCTTATCATGTGTAACTGCAATGTTTCTGTCGTACTCAGAGAAATTTATTAGGTTCGTCTCGGTAGAGCCCCTAAATACTCGGTTGGTCTAAACAAATGCAAAGCCTGACAGATTGTAACGGGTCGCATTCCGGCAAGCTCATGGATGACAACAAGCTCTTAGAACGCTCGATTTCTTCTGCTAGATCCTTGATTGGTCTCCAGCTAGTTTCGCGGGTCTTCACATTCGTTCTCAACCAAGGTCTAGTTCGACTTGCATCTCCTCAAGCCTACGGAACTGTCGCCGTCCAATTTGAGCTTCTCATCAATACCATCCTGTTTCTGAGCCGCGAGGGCGTCAGAAACAGTCTCTTACGAGTCTGGCCTCAGCAAGGAGCTGCAGGAGACAGCACTAATAGCGCTCTCCAGTTTGCCCAATGTAGCAATCTAGCCACCGTTCCTGCTATGCTCGGCATACCCGTTACGCTTCTTACTGTCATGGCGTACGGGTATACCGCAAGCCAAGATGCTCGCAGTCAACCTCTTTTCCAGATTGCAATGTTTATTTACGCTGCTGCTGCAGTCATCGAGCTGTGCAGCGAGCCAATGCACAACCGGTGAGATTATCCCGTTGCCTTCGTCAAATTACAATCTGATGTTGACAAGTGCGATGGGCGAAGCTCGAACTAGCGTTCGAGTCAGAGCAGAAGGACTAGGTGTTTCAAGCAAGACCGCGGTTACCTACCTCGCCCTGCTTCTCGATAGTCACCTAGGTGAACAGAAATTCACATTGGTGGCATTTGCTCTTGGTCAGGTCACATATTCCTCGGTCATATTTATCATATATCTGGTGGATATGCCTGATTCGCGCTTTTTACCGGTACGACTATCACAAGCATCGTCGCGGTCTTTCGCCATGTTCGTTGTCGCTATTAGACATTGGGTTTACACTCACTAACTCCGGGGGTTGTAGAAGTAGACGTGGGTATGGATTACTGGCGGAATTTTTCGACTCGAACGCATTCTACCTCTCGATGACTATGACATTGCAGTCTCTTGTCAAGCATTTCCTAACCGAAGGAGACAAGTTCCTCGTCTCATACTGGAGTCCACTAAGAGACCAAGGCGGTTATGCGATTGCTGTCAATTACGGTATTGTCACCGCCTTGTGGCCATGCGCGTCTGAGGCTAAATTCTATTAACTCAGGGTCTCTCATAGCAAGGGTCGTGTTCCAGCCAATCGAAGAAATTTGTAGGGTTTATTTCTCTCGGGTACTTTCGTCTCCCAAAGGCTCTCCGCGTGGCGGTAGCAGTGGCGCAGCTGCGGCGAGGCCAGCTCTCAAGCAAGCATCCGATGCCCTCGCGACATTGCTTTCTATTCAGGTGGTATTCTCTGTGCTCGTCGTTACCTTTGGCTCCTTATACCTACCGGTTGTCATGCAAATTCTGCTTCCTCGTCGATACCTCACAACGAGTGCCCCTCAAGTCCTCTCAGCGTGGATATGGTATATCCCCTTCCTTTCTGTGAATGGTGGGCTTGAGGCATTCCACTCAAGCACTGCCTCTCCAGAAGACCTGCGTAAGCAGAGCTGGTGCGTTGTTTCTTTCCCGTACCGTCCTCAGCTTTACGTCTCGTAGGTGCATGTTCGTGTACTCTGGTTTATACATTCTTGCTGCAACATCGTTCTACAAACTCGGATTGGGCGATGCGTCGCTAGTCTACGCCAACATCATCAATTTATCAGCGCGTATACTTTTTACTGTTACTTTCATCTTTCATTACTTCAAGAAGCGCACGAATTCCCCTCCATTCGGCGTCGCAGACATCTTCCCTGACTGGCGGTTCTTAGGTGCCGTTGCCATATCCTACGCCATCATATCTGTAAACGAGAGCAGGCAACGCATTGTGGAGTTGTCACATCGTCGGACGCTATTTTCCATGCCTGTGCTGCTACATATTCTTATGGGTGCTAGTATGGGACTTGTATGCGTTGCCATTTGGTGGCTTACATCCGGGAAACGGGTGGTTGCCAAATTGAAAGCTAAGACAGCGTAGAGAAGACTGTACATCTCCAGTCTGTTACTTCGATGTATCCGTCCAAGCTACCCTTGCAGTAGAATCGGTCATCTGTACCGTTTGTTATACATGTCAATGCGTCCGACTTCCAAATGAGTTCCGGTAACCTTGGTGGGTTCCGAGTGGGTGGGGGGAAAGAGCCTATAGCCGTATGTGCAATCTTGGATAGGATTCATATCAGATGACGGATAGTAGCGTTATTTCACACCAAAACTCAAGGAAAACTAGGCCATGACTTTTGCGAGGGTAAGTCTTACCATCGTACAGGTAAGAGAAACTTGGTTGCATGTATGGGATATTTCGTACCAGCAGTACACCGTTTTAACCGCATGGATCTACTAGGATTACATGGCCTCTCCCTCTCTTCACAATGTTGTAGCCTCGTGCAGTGCCAAGTCGGCAGTGATATCGACAACAGCCGCCTCGTGCATATTGATACGTCTCTCTCCATAGTTTGTACTCTCCACGTCCTCCGGCTTTAGCAGGTCCGTGAAGTGGACAGCATTGACGCGTTGATCTGACTCGGCATCTAGATCCTGGGATCGAAGGTATTGCCGGGTGTTCAGTGATGCTAGAAGTGAATTGGCGTATACTATTCAATAAGTAAGATGCGGTGTTCTTCCATCGCTTGCAGAGCACGGAAGACCGACATTTTCCAACTATGAAGTCCAGTCCAATTGACCATGTAGTCTGGAACTTGACAGTCTAAAGGAAGTGTGTGAGCGACATAATGATAGTGCAATACGACATCAGTACGCACAGTCACGAACTCTGCAAGGCCGACTAGTCTACAATGAAAAGTCTGAATCAAGTCGTAGTTACAAACAAAAGAAGGGCAGAACTCACAAAGCCAGCACACATCGGTTAGCGGCATAGACGATGAGCGTGGTCAGAATACGTTTCGTTCTAGGCAGGGTTCGTTAAGTGTGAATCATTGACATGGACAGAAGTCACCTTGGGAAGGCCGTGCGAGTGCCACTGTTGTACAAGAGTACGCAGAGTGACACTGTAATCAGAACCTCAAGTAGTACGAAAGTAGACGCGAAGGGTGTTGAGGCATAAAACTAGGAACGATGACTCGTGAGCCGCTGCGCCAATGTGTCTGTTGAGAGAACTACCCTAATCTGGGAAATAGAGCTGACTGCGCCGTTGACAAACCTATGGAGAGATCAACATTTCTGTGAGGATGGTGGGACAGGTTGAAGTACAGTAGAACAACTGTCTCTGCTCCTTGATCAGAGGTTTGTCCGTCGTGGAAGCAAATCACGCACCTATGCCAAACCCTGTTGCGATATCGTTAGAGATGTCTCGTGGGCGTGATGATAACCCACCAAAGTGAGCTAACAAGAGTAGGATCTATCGCGGCCATGTCAGTGGGTAATGTTTCTGCCATCGGAAGTAAATGAACTTGCAATTGGGGCGACCAGCAACCACTTCACTTGAGGGCGACAAACTGAATGCCGTCAAATCTCGAGAGGCACCTGGCAGGTTGGATGGGACCTACGAGAATATATTTTATGGGTGAAGAAGCTAGTAACATTCGGTTTATGAGCGTCAACCCACAAGTTGTAGTCACTTACCATTGAACTACAACAACCACAAGTAACTGCAACATAATTAAACCTTGTCATAGACAGTTTTAACACAAACGCACATTCACCAGAAGCGATGCCTAACAGGGGAAACATTCTAGATCAGTGCCTGCTATAAAATTAGGTATGCGTACTGGTAATGACCTGTCATACATATCTCATTAGTGGGAAGCAGTTTTGAAAGGGAAAGTATAAGTACCAGACCATATACTCGAGGCTCGTCAAAACACCATAATTGGTTATCTGCAGCGATTGAGCATGACAGTTGCAAGTAGTAACCGGTCCGTTTCACCAGGTAGTAGTACAAGATGTGACACACTAATCAACCGTTAGCCACCCGTTCACTCACAAGCATCAAGTACTCACTGAACGAGACATGTAAGGTATCAAGAATCCTGACATCGTGTGAGCAGATTTGATGGGAAGCCGAAGGTGCCTAACTGACCATATGGCAGCGACAACGAACTTTATGGACGTGGCATCTCCAGAATAGTGCATGTAATACAGATAAGTCTATATAATTGGTAAGTATGATAGAACACAAGCCTGGACATTCCATTTATAAACGCCCCTGGAGAATTGTTATGCCATATAACCTTGATGGGGATTAAGGACATTAGAGGGGCAGACATGACAAGGTCAAGCAAAGCAACACATGCATGGCGGCGACCAAACCCCCGATGAGAACAGAGCCTATCGCGAGCAAATGAGTAGACAAGACCACATTTGGCTATGAAGGGTTTTCACCGAACTCGCCCGGGATGCCCATGTCGTTCAGGTGACTTGTGGAATGCAAACTCGTTGGCGAACTCGCTGCGTTGTGTGGGTGGGGAAGCGAACGTGGCGAGGTCGTATCAATCTGATAGTGGAGAAATCCGATGCTATCTTTTAAATGACGAAGCTGCATTTGTGTAATCGGGAGAACTCGCATTGCCTTGAGCCGCAGAATCGATAAATCACCGGACCAAGTCATCGAATTCGTGTCTGATTGATAAACCGGAGATGATGGAAACTCCAACGACAATGGCTAGCTCCAACAATCTCGCCGTTTCTGTAGTAACACTGCCATTCCTAAGGCCCTTTGCGTCAGTATTAGGAAAATACTGAATGTCAACGACATATTCGCTTACGAGCTGCAAGTAACAAGAATACGAACCACTGTACGTGTTTGCAAAGTCTGTATGACACGGTACCGACACAAAGCTGATCGGGAGTTTGGTTGAGGCCCATGGCCATAAATGAGATTAGTACATATGTTATTTATTTTTGTTCCCATCTCCTATCTATCACGTGTTCATCACTTCTTGCCCATTTCATCATGTGCCCACTAGACAACATTTCTGCTTATTCCACCCATAGTATGGGTACTATTGAGTATGCAGTTGCAGGCAAACCCGTCCGATACATCATATTTCCTGACTGCTGTACGGTTGCACACATTGTTACTGGCAGTGGACGAGTCCCATATGCTCCTTGCACTGATTGTTTCCACTACATATTTGACTATCCCCACATGTCAGTTGCACTTCCAAGCTAGTTCAAACTCCATACTCCCATTTGAATAGAAACCAAAACATTTTCTATCATGATTTCCTTTTCAATGGTGCACTGCAAAATCCATAGTGGTCACCAACACCATTATGATTGGTTTTCAATGTTGTGTCACAGGCCTATACTTGTTTTACACTAGTATCGGTAAACGAGGCCTTTCCGTTCCTCCGTACTTCAGTCTGTACATTCCGTGTAGCAGTCAATTCACGAGATTTTTGTTTCTCATATTGCCGCAGCACGCCGCAGGGGCATAATATTTCTTCATTTCGTAGTCTCGCCGTTCCGAAAACCGAACGTGCCGGATCAGGCTCGATGTACGAAATCCACCCGTTACTTGCGTCTTCCATCCTGAGTCAATATGTATACACGTTCGTCCCTGGCATATCCTCCGAGATCACCTGTAATATGGTCCCAGTGTTCTGAAACCGGTATGAATGTAGGGGATTGGGCTTCGGAGATACACAATCATTGCCGAAAGGTTCGTTACGCATTGGAGTCAACAGTTTCCCAAGGTTTCATCTATCCTGCTGGCACCACTCTGCACGTATCTTTCTCCCTGGTCTTCCGTCTTGTAAAGGGGAACAGAGTTTTGAGTATGTTGACAGGAATAACATTTGCTAGTACGGTGTTTCGTAGTTGGACAGTAAAGTGTTGTAACAAACCCGCGGGGGAACTTAGGTGCCAGTACCGCAGAGGAGACGCGCGTAGCGGTTTCATTTTGAGCATATGAGGGTGCATGACTGCAGTGTGGCGGTGCAAGCTTCAAGTGGATGCACATTGCAAACGACTCAGGACAGGTGCTCAGGACACCCTAAGCAGCGTTTTCCAAGGAATTGTGCAGTGACCACTCCTAAGCTATATCACTGGATAAATCGTGGTGATGGCAACCGAAGCTGTCGCTGAACCCATCGACGAAGTACGTCGATAGCAACAAGCATCACCTTGGCATAACCCTCACTGCGGTTTGCAATTAGACTCAACTAGCAAGCGATAATGGAGAAATCTATTTGTTTCAATGGTTGTCATCGTTGCAGAAAAACTTGAAAGAGGCCACTACCGTCCGTTGCGATTTCTCCCTCAACCAAGGTTTGAACTAACTTCGCCTTAGGATCTGGTCAAGGCTTCTCAGACTTCTACGGAAGTAACTTTGTTGAAGATTATATGTGGGTCCAACGGATATCCGTTACCTGGACGTGGGATTCGCAACCTTTCGGCAAGATGCTTCGTCCTTCAGTACGGTCGTGGAGAAACCAGGACCTTATTCGACACCCTCCGGGCCTTGCTGAAGATTGCTGGTGATCCGAAGGCTTCAGATAAGGACATCGTTCGAATGTGTGTCAGCTTCGATCATTTTTTGTCCTCCCACTGATTGTCAGACAACAGCGCAGCCTGTTGGACGATTGGTGAACTCATGGCGACGTTTGGTTCCCAGGTAAGTCTGAAACTTATTCTTCCCATTATTACCGTCTCAGGCCATGACAGTTTATGTCTTTCATGGTTGAGATTGCGACCGTTTCGCTCAAAACCTTCAGATCATCCAGTGTAAGATAGTGGATTCTACCGTGTCAGCGCATTGACTTTTCATTTGTTAGTCACCTCAAATGCGTTTTCATGCGCTAACCATGCTCCAGAAATCTCTGGAAACTTCCAAGAAGGCGTTAACAGATTCCCTCACCAAAGACGTCATAAAAAACATGAAGAGCGGTATAGGCGACAAAGCACTTCCGGTGCAGCGTGCAGCTTCCAGGGTGACACTCTTTGCGTTCTCAGTATTGTCATTGGTAATTCAAATATGACGTTTAGGTTCTCATAACCATGTTTTCTCCGGAGGAATCTGTCGCCCTCTCCGATGCTGAATCCATCGTCGCATTATGCATCAAGGCCCTCGATAATGGCGATCAGATTACCCGACAGGCACTAGCGCATCTCGTTGGTCACGTACTTGCTGCCACACAGGTCACACGAGTAGTCCCTGCACCTGAGCAGCAGAAGGGCAAGAAGGATGTCGAGAACGCCGATGCTTCCACTCCGGCTTACGCAGTATCTGAGCACTTGAAACCGCTTCTGGCGCCTGGTGAAATGCTGTCTCAACTGTCGTTACACTTCAACAAGGCAAATCTTTCTCGAAGAGCCCGTGCGGGCATCTTTGATTTCTACTTTGCTCTCCTAGCGAAGCTTGGCCCGGAATTCGTGGAGAGCAATTACGCTCTCATTGTCGGTCATCTCATGTTTGAGGTGGTTTCACATCCGAAGAACAGTGCAACGAGGTATGATAGGCTCTTCACACGAAAGGTCGTCGGTGCCTTGCTTCGTGACCTCATCGCTGTGCGAATGTTGAGCGAGCAGGGTCAAATCGGTGCTATACAGGAACTGTCATCCTCATATTTAAGGAGATGGCCAGCCTTGATGCCCGGTCAGGTGGCACCGTCGTCCAATGTCCTGACAGTCGTTCTCATGGAGACCGCGGAGCTCCTGCAAATGCTGGGTAATGCGCCTCCCGTAGTCCAGGTGGGTGTGACCATCCACTGATTCGGATTTTCTTCACAACGTCATTGGGTATAGGATGCCGTTGCAGAACCTTTATTGACCCTCCTCACACACCCCAGTCATTCCGTTCGCGTTAATGCCAGCTGGGCATTGAAGTGCTTTTGCTCGTCGACTCCTTTGCACTTACCGAAAACTATTATATCCATCATGGAATCACTGCACCGTGATGTCGAGTCATTGCAGTCTCCAGCCGCTCCATCGGATATCGATCGACGTGCGCTTGGCCGTGCATATGGTCTTGCAGCATTGGTTTCGACCATTCCTGAGCGCCCTTTGTACGTTTCTTTCGACGTTGCAACAAATGTTCTGGAAACGGCGACGCAACTCCTCAAACGTGCAGTCGAGCATGGCGTACGCATTGCAGGTGTCGAGGTTGAAGTCGCATGGATCTTGATTGCATCTCTTATGCTTCTTGGTCCCTAATTTCGTTCGGTCACATCTTTCACAGCTCCTCGTCTTGTGGCGGAATGCATTGCCGAAGACGAGCAATAAAGATCACTCTCCAGGTCGCCCTGCTAACGAATGGGAGTTTCTTCTTCACGTTCGAGAGAGTGCTTTAGGCGCTATCTTGTGCTTCTTACTTCATAATGGCCCTTTGATAACCCTCGACGTTACTCGGAGGATTTCTTCGATGCTAAACAATGCACTGGCATTTACAAATGCATTTGCTACCCAAATTGCGGAAGAACCTGTATTACCATCAACCGATGCGAAAGGACCCACTCTCCGCACAAGAGAATGTCTACTGCGTTGTCGAGTATACCAATGCTTTACTGCACTTGGGACCTCCTCGCTGACTGAGTCTGCTCAATCAAGTCTGCTCCAGTCTACCTTGACCGTATTTGCAGGTCCGGAAGGCGACGGAATGTCCGCGATACAAGCTTCCATCGCTTCGTCCTCTGGTTTTACCTCTGTATGGCAAAGCGATGACGGTTTTGGTTATGGAGTAACCACAGTGGACATTGTGGACGATGAAACCGAGTATTCGTTAAGTACTCAGACTGGACGACTCACAAACGAGCAGGTTGAGGAACTCACAACGTTGCTTGTAAGTCTGCTTTTGTGCTACACCGCGATAGCCCATTTGCGTCTAACGTCCCACGTCCAATAGCTACGTAAACCAGTTCTGGGTGCTCGTGAACATGACACTTTGTCATTGTGTCTGCCCAGTGCATTAGGAGATGGATCACCGTGGCTTGACCCTTCTCCATCGCCCTCAGCTGTTGTGAATGCTGCCATCGAATTGTTTGCTCGATTGCTCCCATCGCAGGACTTGACCACCACTACGCGGCTTGTCACGCACCTTACCGAGTTAGTGAAATCACCCAAGCTCGACAGAAATGCCGGTCGAAAGGCTGCCGTACTTGTCAATGCTGCTGTGGCCATCGTGCAAACCTTGAGACATGCCTCGACCACTCACTACCGCCAGGCAAAAGAAACCCTTGGTCATCTCCAAGTGACCACCGCTTTAGCAGGATTCCTCAAAGTTCGTCCATGTCTGTTATCTCTTACTACCCTTGTAAACTCACCCTATAGGATGCCCTGGTGGACGGAGATCCGCTTTTGCGTTGTGCAAGTAGTGAAGCGATCGGTCGCCTAGCTAATATTTCTGGAACTACGTTCCTAACTAGCCAAGCCAAGGTCCTTGTTGACCATATTGTTAGCAACCGCGATCCTCAAGGGCGTGCTGGTTGTGCACTTGCCTTTGGGGAACTCTACGCTCACGTTGGCGGACTTGCTGCCGCTCCCATATTGAAAACGACAGTAAACATATTGATGTCCCTTAGCAATGATCCTCATCCACTTGTCCATTATTGGTCGTTGACTGCTCTGGCCAAGGTTGTCAATGCCGCGAGCTTGGCATTCACTCCGTTCGTCCCGAGCACGCTTGGAATGTTGGTGAAGATATACATGTCGGACGCCCACGAAACTGAGGGAGGCACACTAAACAATGCAAATCTCAGTGGGGACCTACAAGCATTCCCAATTGTCTGTCGCATTATAGATGCAATCATCACAATACTTGGGCCTGATGTCGAGGAGTCATCAAAGACCAGATCACTTGTCCTGGACCTGGTGCGAGAGTTCTCTTCCGAGGAAGATGAAGATATCCTCGTCGAGGCCATCAAATGTACTCAACACCTTCTCATGTTCGCGTCAACCCACGTGGATATTCCCGATGCAGTGGCCCGCTTCAGGTCACATCTAGCCTCCAACAGACGCCAACTGAAACTTGCTGCTATAGATGCCTTGTATCAGCTCGTTCAGAAGGATGCTTTAGTAATGTCAAGGCTGGGTGGCGACGGTCTCGTGGAAGATCTTTTTGCAATGCTGGATGGCGATCCTGGAATTCAAGGCGTCCGGAGCGTCATCAAGAGTTGGCTTTCTCAGACGGCGGTCCATAATCCCTCGGCTTGGATTGACCTATGTTTTAGAATCATGTTACGTACCAACGCTGCGCAAAATACGGTCGATGCAGCTGCCAACCTAGACGACGAAGGCCAGTCACTCAACGCATCCACAGGTGTCGGTAATATAGCCCAAGAGGGTTATTCTGCCGCTTCCATATCAAGGTGGAGAACTCAGCTCTTCGCATTGGAATGTTTGCACGAAATATGCACAGTCGTGGCTAAATCAGCGAGGAAAGAGCACACTGACGTCCTTTTCGCGAAGAACAGGGGCGTTCCTGTCCATGGTCTTCTTGTTTCCAGGATACCTGATTTGATTAAAATGGCGTTCACAGCATCAGCTGCATACGTGACAGAAATTCGGCTGGAGGGTCTAGTTGTTCTATGTGACGTCATTCAGGCGAGTAGGATGTAATTATAGGCTGAAGATGATCTTTTGCTCATAGCAGAATAGGTTTTCTCTAAAACACCGGACCCGGATTACCCGGAGGCTTTGCTGCTCGAGCAGCACCAGGCGCCGATCACGGCCGCTCTTACACCTGCCTTTTCTTCCGACTCAACTCCGGAAATTTTATCTTCAGCCATCGATGCCTGCGCCCTTTTTGTGGGGTGTGGTGTTGTAAAGGACACCGCTAGGATGGGTCGGATTCTGAAGCAGCTAACCAGTGCTCTGACAGAAGTCAATGGTAATTTGGAAGTTCCACTCTGTGTGTTTACGACTGATTTCATGTGTTCAAGGGAACAGCAATTTGAAAATGGGGACCCTTGGTGAACTGAGCCCGAACGCATCTGGGATGCTCAGAGTGTCTATTCTGGCTGCGTGGGCTCGATTGGAGATAGCATCGACCTGAACAAACGTACCTTCTTGAGGTTATCGAACCCTACCGAAAAATACTCGCGCCGCAATGGGTTGCGTGCTTGCGTGACTATGCTACTATCCGTGCAGATTCAGAATTTAGTCTATGATTCCTCAGTGCTTTCTTTGGACCCATCATTTGCAAATCTTGGTAAAGTGGTTTTATTACCCGTAAGTAATTGCTTCCGTGCCATTCCGCCCACGTGTTGAAGACTATCTATGAAGTATTACTGTGACACGTGGGCTACCATCCTGCAAGCGGTCGCCAACACTATGGATCGTGCGGACGGCTTCGTGGCTGCCGCCATACTCGAACAAGACCCGAGCTCAAGTATCAATGGCGCTTCCGCAGTCCGTGCTGAGCCGGCACCGCTTTTCTATGTCATCTTCGGTCTTATTTATGAGGCTCTGGCGACGCCCCCCTCTCAACCAACTAATGCGGTGCATCTACATTCCAATGTCACGATTGCATCCTTAGGAGCCCTCAGATCTCTCATAGATCCCCGTTATTCTGGAAAGGCACTCTTGGAACCTGTTATATTCAGGGAGTTTTTCAATTTGTGTCATCGCGTAGTGATGGTGGAAAAGCGCTGCAACTCTTGTGCACCTCCTGGCCGTTGTCCGTGCCTTCTGTAATCATTTCGGGCATCTCGGGATCGAAGGCGCTGCGATGTCGTAAGTGATGTCTGCATTACTCTACGGTAAAGCTGATGAGAGCTCAAGTAACGAGGCTCTACCTGCCGATTCAGTTCGTGCAAAGTGTCTGAAGATATGTGCATATGTTCTACGGCATGTCCGACACGGCCAGGGAGCTCCTGCGATAAGTGAGTACCACGCGTAGAATTTTGGCTTGGACGTTCATGTTCGTGGTAGCTGGATCCATCGAAGAGTTGACCAAGCTGATAAGCGTTGCCTTGAGCAGCTTTGAGCTTGTGGTAACAACAACGGTTGGCAATATTCGAGAGGATGTTCGTGGCATCGGATGCGTACTCTATGCAGGTATGATTAACGACAGAGAGCGTCAAATTTGTAATAAATCGATGTTTGCTTTAGAACTACTCAAGGACGAAACATTGGACATGGACCTTGTAACCCCCACCCTGCCTGCATTCAAGGCCCTATTGTCAGTCGAGGTGAAGGAGAGTACCCGCGATTGCTACGACCAATTAATTCATGGACTGGTATCCTCGTGCCTACTGAACATTGATGATATGCGGTGAGTTTTGCCGTGGTCGTACTGGCTTGACCTTAGTACTGAGGCTCCTGCAGTGGGCGAGAGGGCTCGGTTTGTACCAGAAAGGTCAATACGAATATGTTGGCCGCTGTGGTCATCCTGACCAGTATTCCCTCTCGAGTGAAAATTGCTTGTGGTGTGGTGGAGCATCTAGCCCACCTTATCTGCCAGAAGCTGGAAGAGAGTGACGATGTGCGTGCGATGCTCTTGTTTCTCGAGAATGGCTTCAAACAATCACGCTCTCTTCTTGTCGCAGATGGCTCTGATCGCAGTTCACTGCTCGAAAACGCTCACAATAGCGGCAACGGGTAGTGACCTTCTTCGTAGTTGCTCCCGACAATTGTTACCCGCACTGGTACAGTACGTTGCCAGGTTATCATCACGCGCAGACGACGATACTCTATCGGAGCAGCAATGCGCTGCCATCGAGGAGGTATATAAAACATTCGCGGCTCTACTCTCATTGGCGACGGAACAGAACCGTAAGCTTGGGCTTCTACTGCAGTCGATTGTCACCTTCTCACACATCTGTGGTGACAGGTACTCGCATGTTGTGTATAATTCTGCCTACGATCGCTCTTCTCTTACGTCCTTCGCGTGTGCCCACACCTAGCACTCATTCGGGCGCAGTGTCACAACTCTTAGCACTCGCGACGTCATCCCCGACATCTTTCAAGGAAGCTGCTGCCCAACTTGATCCGAAAATGCGGGAAGTGCTCGAGCTATCCATCAGGAAGGCAGTCGAAGGTACATCAACTGTCACTCAATCAGCTATGAAACCGCAGATCTCCTTGAGGTCTTTTTAATGTGCATGATACATACCTCTCAATCAATCTGCGCGTCAACGGTGGAATGAGGAGAGTTTGCACATGGGTACGGAGGGATCTCCAAGCTATTACTACTGGTGGAACCTTGGAAGCCTAATGTATTGTAGACAGGTTGTATCAGCCACTGATCACAGGTGCTGCAGGGCTCGCTGAACTCAGACCTGTCAGCGGTGGTAGTTCCACGATTATTTAAGGGTAGTTTACCCTCCAGCCGTTGCTGGTGTAATTATGCCTAGGGGTTTAACTTTTTCGCAGTACTTTTACAATGTACTTGCAAGTCTCTTGGACTCCGCAGACCAAAACTCGACTGAAGACATTCGTTCCCTCGTATTCACCAGCTCAGCACTCGTAACACATGATAGATAGATATGCTCTTTCACTGAGGAAAGCCAGACCACTGACTTGTAAGGAAGGGATTTGTTGTAAATTCTAGCCCTATCAGATCCTTATGAGTCAAGAGGACTGACATGCAGGTAAGGGGTATTTCATATCAGCATTAATACACCATCTGACATGGCAGATAGAACTATTAGTATCACACCTCTGTGTGAAATGTTGGTTGAAATGTTGGTTCGGCAGTGATATCAATGACAGGCACTTCGCACTCGTCGAACCCCCTCACTCCATCCTTTGGACTCCCTATGTCCCCCGAAAGCTTCGGCTGGTTCGCGCAGTAGACAACGTTCACGCGTAGATCTGAATCGGGGCTGGAATCCCGGGATCGAAGGTGTTGCCGGGCGTTCAGTGACGCGAGAAGCGAGTTGGCATAAACTAATCAATGGTAAGATGGGGAGTTCTCAGGGCACAGAGGACTGACGTTTTGTGGCGATAAGATCTAGCGTTATTGCCCATGCAACCATGTCATCAATGTCCTGAACGAAGTGTAAGTGCGCCATGGCCGTCTTTCAATAGGTCATACATACCATGGTGACCACCGCAATGCAAATTGGTCTACCGCGAAAGATCCGAATCAAGTCACAGTTACGAAGTAAAGAATGATCAAACTTACAAAGTTAGCAAACACCGGTTAACAGAATAGATGATAAGCGTGTTCAAGAAGCGCTTCGTTCTAAGCACGTTCATTCAAGAAGAAACGACCAACACCGATTGGAGTCACCTTGGGACCTCGGAGCGCGAGCCACTTTCATACAAAAGTACGCAGAGTGACACCGTGATCAGGACTTCACCAAGAGCAACGGTAGACGCAGCAGGTGTCGCGGTGTAAAACTAGGAATAACTGTTCCTGAGCCGCTGCACCAATTTCCCTGTTAACCAAATTACCCTAACATGCGAGGCAAAGCTGATTGCGTTATTAACGAGCCTACACGCGGAGATCAGCATTTCAGAGGCGATGGTCGGATAAGCTGGAGTACAAGACAATAGCTGTCGCTGCTTCTTGGTTAGAATAGGTCTCTCGTAGTGAAAGAAAATTGCCAACCCGTGCCAAACCCTGTCGAGGCATCGTTACAATTCCCTCATGGGTGCGACAAGAAAACCCACCAAACTGAGCCAGTACTGATAGTATCTATCACGATCCAGTCACCGGATAATGCCTTTGCCATCATGTACTCACAATTGGGGCGGTCACCAGCCACCTGAGTTGACGGCGACAAACTGAATGCCGATCAACAAAGTCTCGAACTGCAGGTTGAATGTGTCATACGATAATATATTTGATGTGCAAAGAAGCTAGCGACATTCGGTTTCTGAGCATTAACCTGAAAAAGGAGTGTCGCTTACAATCGAGCTATAGTAACCACATATGTCTAGAACGCCATTAAATGCCATCACAAAGCCTTGTGGGATGAAAGGGACCCACATGCAACAGAACCGATACCTAAGCAGGGGAAATGTCCGACACCATGCCTTGTAGAAAGTTGGGTAAGCGTACCGGGAATGACCTGCCATGTCTCGTCGGTAAGTTGGGGGGCCTGGCAGCTTTGAAATGAAAGACATGCGAACCACACAACATACTCCACACTCGTCGGAACGCCCCAATTGGTTATCTGCAGTGACTGAGCAGGACAGTTACAAGAATCAGACACATCAGTTTCACCAGGTAGTAATACACCATATGACATGCTAATCGGTCGTTTACCATGCATTCACTTATATGCACCAGATACTCACTGGATGAGACATGTAGGGTATCCAGAACCCTGACGTCATGTGAGCAGACTCGACCGGTGTTCTAAGGTGGCCGAACCCACCATATGGCAGCAACGACGAGCTTCGTGGTCGGGGAATCCTCTGAGTGATGCATGTAGTACATATAAGTCTATATAACCTGTGAGCGGAGCACCAAGCTGAACGTTCCGCTTTAAACGCCCCTGCAGAATTGTTATACCATATAACCTTCACATGAAATGTGGACTCATCAGAGGGGAGATGTGACGAAAACAAGCGATGCACACATGGCGGAGACCAAACTTCCGATGAGGGTAGAACCTAACGCGAACAAATGAGCGGGCAAGACCCACGCTTGGCTAATGGCTATGAAATCTGTTCACCGAACCCGCCCGGGATGCCCATGTCGTTTGGGTAACTTGTATAAGGGGAATCGACTACAAGCTTACTGATGGGTATGGCTGAGAGGTGAGCGTGGCGATGCCGTATATCAACCCGACAATGGAGAAATCCAGCTCTGTTTTTAAGGACGAGGGCTGCATTTGTATGGCCAGCACAACTTGCATTGCCCCGGGCCACAGCACAGTTCTCCAGATCAAATCATCGAAACATTTGCTTGATCCGTCAACAATGGAAGCTACAATGTCGGCAGCGGCCAACTCCAAGACTTTCGCCATTTCTGTAGCGGCACTGCCTTTCCTACGGCCCCTAGCCTCGGGTAGACAGAACTTGGTAGAAAAATGCTGAATGTGAGGGACTTTCATTCACTCGCGAACTGCGAGCAACAGAAGTGCGAACGACAGTGCAAGTCTGCTGAACCTACATGTCGACAGACGAAGGGGGGCTAGTCATTTTCGTACAGTCCTCTAAAGGGTATTAGTGGTCTGGGGCTGGTGATTGATTCGATGATCACGGAACCGCTGACCCCAAACCTAAAATGGAAATATTCGAACACTTGTTAGCTCGACGAAGCAGTAGCTGGGTGCGCGCAAGTCGTGGCATTTCTGCCAGAAGCTGCCTTCACCAGTGGTATGACAAACAAGTCCTCGCAAGCCCCGTAGACGATCACAGGCCTTCCCGGAAGGCGACGACGAACGGACGACAGTAGAAAGCCGCAGATGTCAACCAGCCCCAAGACGTTGCCAGGAGCCCGGAATCAGATGAGCTCACAGATGAACGAAAGAAAGAGCTGGAGGTTTGGGATGCGTTCAAGGAAGAAAATCATGAAGGTAACATCAAGCTCGTCCCCGATTCCGCACAGGTTCATAGATCGCTTCTGCAGTACTGGAACAACTACCCCTGTCTATCCACCGCCAGCTCAAACTCATTCGCGAGTTGGATGCCCAAAATGAAGGTAGAAAAATTTGTCGCTAGTGCGGATCCTACTGCAATTCACAATCGCTTTCAAGCGTTCTACGGAGACTTGTTGTCATCAGTGAGAAAATACGTGGAGCTTAGGAAGTATCTTGCGCGACAGCGTACAGAGACTGTCATCGATGGTGCAGTACCCAGTGTGGGCCAAAGTACGGACTCGGATTCGCCTGCTCACGTTTTAACCAACGGCGACGCTGGTCATACCCTAGATAGTTCTGGTGGCGCCGCAGAACTTAACACGCCGTTTCAACCTGTTCATGGTGAGACGACACAGAGTGTTCTACAGCACATTGCGCAGGTATCCGAAGAGTCATTGCGAGCAGCGGAGGAGAAAGTGAGCATCGCCCAGACAGCACACGAGACTGTAAGTGGCATTTTAACTATGTTCCCATTGTCTTATCACGGGGTTACGCGAAAGGTGGACCGACACATCAGACTTCTGGACCAAGCTATCAAGGAGCAAGAAGCCGCTATATCTCTTGGAATGCGCCCTGGCACGCACCTTGCACCGATCCTACTTCCAGACATTGTAGCGGTGCCAAGATGGGCGCGCCCCTCTCGTGTCGAGCATAGTCCCCTTGCTCTTACACCCGAGCCTGAAGCTGCTATCGACGACCATATCGTGAAGGAGATTGCAGCTGTACCCTCTGCCTCACCCGTGTCCAAGAAATCGAAGAAGATCGTCATCCATGAGCCAGAACCTCCGACAGCACCAGTAGCGCCTGCTACTGCAGAGGCACCTAAGACCCGAAGAGGTGTCAGACTGACAATGCCTAGCCAGCCTACTCCTGAAGGGCCGCCAACTTCCATCGATGCAAATGAGAAGAGATACTGCTATTGCCACCAGGTATCCTTTGGAACGGTAGGTGTTACCATCGTAGCCACTGATGGGCAAGCCAATCGTCTCACGACGCCAACTCATAAGATGATCGCTTGCGACAACGAAGGTTGTAAGCTGGAGTGGGTGAGTGGGCACAATCGCTGCCGAAGGTGTCTTAACTAAAGAGCTTCGAACATTATTTAGTTTCATCTTGGGTGCACGGGCCTTTCGGATTTACCAGGTAAGAAGTCGAAGTGGTATTGTCGTGAATGTAAGCCAAAGATGATGCAAAAGGGAAGACATCGATCCTAAGTAAATCAATTACGATGTGTGGTATCCAAGCATTGACCACCGGTTCACAGTATCATTGCGTCCACTGCATTCAGCATCTTCGTCAGCCCGACGTCACGTTCATTTTGAGTTTGTTCGCAAGCGTCTCCATGTATACTTCTATGAAAGATGGGTGAACGCCCGCGGAAAATAACACGCCTGTCCTGTCATACCAGTTTCATGTCGAAGTTTCCAGTATTCTGCTAGGAGTTCATTGAGCTCGGCTTCGCTCTTCTTCAGATGCTCCGCCATCTGTGGACGATGATGACATGAGTCGTATCTTGCATATAAGAAGATCGCAAGCAGACCTTGGCTTCGATCTCGTCAGCTTCCTTTCGAAGTTCCTCGACCTGCTTATCGTTTTCTCGCCTTTCAACATCCATTTGTTCGTATTCGCGCTGCAGTCGTTCAATAGTTTGTTGACTGGCATGTCTCTTTTCTTCTGCGTGTCTCTGGGCGCGCTCCAGCTTTTCCTGGGCGTTTGCCAGTTGCCTGTATACTCTCTAACATAGTAATGAACATTTGATCTTTATGACGAATCAACGATAATTCACGTACTTCCTTTTTCATCTGCAACTCACTACGCTCAATTTTTTTGTACTCCATACTGTCTTTGACATCTGCAAGTTCCTTTTGGGCAGCTTCAAGGAGTTGCACTTCCTTTTCTGTGGTCTGGAGCTGTTCAACACAAGCTCTCAAGTCCTGTAGTGCTGTGAGTAGCGGAGGGGGAACGAGTTGCAGGTAACCAACTTTTTCAATGTTCGACAGTGCGGATATTTTTGCCTGGAGATCCCTTGCTTTCGCTTCATGCTGGGCAATTGCCCTCTTGTCCTCGATTGCGGCCGCACCCATGGTAGTGATATTGCGCTTAATCCGTTCGGGGGACTGCACGATGCGAGACCGTGTTCGAGAGATGGTGTCAAGAAGTAGAGTCGTATCTGCGTTGACATTTTCCTTCTTCGACAGGACGGAAGCCTTCTCTACCTTGAGAGCCTCGATTTCTTTGACGACTTTTTGGGTCGTCTCCTTCGTGACCATCAGATGAGCCGTTATTGCAGCGTTCTCCATGCGTAACTCTTCGCACTTGGGTTCATCTTTAGCTCTCTGAGCTCTCGGTTAGCCTCAGCAGTGATTGTGTATGGCAATGTTGCAAACACGCTCACTTAAGGGTACTGAGTGTGTGTTGGATGGCTGCCAATTCTTGTGCAACTTGCTCCCTTTCCTCCGTGACCGTAACAGATTTTTCGCGGAGGCCGCTTGTAAATGGCGTACATTGCTCTGCAAACTTGACGAAATTGATGAAGGCAGAGAGTATAAATCGGGTTCGTTCCGGGTCGGGATGATAGAGATCCTTTGAGCTGAAGTCCATGATACGTGCGGCATTGGCGAAGCGAGTTCTAATGGTAAATGAATGAACGAACGGGCGCGAGGGAATCGAGAGAGCGACCGACAGATGGTACAACATGAAATTGTGCGATATACTCGCGGCATAGAGATCCTGGAAGAAGATTAGCGCCGTTCCCGGAACGTACGACCATAACTGACTGGATTGGAATCTTCCATGGATGCAAGGGCACTTTGGATGGGTTCCTGAAGAGCGTTTGATGATATGGAAGTTACTTGTTCGAGACATGCGCTGTATACGCCCATGACGAAGTCAGAAGATGGCCTGACCAGCTGTTCGGTGCTGACGGACAGGCCCCACTCGGAGAGCGCGGTCATGATCTCTGGAATGGGCATGTTGGGAAACCAATACTGTCCGGACATCGCGACTTATTAAATGAGTTCCTAGTCTGACACGTAGTACGCGGGCACGAAGGCTGGTCCAGGAACGGTCATGTGATTTATTTAACGCGCCTCCCGCTTTGGCTTGTGCAGGGCACTCAAGAGTTCATTTGGGTCCAACTCTTGGAGTTGCAAGAAAAAAAAAAGTTGTCTTTGTCTTCTTGGAAGCTAATCGGAACTGATTTTGACCTCTCGACGAGATGCATCCGCTGCCTTTGGTAGGTCAGAGTACCGTTGTGTCCAATCACTCCCCTAGTACCGCCGGCCTCAGAAAGGTCTGTCAGTTCCGCGCTCTCCATCCAACTTCCTTACCCAGCTCTCTCTGCAAGGCAAACTCCAAGTTTAAACCTGCCATCGGCCACTCGGCTCAGCTCCCAAGTCAGGCTGCTTCTAGCTGTAAGTCACCAACGTCAAAGAGTCCTGCACGATCCCATTCACACACACATACACACACACGGTCCTTGCAGTTCGTAACAATGTGACTTCGGCATTTGGAGTGACAACATCCCCTTCTGCGAAGACGGTTTCATCAACCAGCACGAGCACGAAATCCGTCCCTTCGCTTCGCCCCATGGACGTTATCGATCTTTCTTCGGAGCCTTCCCTTTTGGACGTCACGGATCAACTTTCAAGAAAACGTGTCTCCAACTCAACAGATTTCGTGCAAGGGAGCTCAAGCAAGCGTCTCAAATCCATCACATCCGTCGAACAGGATGACGCCCTTCATCCATCGGATTGGAAGACAAACGCTGGGCATGTACCTCCTGGACAAGTCAGGCTGCCTGGGCGTAATATACAGAACTGCATACCTCTAAAGACATCCTCCATAGTCGGTACCCCATCGGTTTCCCCGCCAACTGACCTGTGCACAACTCCGCTAATGCAAAAACTTGCGAAAAGTACCGTGCAACCATCCCCTCATCGACAGTCCTACCCGGATCTTCAACATGTGAGTATATGTCAGTGCTGCTTTCAGCTACATTTTACCTTATTCTAGAAATCATTACAATCGCTGCAATCGATGCTTGCCAGAGTCACTCTATATAGACAACTGATCGTCGACTTCATGCACAAACATATCCAAGGCTCTGAGGAAGGCCATGATATCGTAATACTTTCTTTACTACTGTGGGTCTTGGCGGTTTAATCTTGCTCTGCCTGAGGTTCATCTCAATCTTCAGGGATCAAATTGACGATCGTATGCGTTGCATTAAGCAGCAGGTGGTTGTTTTGGAGATAGATGAACGGAAGCAATCTCCCCAGCTGACACCGTTTCCCATGGATCATTCATTTTCAGCACTGGAACCGGTGAAGGCAAAGCCTAGAAACCCTTCACTACCACCTACATCGTCTATGGAAAATTCGGTCACTTCCGATACACCCATCACCCCCTCTGATTGCAGCATCGTTCGGAGTACCACGACCACCATGACAAGCGTTACAGTTACTTCGTCTGAAGTGCCTGGCACTGTTCAAGATAGTCGCGCAGCTGTCAACCCGTCAACGGATGTTTTTATGGCACCTGACAGTGATGATGAAATGTGGGATGCTTTAGATGTGGACACTTCAATGATGTCGACAGAAGCCCTACGCGGGACAGTCCGCGATGGCAATCAGGCAGGAGCCTCTATGTCTTCAACGTCTCGGGGTGCACGAGTGGATCACACTGCTTCTCCTTACTATGTCGAAGCTATATCCCTTCTCAAAGGCACTTTCAGGCTCTCTCACTTCCGGAGGAATCAACTCGAATGTATCACTGCAACTTTGGATGGAAAGGACGTATTTTACCTCGCGCCGACAGGGGGTGGAAAGAGTTTATGTTACCAATTACCAGCTCTATGCAAGTCCGGAAAGACCCAAGGAACAACATTCGTGATATCCCCCCTTCTATCACTGATTGAGGATCAGGTTTTAGCTCTGCGCGAAAAGGGCATTAGTGCTTTCCGTCTCATTAACACTGCTGACGCAGACGCTGCCCACGACGCCTTGCCTAGACTGCGGAAGGGTGAGAATGTTCCTCTGGTGTATACGACACCGGAGAAACTTTTGAACAGCAATAACGTGCAAGACATCGTAGTTGAACTCTATGAGCGCAAACAGCTTGCACGCTTTGTCGTTGACGAAGCTCATGTCATCGGGGGATGGCGATCCTGGCGTGAATCAGTAAGTTCATACTTATACTACTAAATCTTGTCCACCGAATCCACATCCACAAGTATGCTTCTCTAGGAATCCTTCGTGAACGATGGCCGGACATTCCGATTATGGCCCTCACCGGAAGTGCCAATAAGTTGGCTATTGAGGACATCAAGGAATCCCTAGCACTTCGGAACCCTGTATATCTCAAACAATCCTTCAACAGAGCAAATTTATATTACGAAGTTCGGATGAAGCCCGCGCAGAAAAAAGTTCTTCTGCAGGAAATTGCAGGTTTCATTCAGTCGCGTCATAAGGGCGATACAGGCATCATCTACTGTCAGTCCAGGGACGAGTGTGAAGATGTGGCAAGAAGACTCCGAGAAGAATTTAACCTGTCTGCTAGACATTTCCATGCAGGAATGGATCGTGATGAGAAGAGGATTAACCAGCATGCTTGGTCAAAAGGTATATGCAAAATCATAGTAGCGACGGTGCGTTGTACAGACCTACGATGCAGTCTCCTCCATCTCACGCCTGTTTAGATTGCATTTGGCATGGGGATTGATAAACCCGACGGTTCGGGTTCCTTCGTTTCTGAGGTTCGTATTACTTACCCGGCAGCTCAGTCCGATTCGTAATTCATGTGACAATGTCCAAAGACATGGATGGGTACGTGACAGGACCACTTCGTTGGGACTTTGTTAATGGCAGCAGGTATTACCAGGAAACTGGGCGTGCGGGCAGGGATGGTGGGCCGTCGGATTGTATTCTCTGTGAGATCTATTTTGCGATACCTACACTAGCTATCTTCTGACACCCATCTAGTCTATGCATACCGGGACGTGGCGAAGTTGCAGGGCATGTTAACCAACCCCCACGATCAGAATAGGCCCCCACCCGACCAGGTTGAGCGACAGTTAGAAAGGTTATCCGCCGTCGTAGCCTATTGCTCCAGCGAAAGCGACTGCCGACGTGTTCTCCTTTTGAGACATTTCGACGAAGAATTTGATGAAGAGGAATGTCATAAGAGCTGCGACAACTGCTGTAAACCTGGCAAATCCGTTAAAGAGGATGTCACAGAGATGGCACAGCAAGCTGTGCAGCTTTTGAGCGACATGATCGATTACGGGCGCGACCGCGGAATAACGTTGAACATGTTCAAAGATGTCTGGCGAGGACGGAAGAGTAAAAACATTGCTCCTTATTCCGGGTTGTCAGGTTATGGTGCAGCTGCGAACATCGACCACAGCATGGTAGAACGTATCGTCACGCAGCTTTTATGTCATCAAATAATCTCGACCCGAAGGACGACCTCTGGAAATGGCTTCGGAGTTAATTATCTCGAGGTTCGTTTTCGCCGGTGGCCGTAGTAATTGCTCTTGATTATTTTGCATAGTTGGGCCTCAACGCTCAAGACTGCTTGCTTGGGAAAATGACCGTTATTGTCAGCTTTAAAGTAACAGATCAGATATCTAAGACGTCTAAGTCGTCGTCGAAGAACGCGCCGCAAAAGCAACAGGCACTTCGCACTGGAAACGGGGTCCCTCGGGCACCCACAAACCCGAAGAGCGTGCACCAAGATGATATTGACGATATCAACGATTTCTGGGATAATGTCTCCGTCGAAGAATCGGCAGTTGGCGGGAGTACCGATGCGTCGAGTTCCCGGGTAGTAACTCGTTCGCGGTCAGCTGCGAACCAGGCTGAAGGATCGAGCGTACAAGAGGCTTCTGACCCTCAGTCTCTCCTTCAACTATTGAAGGACCTGAGGCACGATGTGAGCAGTTGTTTTTTCCGCGCTGACTGGCAACTGACTCGTGGAACACAAGCTCGCAGATGCATCCGCGGTGGAGGAACAGTGTATACTTTTGGATGAGACCCTCGAGCTTATCGCTTGTGTGTGCCCGACAGGTGAAGCAGCAATTTTTCTATGCTCTGCCTGCGTTGATTGTAGTTCATAGATAACGACCAATTGCTGGAAATTGTCAGGGACTCAGAGGACCCAGCCGAAATAGAGGGTAAATTCGTTTTGTGGAGTGAACATTTTTTGCGTGTCTGCCAGAACACCCAAAAAATAGCAAGCCTCTCTACAACGTGAGTGTTAATATGAATACAACATTGTCCATCTCTTTGCGTATCCGTGTTAGCAATTCCTCGAGAAGATTCGATGCTGTCAAGCTGCATCAGGACTTCGCTTTTAATGGCTAGTGAAAATCCAGTACATTTCATTAAGTAATCCACGAGGCCTGTATAATCTGTAGCTCTATTCGGACGAAGCATTTACTTCGTGTCTCCACAGTGTACCCAGGTTGCACTGACTGGAACATCGAGGCAGAGCCATCTTACATGAACAGTTAGACACTAGGGAGATATAAGAATGTAGTCCAAGCGTGATCGATGCCAACACCGGTAAGGAAATGCAACGGAAAGTAGAAACGATCAGATCTCAGCGTTCCCAGCTTGATCCACGCTTCGCAGTTTGACGAACACATCACTCCCTGCAGGTCTCCTAAGTAAGACTGAGAGTAACCCGACAATGATAGACTCACCCCACCCGTCGAGAGAAAACAAATCCAAGGACCCTCCAAAATAGCGCGCGTACAACCTACTCATCGGAAGCCCATAGCCCAACCCCGCTATCGTTCCTAAACCGACTTGTAAACCTTTGCCAGTTATTTCCCCGAATAAATTTCCCTCCCCCCCGCTTGTACCTTCGCCAACAGCGGCACTTCCCCCGACATGCTGTGCAGCATAAGGACCACCGACCGACATCGTCGTCAGGACTAGCATGTCCTGCAGTGGTGAACGCGTACGAAAAGATGCGTGCCATATTGGACGGCGATACTCCACCTCCCTGGTCACGAATGCGGAGTGACAGGAAAGGAGAGTAAGGAGAAGGCGGAGGAGATATTGTCACAGTTATCGGGGGAATGGGTCTTGTAGAGGTGTTACCAAACTGCTTGTAGTGATGCTCGACAGTTGCTCGAAATGCGTTCTTGAGTATTTCAGTGAGGATGTACTCCAGATGAACCGGCACATAGCTTTGGAAGTAGGTTACATTGTACAGTCAAACGCTAATGCGATAGCAATACTCACGCGAAGGTGGTATCTGGGTGCCCGTCGATGACGATAGTGGGAGCTGCACCGAGGGTAGCTTCGCATAACTCGCCAACGAAGTCACCACACATCTTAATCATGGCAGCTGGAGAACAAGCCATGTCTACGATACCGTAGTTAGAAGTGGGACCGAGCTCTGGCTGGGCCTCCAGGACTCGCGACAGAGAAATGTGTTGCTCGGCGATCAGACGAACGGATATTCTGTTGCGGATTGCACCGTCAAGAAAGTTGCTGATTTGTGCCGGAGACATATACTTGGTGCATTCCTGGAAGCTGTAATCTCATTCCAACGTCAGTATCTAGCACCTGTAAGGTCTACTATGCGGATGACAATGATAAATTACGGACCCTTTTGCCATAGTGGGAATGTCATTGCGATGGCTTTCTACGAGCTGGCTAAGTTCAGCCGTAAATTTGGCGTTCTCATCGAGGGTTGTGACTCGCGGATACGTTGCTAGGAACTGAAAGCTGTCTCGGTATGCCTTTAGCGTCTTCGCCACGTAAGGGTTTGTGCCAACGATGAAAGGCAGCTTTTCGAGTACACGCGCCCGCCTGGCAAGACGTCGGGGAATCTCAGCCAAGACATAAGATCCGCTGCGTAATAGGGACTCTGGCGTGAGTGGTTGGCCAAAGGCAACAAGTGAACTGAGCGTTATTGGATGTGGGGGATGGGCAGCATAAGCAGCGAGCAGCCCCGAAATCTCCACGTCTTGCGGTTCGGGAGCACGATGAACATGATATCCACGACTGCGATGTCGACGCAACGTCGACACTGTAGAACGACCCATACGGCACAGGAGACTCGTCTCAAGCGTCATTACACGGACTATGAGGGGCAGGTCAAAGCGTGGCGTGTACAGCTTCGTAGCGTTGTCACTCAGCAAGCAAATTCCGGGCGAACAACTCGTCCATAGGACGGGTCGTGTGTACTGTGCTCACGCCAACAGTCTCAAAACAGAAAAAAAAAAGAATTAATGTACGTGTCTCTAATCGAGTTACATTCGGTGTGATCTCATTAGAAATAGCCAACGGGCTATATACGGCCCCGCCCACGCCTTCCCCCCCGTCCCAGCGCCATTGCAGGCCGTCCACGTTCTGGGTGAGAGCGTATCAACCCCATACGTCGCGCACAGGTTATAATCATCGACTTACTCGGTTTCGTCAGCTCCGGTTCATCGACATCGTCTGAAGTGAACGACGAAGTACCGCTTACGGATATAGACGTGGAGTCTTGTCGACGCAGCGACCGTCGTCGCGGCCGTGCGTCTGCTTCGGGCGCAGGAGATATACTGGACGATGGTGACTGCGAAGCAGGTATAGCCAAATTGGCATGAGCCGCAGCACTAACAGCCGACAGCCGGGGTAGTCGGATTTTGAGGGTGGGTGTAGAAGAGGTATTGGATTGGGTTATTGTCATGGATGCCTTGGACGATTGAGGTGCTTTCACCTCGGTAGGCGCGGATGCCATTAGAGGCATAGGATTTGGCTCGGGTGCAACTGATGGCGGTGTGGCAGGGCGGTTTGTCGATAGGGATTCAGGTGCAAGAATGGAACTAGGCGACGCAAGGGAGACTGGATTGTTATGTCTCTCAGCCTGCCTCAGTTTGCGACGTCCCCGACCTCGCCTCCCTACTCTCCCGGACCGCGCAGGGACAGTCTGTGGGACAACGAATGAGAAACAGTTGCATCATATACCAATGACTCACACTTACTTGGCAGTTGATAATCAGATCATCGGCCAATCTCAGTTCCTCGTCCTGTTCTTGCTTTGGTGCGACTCTCGCTCTCTTTGACTTTGCAGGAGACGGTAGTTCACTCGGTGCATGCGCTTGTAAAGACACCTCGGGGAGTGCACTTTCAATGGCACCCCTGCCTGTGGCCCTGGAAGAAGCCTTGCGCTATTACAATGTAAGACTATCAACTAACTGAAGTAATGGCTGACACGTGCCTTGTGGGTGGTTGGCTTTGCCCCATCACTTTGTTCTACTGTCCTCGTGAATGATGGAACTGCGCATGACTCTGGCTCAGGATCCGTTTGCACGGTCGAGTCAATAAAGACTCTCTGTTGAGCTCTGCCTACTTCAGGTTGTATGTTCGTCGGTTTGTCGACAGGCATCGCGGCTCTGCGTAGGAGAGAGTGATGGAGGTCGAATAACAACTGGTTAACGAGTTAACTACCGAAATTGCTCCCTCGGGGAAAGAAAGCGAACCTGTGCTGCGTGAAGCTCATCTCTTGAGATGAGGTCTTCAGAGGTAGTCCCGTTATCTTCATCCAAAGAACTCAGTGATGTTAGCGGCGAAGACATTCTTGATGGAGGGTCTTCACTGTCATTTCCACACCGCTCATAAGTAACCAGCCCCTGTTGGAAGGAGGAACACGTACTCTCGGGCTTTGTGCGGATCTCTGTTGATTTTGCTCCAGAAGTCCAGCATGATGATCCGCTCCGGTACCCTATATCGCCTGCCATTAATGAGCACTTCATCCAAGACCAGTTTTTCAGTCAGTGCGGCTGGCCGTGGGTGAATGACCTCTATATTGCCACTGTTCCACTGGTTCGGCTTGGTGATGTCGATGGGAGTAGCATTCTGCTTTGGAATGCGGCGCTTAGGTTGCTACATGAACGAGTCGGTGGATTTTAAAGAATACGAAGTACACATGTAGTACTCACAAGAACTTGTTCGGCGTGATTTGGACACATCCATTTCCTCCCATATGAAGGCATGGACGTGAGCGGTGGGTCGAGGCAATCGAGATGCCAGTGGAGGTTGCAATGGTCGCAAGACAACATGCTTCTCCACGTTTCCGGAGTTGCACTATGCGAAGTCGACGTTGAGCGGCGGGGGCATTTCGTTGATGAAGTAGATGCAATAACGCCTCTAGGCAACGATGTTTGACCACAGCGGAAACATATGACTGGAACGCCGTTGCGATCCTTCAAACGATAAGGGTCACGATCCTCCAACTGCCCGTGGCGGCTACGCGGTCTGAGTAACGTAGTGAAAAAAAGACTGAGATAGACGCACTTCAACCGTAGCTGCTTAAGCTCTGAAGAATCGACATAGGCTCCGTTAGTAGCTGTGGAGACTGGAAAAGAAGTCAATGGGTGAGGGCAGTCTTAGGACAAGATAACGAACCATCCTTGAAGAAATTCCTTATGTCATCAGGAAGCTGAAACTCTTTGGGGATAGTCACTTGGAGCTGATGGATAAGTGGCGACATAAACGAGGAACGGATGGGCTTGGAGGGTGGGTGCTGGCAAGTTTACGTTAGGGGCCTCACCGACACCATCTTCGTAGTCAGTCTCACCTTCCGAATAATGCAACTTGGACAAAACCATTTATCCCCTTCTGGAAGATCAATGGCCTCCATGGGCGGATCTAAGCACCAGAGGTGGAACGCTCGCGGACAACTATCGCAATACACCAGAGCGCCCAAAGATCGACATGATGAGCAATGATCGTCATTGGGCTGAAAAGAATATTAGACGAGCTGCTACATAAGAACCATAACGATATAGAAACATACCAGAGCGAGGGAAGGTTCAGGAGACAGTGAGATTTGTACTGGTTCTTCCTTGATAAAAGCTCTGTCAGTCTCTTTTCCCTTCCCCTTGTCTTTTCTTGTGGTCCTTCCTCTACCATTTGTCGGAGGCACGGTACTCTCTTCACGACCAGGCTGCGAATTAGCTCGAGAGAACGACATGGAAGGGTCATCCGAATCGGGCTGTGCCGGTAACGAGTCGGAGTCTGGGAGCGGCACGCTAGGCTGGCGTGAGGGCACTTCTGGGATAACTGGATCCGAAATGGGGAAAATGCTGTTGTTCAGGCTGCGAGCATTGGCACGCTGAGCACGTCCGTTAGCCGTCCTGGAGGAGTACATGTTGCATGCGTAGTATAGTCGAATATCGACGAAGGTTGGTTGAACGAACAGCATGTAAGTTAAAACAAATGCATGTCACAGGAGGAGAGCGACATCAGTGGTTGAAAAACGTCGAGCATGTAACGAAGAGGCGCACCCTTTGTCGACTCTGGCCCGCTTTCGACGAGGACCGCCGATCTCCACAGCTAGTGGACCAGTCATAAGCCCCGAGTAGGTGGAGCCAGGATCTGATGGAGGGAGATAGGAAACGAACACAGATGAATTCTTTGGGTCGCGCTTCTGGACGGTACGCCGAATAGACACCAGAGATGGCGGTCCTGGTAAAATTTCAGTGGAAAGAGTAGGATCTGAAAGGCCCTCCAGGTGGGGCGGCTGAAGCACAGGTACTCCTGGTAACATGTACGCCGGAACATCCGCCATGGATGTCATGGTTGAAAAGCGAGAAAACAGCCAAGTTCAAGGCTGGCAGTGGAGGATTCCTGCCACAGAACAAGTCGGATAATCTAGCGGGCCAAAAAAAAAAAAGACAACAAGGGAATGAGTACAACCAATGTCACGACCGGTGCTCACGTCTGCCACCCAACGCGCGTTTGAGGTTCAAGCGATACCGCGGCTGGTCGCAGCCCCGACCAGGACGCCCCACATCACACCCCAACCCTTCTTTTTTTTTTTTCCACAAGGCTATAACATAAACCTGTCGTATGGTACTGGTTCTGCCTACGTCCCAACCGCGATACTATTTATTCCTCCTCGTTTTAACCATCATCACGCCCAATAGCATAGGTGGATATGCAGCTTTACCTCGCTATCCGAAGCCATCCACCAGTAGTGATGAAGAAAGGCGTTTAATGTTGATAGAAAACCGCCCAGCGCTGCTCAATGCTCACGGCGGTTAAGGTTTTCCCAGGGTATAGTAGTCATCGTTGTCGAATGATGTATTTTCATCTGCTGGATGCTGAACAAAGAGCCTGAGATATGGAACGCCAATGTCACCGACAAATCACAAGAGGTTTTGAGATGGGCATCTATACAGACGCATCAATATTTATCTCTGTGAACTGATAAGGTCAGTTACCGCATCAGAAGTGTGTACTAAATGTATCCGCACCTTGTCACCTACGAAGGCTGAGGAGAACACTAAAAAAACCCTCTGTCAACTTGGCTGCTAGTCGTTCGCTGTAGTCTATTTCTCTGGCGAAACCCCTACTCGGCTCCTTTGCCCATCACAGGCTGCGATGGGTTCCTTGTGTGCATCGGGCACGCAACATTTCGCCTAGGCTCGAGAACCGGTGAGGGGTGGGACCGTGCAAAAATAAGCCAGTGGACTACACGCAACGATCAGCAAACCTCGGTGTTGCGTTCAAGTTGGTTAACAAAGCCTGTGTCAACATCGCAGGGTCTGGGAAGTCCTCGTCGTCCCAGAACACTGAAATTTATCTTCAGAGGGGATTTCATAATATCCCATGGAACACGAACCATTGATGATCATTTGAACGTGTTGAAATACATTTGGAACCCATGACTTCCCAAGGACTAGTGACAAACCGTCGGAAGCGTGCTCTTCGTGTTAACTGCTAACTTGCTGTTGTATCAAGGAAGAGTAACGCAGCCATCGATGGCCTGCCTCTGAATTCTGTTGTCAAGGTGACCACGGCAGATAAAACTCTCCCGAAACCAATGTTCCTAGAATATGTCCCAGCATATTTCAGTGTAGACTGTTTCATTTGTTCCATAGCATCGGCGAGTCGAAGTGTCTCGGTCCGAGACGTACATAGTCGTAGAGCTTATTGTACCCTACCGCAATCCGAGTCATCGTCCGAACACAACAGTATGATTAAGTAACTCACTAATGCATTGGAAAAGACCAACTGTTGAGTCAGTGGCAGTGCCATGTCCGTCGTGTTCATTGCAGCGGCCGGCTTCAGCACTCGCTGAAAAGTGGGTGTGTTCATGCAGAACACGAGCATTCTTTGGGTTGTTAAGTGACGCGTTATTTGGGCTCGGTAAGAATTGACCTTCACCATGCCATGAACACGCTTGTCTAAGCGCCGGTCCAGGACTGATGGCTTGGCATGCAACCAAAAGCAAAGCGTGGGGGTATCTGCAGTTTACGTCTTTGCTAAGCAACTCTCACCTGTATATAAAGAGTACCACCCACCGGGGACCAAGACGGTGCTAGCACGCTCGTTGACAGTTTCACTCGGCATTCACCGCTGCTCTTTGATAGTCGGTAATGCACTGAGGACCCAGTGCCATGCGGCAAGTAGCTGGAAGAACCTGTAGAGTAAGACGGCGGCACGAGGCCGAATGACTACTACGTGTTCAGGGAGAGGTGGCCGGAAGGGCCAAGCAAGCCGGAGGAATGAAACAGACCGAAACAGACCAGAATGTTCTCTAGATACGCTAGGGTGCCATCACTCGCGAGTCGGTTTTAGATAGTAAATGTGGGACCCAGTAAAATGACCCGCCAACAATAACAGGCATGTCGTTAAGATGATGGGTCTCTATGAGCTGTCAAGCGCGGAATCATTCACTTGCTGAGCACGGAGATGCGGGCAACTTACCGCTTGCATTCGTCGGGCACCCTCTCCCACCGGATAGTCTTCCTGGGGCCGTTTAATGTTCATAAGTAAACGGTCGATATCCATCTGGGTTGGTAGCCACACCCGAACCCTGGTTCACCAATCCGAGAGCAAGGTCGAATTCTAGTTTTGATTTGTCGACACCGCTTGCCCCGCATATCACTACCAGCGGCTGAAGCGATGTAACCATGAGCCAAGCACAGTGGATGTAACGGAAGCAACGCCAAAGGTTCTGATATCCTTGCAACAGTTTGGCCATGAAGCATAGACTAATCATAAGAATTCGATAAACAGTACAGCAGAGTGTTCTTTTATACTGCCAAGGAACGCTTGATCGTTCGGATGCATGTCAGTGATCATACGTGGGATACCAGGCATACCGGGATGGTCCTCGCACTCCCCTGTGGAGAACAAGACTCAGCCTGAAGGTTACAAGATGGCGCGTAAATGTCACAAACCTGGCACCTAGTTTACTGCATTAACCTATGCAAAGTGCGGTGCTGTGCAGAGGGCCTCAATGTATCTTCTAAAGTGGAAAATGTCGATTATCAGCAGCGCTATATTCTATCTGGCGATTATCGCTTGGAGGTATTACTTGATACTTTCATTTTTCAAGACCACCATAAGGGAATACCAGGAGGTAAATAGCTTTGAGGCATCAAATCATAGGTGTTGTCACTGGCTGTAAAGTAAGAATCGGTTTACACCGAAGGAGTAACCCAGGGACGTGGACGGTATTGTCAGAAGATGCATTTTCGTGCAAATGCTGACTGCCACCTGCGACTTTCCCTCAGCGCTAACCAAGAAGGCCAAGTCATGCATGTTGAGATGCTCGTGTACACAAGCACATTGTAGATATCCCTGCGAACCGATAAAAAATCAGTTACAGGTTCGGAAATGCGCATCAAACTTATTCGCACGGTGTCATTTACGAAGAAAGATCCAGAGATTCACCGAGGCGTTGACATTCGGGTACATGATGTTTCCATGGAGCACCAAAAATTCGCTTTTTCGCCTTAGCCACTAGTCGTCGGTGTAGTCTAGTTCTCTGGTGAGCCTCCCACTCGGCTCCTTCGACCATAACAGGCTGTGAAGGATCCTTTGTGCACACCGGGCACACAACCTTTCGCCTAGCTTCAAGAACTGCTGAGGGGCTGAGAAACAAAATTAAACCAGTCGACCACAAACAGTGACCAACAAACCTCAGTGCTTCATTCACATTAGTTAACATAGCTCGTGCCAAGGGTGACAACGTCGTAGGGTCTGGGAGTTTCTCCTCCTTTAAGAACGCTGGAATTTGTGTTCAGAGGGAATCGCACGTCATATAGGGAAGTACGAACCATTCATGATTGTTTGGGCGGGTTGAAATACATTCGAAACCCATGAATTCCCAAGGACTAATGGGAAAACATTGGAAACGTGCCCTTTGTGTTAACCGCCAGCTTACCTGATGTATCAAGTAAGTATAATGCTGCCACCGATGACTCGCTTCTGCATTCTGCTGTCACGCTGTGTATAGCCGGTAAAAGCTTGTTCCGAAGCCATGTGACTTGGCGCTTGGCATATTTTCGTGTAGAATGTTTCGTTTGCTCCACAGCATCGGCGAACGCCTCTTGCGAAACGTCTGGGTCTGAAATAAATTTGTGGAACTCTTTGTAACCTTTGGCAATCCGAGTTGCAGTCCAAACAAGAGGTACAATTAAGTAACACACCAATGGACTGGAATATACCAAATGTAAAATCAGCGGTAGCGTCATTTCTGTCGTATTCGCCACGACGGCCAGCTTCAGGGTCGGCCGAAGTGAGAGCATATTCGTACAATCCACGGATTTCGTGTAGTAGACCGTTCTTTGGATCGTTAGATGGTGCGCTACTTGGTTTGGTAAAAATAAACCTTTATCATGTCGTCAACACGCTCATCTAGGCGGCGATCCAGCACTGATTGCTCTGCATGCAACCAAAAGCAAAGAGTGCGGTATCTGTGGTTTACATCCCTTCTCTGTACAACTCTCGCCTAAATAAAAGGCTGCACTCACCGAGGAAAGAGAGGAGTACTGGCTTGCTCGTTGATAATTTCACTCGGCATCCGTCCCTGATCTTTGATAATCTGTAAGGCTCTGAGAACTTTTCGAGTATCTCTCCAGTGCCATCTAGCAGCCACTGGCTCATCAAGTGCCTGGAGAAGCTTGTAGAGTGACAAGGCGCCATCAGGATGGCTGGCTGCCGATGGCGCGTGTTCAGGAAGGTGGTTGAATAGGTCAAGGAGATCAGGGGGAAGTTGTGAAATGAAACGGTCCAGTACAGGTGACCGAAATGGACTAGAATGTTGTTCACTAGACAGGCTGGGTGGACCATTGCTAGTGAGTCGGTTTGGGAATAGCAAATGTTGTATCCAGTACGATGTCCCACCGACGATGATGGGTATTTCGTTGCGATTGTGAGTCTCGTTGATCTGTAAAGCGCGGGATCATTCACTTGCCTGAGCACGGTGATGTCGGCAACTTACCGCTTGCATGGCGTCGTGCACCCATTGTCCGACAAGATATTGTTCCCCGGGTCGTTTAAAGTCCATCAGTAAATGCTCGATGCCCATCCGTTCTGCTGGGGAAATCTTGTTGGTGGCGACATTCATACCCGTATATACCTGCATGGAGTCCGCGTTGATGATCCTCGCACCCCGCCATCTGTTAGTGGCCCTGATTTGCCAATCCGAGAGCAAGTTCGACCCCTAGCTTCGATTTTCCAACGCCCGTTGCCCCACATATCACTACCAGGGGCTGAAGTGACATGGCCATCGTGAGCCAACGAGTGGCGGGCGACATGTGTGACCTATATTGGCCGAGGTCACGTGAGTTGGCCCGTCCCCCCCCCTTACAGTGAGTTTCCCTCTCCTACTTGCAAACGCGATGTCGTCCGTGGTCCGTGCAGGGGCCAGCCGGGTCTCCCTCTCCAATCTTCGCGCGGCACTTGGATCACTCCACGACGTAAGTTCCTATAAAATCTGTCATCGCACACCACTTCACATCAACACGTAGAAAAAACGAGTTGGGAGAGGCCAAGGATCAGGTTACGGTGGCACTTCAGGACGCGGTCACAAGGGTGCCAAAGCTCGTTCAGGTAACGGAAAACCCAAGGCGGGCTTTGAGGGTGGACAGACACCTATAACCAAGCGTTTTCCCAAGAAGGGCTTCGTGAACCCGTAAGTATGGTGTAATTGTCGTGTACTGAGATGGAAACACTTTTGTATTTCTTGCCAGGAACCGTAAAGTTTATGCAGCTATCAACTTGGATCGCATACAGCATTGGATCGACCAAGGTCGTTTGACCAGTTCCCCGGACCAACCCATTACTGCCAAGGACTTGCTTTTCAGTGGTTGCCTACACAATGTTCATGACGGGGTCAAGTTATTGGGCAACGTGAGTATGCGACTTTCCAAGTCATCATTACCTAAATCTATCTTAGGGTGCACAATTTTTGAAAACTCCCGTCCACATCGTGCCATCTAGGGCATCGAAGAGTGCTATCAAGGCCGTTGAGGCAAATGGTGGAAGTGTCTTCTGCCAGTATTATAATCCACTTGCTCTCCGCGACTGCGTCAAGGGGCGCACCGACCGCATAGCTGCTGCCCCCACTCGCCGCAATGATATCTGTACGTTCCTTATTTATATTTCGTATGCACTGTTATCTCAGAACAACGGTCAACAGTGTGGTACACTGATTGGAAGAACCGTGGATACCTGTCACCGGAAGCGGTGGGGAAGATGCCACTGGTCTCTGAGCGGTGGAAACAACTCTCGAGACAGCTCCTTTCATTCAAGACTCAAAGCTTCAATAAGAAGCCAACTGAGAATACTGCATCTGCATAGAGAATTACGACCCAGATAATATACAGGTGGATTATGATTCCATTCGGTCAGGTGACATCCTGTGAGGCGAAGTCGGAGGAGATTGTGACGACCGAGATGGGCTGCGTGAAACATAGAATCTGTTGACAGAAGCAGAACGGCTCCTTGAACCTGCCTCGCTTGGACTCCTAGAGCGATATGGACTCGGGCTCCTCGAATGATACACACTTGGACTTCTAGACCGATCGGTACTTCTGCTTCTGTCCGTGGCCCGGCTATGGCTGGAGCTTCGACTGCGGTCACTGCCTGCATGATCACTCTTACCCTCCATGGCTTCTAACAGTCGACTTTTACGCGGCCCAAGTTCTCCACTTTCTTCCAGAATTTGCCGCTTCGGCAAGCGAGGTAGGATGATATCACAGGCACGTTCTTCGCTGAGCAGCTGGTAAATAAACTCGTCAAAAAAGACTAGTGAGTATCCCGCTGCAACGAGCTTGTTAGATATTACGAAGAGCAACGGACATCCAGAAACGACTGACCCATGTCGCGGTAGCGCAATTTCCGATAGTCTTTCATCAGCGGTTCGAGAATCTCGTATACCTCAACTGCGCGAAACGTCATTCGGATGTACATTGCAGCTAGCGCTCTCATATACCTATTACACATTAGCACGACAGACAACGCGAGTATAAACCTGACGGGCCCACTTGAACTCATCTGCTTGTAGATATTCGATCAAGATCTCTTTCTCGGGCTGAATCTGAAGAAGCTTGAGGAGAAGACACAGGAATTCAGTGGGACGTTGATTGCCATAGACACCTCCGATGTAACGCAACTCTATAGCCCGGTCGATGAGGGATTCCGCTATGCTAATCGTTCAGCAGAGACTTCCTATGATGTACCGCTAACATACCCGTCAATGCAAAGCAATGTTCCTTCCAGTAGACGGACTCCCATATTCGATTGCGAATGACAGTTTCGACAAGGAACTGCACGTATCAGAGCCGTACTTTCAAAAACCATGGATGAAACATACTTGGGGATTTTGGCCATGGATTGCTGATGCACCTTTGACGGTCGTATTAGCCATGGTGCAAGTCCAAGTGGTTGTTTGTCCTTGTTAGACGCGGAAGTTGCTACTTGTGTCCCCATCGAAAAAGAATGATCACACTTCGATGTAAACGAGTATTTAGAGGCAGAACAGCGAGACTGTAAAAATTGGCCAAAACACAGGCGGGAGATACACATATCTAACACTGCAGGGCTACATACATCGTCCGATCATCCGGCTTTCTGGTCAGTTCTCCAAGGCCCACTGCGGCAACCATTCTTCCCAATCATCCCAGGACGTATCGACTTCATCTTCCATGAGATGCTCATGCTCATGGTCGTGGTCGTGGTCGTGGTCGTGATCGTGGTCGTGACGACGATGACGGCAATGATGGTGCCTACATGGGTTTAGGAGTGTGCGGATGACTTGAAGGGCGCCATTACGGGCCGGAACATCGAATGGGATGACCTCTACACCGTTGACCCTAAACCTGGTGAAAAAGTGTAGACCGCCGTGGAGGGGCAATTTGTACTCGTAGCGTGTGACGCTGACATGGACACTATGGTTAGTAAGAAGCGTGGGAAGGGTGAGGTTGTATTCATAGGTGGGTTTGGGAAGGGGTATGTGCTTCTTGCGAGGGTGTTTCACCATGCTGTCGTCCAAGGATGCTACAGGGAATTCTGCCAGGCTGGGATGATACTGGGCCGCCTGCAGGTCACTTGTGAGATCGGTCATGGCCGAATCCTCCGAAGTGGCATTGTGCGTGTAATCTGAGAAGGTCAAGAAAATGGCGATTGGCATGAGGAATAGGTAACGCACCGCTGAATAGCACAAAGTCAGGTATGATGTGAAACTCCAAAAGCTTCCTCAGAGCCCTTTCACCAAATGGGGAAAACAGGAATAGCTGTAGTTTCTTCGGAAGGCGCTGGAAGGCAAAGGAGGTGGGTGCAAAAAACGTGGTTGAAGTGGCTCCATGGAAGCTTCCACGTGTGTCATCCTCTCCCGGAACGTACCGACGGTCAAGAGCGCCCGTGAGGTGTACACGCTGAATGGCTGATGTCTAGAAAATATCGAAAATGAATGGGCAGTGATATCGAGTTTGCAAAGGACTGACAACGTAAGAGAAGGTTTCTGGAAATAGAAAGGCTGCTTGAAAGATCGAGGGAGGGGGTAGCAGAGGTTTACTGATGACATGAATGACCCCTACGCATCGTTCTGTGAGCATCAGATTCGTAGTCACCTGCTACCGCACATACCATTGCTTGCTTCAATATCGCGGCGGGTAACACCAGAGTAAAAATTAATTGTTAACTTTGGGAGGACAAGGCCGCTTTGAACGGATATTCTAAGCGGCTGGTGATCGAAAGAACCATCTTTCAGCGTGAGGTTGGTGGCGTAAGTAGAGTTCTTCTGAAGCTGAGCAGCTGTGTATTTCTCGGGGAGGATGTGATAGGCTAAAACACCGCGCACGAAACGTGCGAGACACTCTTTGCGCTTTTCCTTGTCATCGAAATCAGATAGGTAATCCAACTCTTCGACTTGGGGGATCAAGCGTTCAAGGTCATTGATAGGCCTAGCATGGCACGCGTGGTCCCCTTTGTGATGGCGCCTACCGTGTCCTGGCAGGGCAGAATTAGGGACCGCAAAGAAAGTGATACTGATCGCAAGTCAACAACCAGGCTGACCACAAGCGCCGGGCTTCTGACCTTTGTGTGGGGTCGTCTAGAAGCTCGACAACCCTTTCGCTCATATCAATCGCCTTAACGAGGCGAGAGAAGCTATCCTTATAGATTATCGCCTGTTTGACGATTCTACAGGGAAACTGCCTTACTTTTCATCTTCTTTCAAAATTTGATAGATCGTCTTCTCTCCATCCAAACGAGAGTAACTCAGGCCACCCAAGAAGCTGTCGAGTTGAATGTGGCCAAACCAAGGAAGGATAAGGGTTGGGAGGGCATAAACTGTGCCCAACAGGGCTAGCGATGTGAGGCTAGAAATGCGCATGTTCGGTCTGGCTGGGTGGGTTCTGTAGAAACCCTGTTTGCCAGGTCCGCTCAGATGGCGCTGGTTATATGTAGCCTTCCAGTGTGCGGCAGTAACTCATTCCGCAGTACCACGCGTCAAACACACGTCATAGATATATCGGGTTTGGTGAGGACGCCACATGATACTGCGGTCGGAAATAGAAGGGCCCCTCCTGAGCTGGCATTACATATTGCTCGTTGTGCTAGTGTAAGTAAGTGGTTAAAATCAAAAAGTTTGCCCACCAGTCAACGGAAAACATGTACACATTCTTATTTCTTAGACTCCGCGTGGTAACTGCCAGGGGGTCTCATCCTGATCACGTCAGAAACGCTAGGATGGCATGAATAGTTTCAGCGCACTATATAAACTAATACAGAGGGTCCAACCCGTACGCTCCCACGCAAACATTAAACCTTGTCAAAAGTTCAATTGGCGTGCCATCACGAAGGTCACATTGTAAGCGGTACAGTGCATGTTTGGGAAGATGGCAGACAAGTCGTGAGAAGAGTGTGGAATGAATACGGGCCATGGGCGTCGAGGAGACTGATGGCTTTCTACTCTACCATCTGGCGGAACTTGTCTTGGATTTCAGTATACAGTGCATCCTGCTTCGTGACGATCGATTCCTGTCCTTGCGATGGGGACTGAAATAGCAGGGAGATGAAAGACATTTCACGTCACGTAATATTTTATACCCACCTCGAATTTCATCTGTGATAGCTTGAACATTAGATCGCTTGCTGACTCCCTGATCTTCACAAACGTCAAGTCGCCCTGTGCCACGGCTCTTAAAGCAGCATCGTGAAATGCCACGTAGTTTCTGAGCATGCCATTCGTCTTGTAGAACGGACAGTATCGGTCATACTCGCTCATACCATTCTGCTGCAGGAAATCGTCCTTTAACATACGCGCAACCTCCAGCGTGATCTTGTCGTTTTCGCCAAGTGCGCTTTTGCCCACTAGCTGAACTATTTCAGCAAGATCCTCCTCTTTTTGAAGTATTTCCTTTGCGCGAACTCGGAGATCGACGAATCCAGGGTAGTCGCGCTCGTAGAACGGCTCTAGAACTTTGGTATACTTAGAGTAGGAAAGGTTCCAGTTAACAGACGGGAAGTGTTTGCGCTGGGCCAGCTTTTTGTCCAGACCCCAGAAAACCTGGACTATACCCAGCGTAGCAGAGGTAACGGGATCAGCAAAATCTCCTCCAGGAGGGGACACGCTGGGGCATCACGTGAACAAAACCCGCAGAGGTACGTTGCACTAGTAACTCACGCGCCGACAATAGAGACGGAGCCCTCCCGTGCTGGGCTACCCAAACATTTTACCTTACCGGCGCGCTCGTAGAAGCTGGCGAGTTTCGTTGCAAGGTACGCTGGGTAACCGGAATCGGCAGGCATCTCTGCAAGACGACCTGAAATTTCACGCAAGGCCTCGGCCCAACGTGATGTTGAGTCGGCCATCATTGCGACGTTGGTTCCTTGATCACGGAAGTACTCGGAGAGGGTGATACCCGTATAAATGGATGCTTCGCGAGCGGCTACGGGCATGTTTGAAGTGTTGGCGACAAGCGTCGTGCGCTTCATGATGGGTTCTTGGCGGTCACCAACCTCCAAGGTTAGTTCGGGGAACTATACGGGAACGTAAGGCAGAAGATGAGATGTGATCGAATAATGTTTTTACCTCCATCAGCACTTCTGCCATCTGGTAGGCGTGAGTAAAGTACGACAACCCAAACAGAAGTAGCACACCTCATTTCCTCGCTCACCACACCCGACGTATACGATGATATCGGAGTTGGAATATTTGGATAGGGCTTGCGAGATAACTGTCTTGCCACAACCAAAAGCCCCTGGAATGGCGGTGGTACCACCTTGCACACAGCTGCAGTGCGATGTATCAACATCTCACTGCGTAATGTTAAGTCAAACGCACGGGAATAGAGCGTCTAGGATTCGTTGGCCAGTCAGGAGCGGATAATTGGCTGTCAGTTTCTCGGAGACGGGCCGAGGGGCACGGACAGGCCAAAGCTGCATCATGGTATGTTTCGTTATTCTACCCTGAAATTCTGTTTCCAGGACAACATCCTACAGATGAAAACGTCAGTACAAGCAGACCTGGATGTGTCCGATAGAACAGACATCAACTGCGTAGCTGCCCTGTTCTGCAATGGAAGTTATGGTACCAAGGGCGCGGGGGGACAGCATGATCTTGTGGTTGTTTACGAGTGAGTTCTCCCATACGCTACCAAATACATCGCCCCCAGCTATGTGATCTCCAACCTACGCTGTTATTGAGAACGCGAGTGTCGTATACAGAATGTGATGAATTACTTGGAGTGACCCTGGTCTAAAATCCCACTGTATTGAGCGGTCCAGAGCCTCGGTATTGATGCCACGTGGTATATAGATGGACTTGGAAAGGCCTTGAATGGACTATCGAGAGCACGCGTCGTGACGATGGCAGACAGAAAGAAAACAAAAACTTGCCCTCAATGGCCGCTGTATACCATCTACGATGTTCCCCATCAAACCTGAATATATAAGTAAGGACAGCCGGCTATTCGTTCCTGATTTGGATGTATACCTGGTCCCAATTCCACGGATAGTGGCTTTCCTGTCCTGAGAACGGGATCACCAACTGTCACACCTGATGTCTCTTCGTAGACCTGTATGGTAGCTTTGTCCGCATCAATTCGGATAACCTCTGTTCGAGGGGTAAGGCGCCCCAAAGTTACAGATTGAACGATGTAAATGACATACCCCCTACCAGTTCGTCATGACCGACGCGAACGAGTTCGTACATGGCAGCTCCGGTCATGTTCTCCGCGATCACGACGGGACCTGATACGCCGAACACCTGACCGAACCGTGACTCATGTTCCTCATCGGCGATCTTTGGAAGGTCGCGTTTTGCATTTTGTAGTGCGCCTGCCATCGTCGTGGTCTCGTTCAATTATAAGCTGCGGTCCTCCAGTGCCATGTTGGCCAGAAATGGCCGAAAGCGGGATTTCAAATTGTCGGAATATGCCGAGTCGTGTCTACCCTGTGCAAATGACGCGTCTGTTTTGAACGGTAAGGCAAGTCTCGCAACACCCTGCTTGCTGCAACCAACGATGCCACCCAAAGCGTAAGCTAGTTTCTTAGCACATTGCATGAGTCGACGTTGAAAAGTGTTATTCTCTGGTCTCCAGTGACTGGGAGAAATGTATGTCTGTTGACACTCAGTGTAGGTTAATATTGACTTGTCCTCCAGATGAGAAGAGACCTGATGGCAAGGAGGAGAAGATACATGGTATGTCACCCTTCAGCTGTAATCATCTTATGTATTGAACTTGCTCTCAGCACTCACCGAGGGCGATATCCAAATTCTCAAGACTTACGTGTGTAGACACTATCCTGGCAGTGCTATCGAAGCTCACTCTCATCCTCAGGGCCAAGGACCTTACGCTGCCAAATTGAAAAAAACGGAATCGGACATCAAAGAAGTTCAAAAACGCATTGATGAGAAACTTGGCGTCAAGGAGTCAGACACTGGATTAGCTGCACCGAATCTCTGGGACCTTGCGTCAGATCGCATTCGTATGAGTGAACAACCGTTGCAGGTAGCCCGATGTACGAAAATTATTCCTATGGATCAAAAGAAGGCCGAGCTTGCCCGTGCGGTGAACCCAGCTGGAGCCGCTCAGGGTCAGAGAGGTGCAGACGAGCAAGACAAATATGTCATCAACATCAAGCAGATTGCGAAATTTGTTGTTGGTTTAGGTGAACGCGTCGCACCGACCGATATTGAAGAAGGTATGCGTGTGGGGTGAGTCATCTTCGCAATGCCAGCCTCCCTTTCTGATTTTGCAAAAAGTGTCGACCGCAATAAATATCAAATACAGATCCCACTACCGCCCAAGATCGATGCATCAGTGACGATGATGCAAGTGGAGGAGAAACCGGATGTGACATATTCGGATATTGGAGGTTGCAAGGAGCAGATCGAGAAGCTCCGTGAGGTCGTTGAAACACCACTCCTCTCGGTGACTATCCAAATCTTGGATCTCGCCGACAATAGCCAGCTCACCACTTGTTACAGCCAGAGCGTTTTGTGAAATTGGGCATCGACCCTCCTAAAGGCGTTCTTCTCTTCGGACCCCCTGGTACTGGAAAGACTCTTTGCGCACGTGCCGTGGCCAACCGCACCGATGCTACGTTCATTCGTGTGATTGGATCGGAATTGGTTCAGAAGTATGTTGGAGAAGGTGCACGTATGGTTCGCGAGCTCTTTGAGATGGCGCGGTCAAAGAAGGCTTGCATCATCTTCTTTGACGAAGTTGATGCTATTGGTGGTGCGCGGTTTGATGATGGAGCAGGTGGAGACAACGAGGTTCAGAGAACGATGCTAGAGTTGATTAATCAGCTGGATGGGTTCGATCCTCGGGGGAATATCAAGGTGCTCATGGCAACGAACCGGCCGGATACCTTGGATCCTGCATTACTCAGACCGGGTCGGTTGGATCGGCGAGTGGAATTTTCGTTGCCAGATGCTGAAGGGCGAACACATATATTGAAAATTCATGCGCGGAGGTGGGTTTTTTTCATTTTAGTTGGTCTTAAATACCCGTTGAGCTCTCACTTAGCATGAGTGTGGAGAGAGACATCCGGTTTGATCTAATTGCACGGTTATGTCCGAATACAACTGGGGCAGAGCTACGATCCGTTGCAACAGAGGTGCGCTTCCCTTCTATTTGATCTAGTCACCAATGTAATCTGTATGCTTAGGCGGGCATGTTTGCCATTCGTGCACGACGGAAAGTTGCAACTGAACGTGATTTCCTCGATGCAGTGGAGAAGGTGGTGAGACAAGGAACAAAGTTCTCTTCAACGTGAGCATCTTTCTCTTCTTCGATCCTGGTACATTTGGCTAAAAACCTTCGTAGTCCTCTGTATCAGGTATACAACTAGTAGTTTACAGTGCATCTTGGTTCAGATATCGTGTCGTTGGCATCTATTTAATTCTTTAAACTCCTGATATTCCCCAAGTTGGCGTCAACGAGTTAGGGAACCCCGTGCCAAAGACAAGTGTATCAGGTACGTTGATACTGACCTGCCCTGATGCATGATGCATGATGTACCAGCGCCGCAAGAACGTTCCGTCCATCGAAGAGGACGTCGTTGCCCTGACTGTCAAGTGATTCGTCACTTCTTTGGTAGCCTGCCGGAGAGGGACCTCGTGAAACGATAACATTCGGCACAACTGGCAAGCTCTCCCCATATGTATCCCGATGGCGATGAAACCTAAGGTGTCGGAAGAATCATCCGACTAAGAGTTGATCTGAGGTATCACGCTATCACTGCATTGCTTTGCAGCCGGAACCATTGTACGCACTTCCGCAGGCCCACCACTGCCACACATTGTTAGGCTACCTCAGCCAAACTGGAATCACCCACATATGCAAGGTATAAGGGTCCCTAAATTTGGAATCGCAGTTCTGCAAGCGGCCCGTCACCCGAGAGATTGCTTCGGACCCAGGGATGCAGGCGTACATTTACCTTGTGCTCCGTTGCGGCAATGAACGGTGGGTCTGGCGGGCCGTGGCAGAAGTGTATGTGGGTCAGGGTAAGGTGATGGAGGTATTGGGGGGTAGGGGGCCATCCGTATCTCAGTGGACGGGTGAGCGGAACCACTACCACGTTGATCGTTATCAGCAAAGCATTATCAAGTCGATATACTTGAGTGATTTCTGATTGAACAGAAGACCCGGGTCAGAGCACGCTTGCGGCGACAGCGATCGATACTATAACGCCATTCACTGATCAGAACCATTTATTTTCCTCCTCGGATTCGACCTGGTCCTCGATATGTGGTCAGAATCTAGCTAGCGTGCGAATGGCTACTCAAGTTCTTAGCGCCACGTGACCATAATTCTTCCGTAGAGCAAGAGTAGATAAAGCACACCAAAATATTGGTAGCCCAAGTGATGTATGTAGCTCGCCCTCTCTACGCTTGAGGCTCTCAGACTACAATCATCCAGACAGTGATGGCTCCCGTGGCAATACCACTAGAGAATCTCGTAAATGAATGGCTGAGGTTGGATCCCAGTACGTTCTAATTAGTTCCTATCCAGTGCTTAAACCGGAACTGGAAGTATGCTGTAGAACCCTGTTTCCAGAGACGAGATACGAAGGTTATGGGACCACCAACAAACAGAAGAGTTAGAAAGACGGATGAGGTATTTCACGAAGTGACTGTGCCCAACCCGCGTGGTTGACTCGAGCTTCTCAGGAAGCGTATCGAGTTCGGAACTGCAGGTACTCGCGATAGGATAACTCACCAGGCTGGGTATCTAACACTTGTAATAGGCCTCCGGGGGAAAATGGAGGCCGGCTGGGCACGGATGAATGATCTAATAGTAATACAGGCATCACAGGTTTGTCCATGTCCGGTGGGTTTGTGTTCGTTGCGTGCTAGCAGTCGTTGGACAGGGATTATGCGCGTATGTACTCCGAAGCATTCCTGAGGCTTCCATGAGGGGCGTTGTCATCGGTCACGACCACCGTCACAACTCGGAGCGGTGGGCGAGTCTTACAGCACAGGTGTTTATATCGAACAACGTAAGGTCTATTTCCACCGAGGTCTCGTGCATACCCCATTGTAAGTGACTGGGAGTGTTGACAAAACCGTTCACTGAAGTTGCTGTTGCAAGGGTTCCGTTCTCTGTGAAGAAGCTGAATGCTGCTTGTGGAGTGATGATAACTGGTGCGTTCAAGCGTACCCCTGTGATCACACCGCAAACTGAGTTTGTTTTTAGCGAGCCACAATCCCAAAGTGAGTTTCATCTCATCGTTTCCCGGGTTGAACCATATGCTCTGCAACAGGATGACAATGGCTACAAGGTATGCATCCCTAGTTATGAACACTGCCCGGACTGAGGCGTCGGGTGATGCAGGTGTACTGGGAGAATGCTGTGCAAGTAGGGCTATCTACCAGCATTTCGCTTGTCACGTATAACCGTTGCCCAGATAATCGCTCCCCACGACGTCGGCATTGCAGAGTCTATCCTGCAAAATTTGGAACCTAGAATTGGCAACGCGTCAGATGTCTATGTCTCCCCTCTCTGTGTCGACTGTTCAGACTCTATGAGGGAAAGCTACTTTACACTCGTTCGGGGACTTGTAACGTCAGAACCCACATCCTCTCACAATTGCTGGCTCTCATTCTATTTGCATGATTAGGACTGAACTTGGTCATTCGTCTTCCAAATTTGTGAACACGTCTATGCACGGTGTTAGCGACCCATTTATATCAGAAGCATTCAGACAGGTAGGATTCGCTCCTTGCATCCCAGTCGAGAAACAACGCTTGCCGGATCCCGATTTCCCAACTGTGGAGTTCCCGAACCCGGAGGAGAAGGGTAAGTAAGACGAGCCAGGCTGTGTCTAGGAGGTAATTAATGCCAGCCATTCATTAGGTGCTCTGGTAATCGGCTTTCTACCTTCAGTTCTTTGTTCTAACGTTCTTCTGGGCAAGGACCTGGCAATATCCGAAGCTATGGCATCCGGAGCAGACTATGTTTTAGCACAAGACCCCGATGCAGATCGCTTTACTGCAGCGGAGAGGGGGTAAGTTCTGATTACAAGTGTGATGATTGGGTATGTCAACTACCATCCTTTAGAGCGGATGGTTTATGGTTTCTCTTCACCGGCGACCAGCTGGGTGCTTTGTTTGCAAGCCATGTCTTTGGCAAGTACAAAGCTACAGACAAACCATTGAGTACGGATTGTCCACAGACAAGAGCACAACTAACTTGTCCGAAGGTAAACTGGTGATGATTGCATCTACTGTCAGTTCTAGAATGATTGAAGCAATGGCACGTGTCGAGGGATTCAAATTTGTTGATTGCTTAACCGGTACCCTTCCACTGTCTCCTCTCAGTATTAGCCTTATAGTGCTTGTAAGGCTTCAAATTCATTGGAAATACTGCGCTGGACCTTGTAGCGGCAGGATACGACGTTCCTTTTGGTTACGAGGAGGCCATCGGATTCATGTTTGGATCTGAAATTAGGGACAAGGACGGTGTAGCTGCAACGGTAGTGATCCGGAGTTCTTACCGATCAACACTAACGAAAAATATGTTAGGTTATGTTTGCGGAACTCGTTGCAGAAGTCCGGCGGCGGGGACTTTCGGTCCGTGGGTATTTGGAAGAACTCTACCAGAGGTGGGAATCACCCTTTTCGTTATTTCCTTATCTCAGCATTCTTACTGAGATTTGAAGGTACGGCTACTTCGAGGTATAGTTTCAGATTAGCGGCAACCCTCACGCTCATGTCTGACTCTCCTCGTTCAGACGAAGAACAGCTATTTCATATGCTCAGATCCTGTTACAATTGACCGCATCTTCTGTGGAATTCGTCACTTTCAGGAGTCCGTATGTACAACTTACCCTGCATACTGGACCTATGAAGTCTCATGACCACAAAAAGAATTCTACCATTCGCTATCCAACAACCATAGGTGGCTTTACTGTTAATAGCGTCATCGATTTAACGGCTGGGTACGGCTATGACAGTACGAACGCCCCGTCCTACCAACCAAGGCTTCCCCTTTCTTCCGGGCACATGGTTCAGTTTAGGGCACATTCTACAAACGATCCAGATGTAAAAATTGTCCTGACTGTTAGGTGAGCACCGATCTTGGTCATCCCGGAACTTAGCAGGTCATCGATCATCTATAATAGGACGAGTGGAACGGAACCGAAGGTATTTGCATTTCGATTGCACAAGACTACGGCATTATGACACCCTAATCCCATAGATCAAGTATTATCTTGAAGGAAGTGCGACGGACCGTCGGAAGCTGAACGGGATCCTGGACCTTATCGTGAGAGACCTCGCAGAAGTATGGATGAAGGCGTCGGAATACGGCCTCCGTAGTCCACAAGAAGTTACCTAGAATTTGAAACAGTACAACTCATCCTTCATGCGGCGTCAGCTATATTCCAGTCCACTCGTTCTCATCGGAGGTGACGCGTAGGTCCACCAATACATGGATGCAATAAGTACAGGCATTGGACTTTGGGAGTAGAAATCTGCGTCCGGGTCGTCAGTGGCTTCATGTTCAAGTTGGACGATTCCTACCATCGTAGATCATCTTCACGACACCCTATGTTCTAACGTTTAATGATACCGTTCGCATTTTTCGTGCCACTTCCAATTCTTTCATTTTTTCCCAAACGTCAACTGTCACCTCTTCTTGGTGGTATGAAGCTGCTAACAACCTACATCGTTCGTCCGTCACCTAGGGTAGGCGGAAGAGAAAAGAAAGAAAAACCTTGCAGCTTTCATGAGATGTACAAGGTCATCAGGTGTTGTCATTTTGTCTTCTTGCCGCTGGCGGACGAAGTCTTCTTGAATGTGCTACATAACGATATTGTATATCGAGTTATCAAAATGCGCTTCATTAGCATACCTTCGATGTGGCCTCAGTTACTTTGACTTTCCCAGCTGTTGCTTTGCAGGCAGCGATGTAGGATCGGAAGGTCTTGAGCTTCTCAGACGATGGCCAAGCCACCTCTTTCGATCGGTAGAGGTTACTATCGAGATTACATTGCAGGGGAACATTCAAGGCAGTCTGGTCTTTTGGTAAGAAACGATACAGAGTGCAAGTGAAAACGACCTTCCTGAAAAAAGGCACTCTTGCGACCTTCGGCGAGCACGATAGTTGAGATATCGGTCTCAAAGGTAAATCTACTAAAGGGGAAAATATAATCGAGCGTTTGGGAGTTCATGATTTCTTGTATAGCTTGAATGTTCATAAGGCCTGTGTAGACATTGCTTAGTCTTCAATGAAGAACCAGACAGTTAAATTCTGGTACCCTTCTCTGTCACCTTTCCCTCCCGGAGAGCACTTTCGGTCAGTAGGATAGTTGTTCCTGCTGGCAATTGCAAATATCCGGAGTGTAGATCCTCCTCGCGGCTCTCAGGTGTGAAACTTCTCGTGTTTAGTAATTCCAAGGACAAAGGAATAGGCGTATACTTCTGGAGCAGTTCCGAAAGGGCATGGGAGAGGATAGGATGCATATTTGGGTGGGGAGGAGGGGGGAAGTGTGAAATGGTTAAGGAGGGGGGAAGGAATGGCGAAGCACGGGTGTGACTGTGGAGCATGTACATTAGAGTAGACTTTGGAACACACATCGAAAACAGACACTTTTGACGAAAGTTGAAGTAAGAGCCACTCTGCTACTAGATCATCACCTCCGATAACATGTTCGGATATCCAGGAGATCAATTCTCGGCGAACACTGCATGGCTCCTTTATGTCCGGAAGGGACTCTGAGATAGGTTGGTAGCAAATAACGTGCAGGACTGGGACATCGGGTGGGGAGTTGAGCTCTGCAGATACACTTGTAACACATGAGGTGAATATAAGCCACTTCGCAGTCAGTAACTTACGGCTCTGACGAAAGTATGCCAACAAAAGTCAATATATCAGTTGTTTTCAGAAGCTGTGCACTTGTATTATCATACATCTGATAATCCTTAGCTTTCGAAGCTTTGAAGAACTGAGGGGAATGTTACCTTGATCTGTACGCCGACGTGGGATGCGTCTGGTATGGGGAACTTATGTGGTCTTGAGAGGTACATGTGCAGGGAAGTCTGGGAGTAAACGTCAATCGAGCGCAAGGTAAAGAAGAGAGATACATACTCGAGACGGGTGGTGATACCTCTTCACTATGCCACGGTGACTCTGCAGGAACCGAGACAGCCCACATGGTGGTCAACTCCTGCAAGTCTTGGTAGCCCACGCTGTCAGAGGCCTCGTTTGAATCGGAAGTGGATAACCCCCATCCTCCACATCGGTGATTGCTTAACTTTGCCACGTACAACTCAGGGGAAGACGACGTGTCCTGAACCATCGCACGAAATCGAACAAATGTTCCATCTGTGTATGCCTCAGGGGGATGATCGTATATCGAGAGGTGGTAACTTGAAGATACAGTTAGCTCGTCCGCACTGTGAGCTTGTCGCTGCTAACCTGATTGACGCGATCGTCGGCGTTGAATAATATGGCTGAGAAATGGTTGGCAACCACGGCCGCAAATTCGTTGTCACTTCCTTCGTAATGATCGTATAGACGCTTGTATTACTGCGGTCGGGTTGTATATCTCCTCGATGGCCTGGGCAGAAACCATCTTCGCTAGCACTGGCCGTTGTTCACTGCAGCAAGTCACAGCTCTTTGATGGCCCTGGGCTGACGTAAGCGTGCCCTTTTGAAATCAGTGGCTGCGTTTTGGGCACAGCTATGAGACTGCAGTAGCCGCCAGTGTCTCCAACGACCTACGCAAGGACGATGGCTTTAATTAACCGCAAGAAGAAGCAAGAAAGCGGCTCGGAAGAGCAGCAGAGTGAGAGAAAGAAGGAGAAGGGTAGTTGGCGACGTCCTGCGAGTCGGTGTCAATTTCTTCGTGCTATTCACGCTTCTGACGCAGCTTTGCGTTAGATACCGCTTTCAAGCAGCAGCGTCTCAAAGCATGGCAGCCCATTCTTACCCCCAAAACTGTTCTACCTACTCTCTTCATAATCGGCATTATTTTCGCCCCAATTGGCGGCCTACTAGTGTGGGGAAGCAGCTTGGTACGGGCCTGCTTTCATTCCCGCTACAGCGTGTCAGACTTATGGAGCTAACTCCCTAATAGGTGTCAGAAATGACCTTCGATTACACTGATTGTTGGAACCTCGCAAATTCCTCGTCGACGGGCGATCTACAGTGGCAAAACATGACGTCCTATTCATACAGCCTTCGCTCTGCCGACAGCGGCGCAACTATCCCTGTTCCACAGTATGCATACTTCTTCAACGATTCTGCTCCTCAGAATCAAAAGCATTCCTGCTTTATCAAGTTTAATGTCGTTTCGGACCTCAATGCGCCGGTCTTCCAATACTACAAATTAACTAATTTCTATCAGAACAACCGTCGATATGTCCAGAGTCTGGATACTGCACAATTACAGGGCAAATATCGTGATAGCAGTTCGCTCAGTGGCGGTAACTGTAAACCTCTTGCCGTTACCAGCGACGGGAAGGTGATCTACCCCTGTGGCTTAATCGCGAACTCCGTGTTCAATGGTAAGCTAATGTTTGTGATGTGACTATACAAAGGTGTAGACCTCCTATTCACAGACACAATACTCGGACTCCGCCCGACATCTGACCTCTCAGGAGGGTCGGACTACAACTTCACTCAGTCTGGCATAGCTTGGCCTGGGCAAGCTAAGAAGTATAGTGCTACATCTGGCTATGTTGGGATGTTCAACGAAATCGTACCCCCTCCGAATTGGGCACTGATGTACCCCAACAATTACACTGATGACAACCCACCGCCCAACCTCCAGACCGATGAACACTTCCAGAACTGGATGCGTACCGCAGGACTACCTACCTTCTCTAAACTTTACGGCCGGAATGATACAACCACCTTGCCTGCGGGCCAATACCAAGTACAGATATATTACAGTAAGCTCCCAAAAGTGATTCGCTTTTGACAGTTAGGGCAATGATTTCTGTAGATTTCCCAGTGCAGGGTTATAAAGGAACCAAGTCCCTCGTCATATCGACAGTTTCCTGGATAGGCGGTAAAAATCCGTTCCTTGGGTGGGCATATGTGGCAGCAGCCGCGGTATTTGTATTACTGGCTGTTGCGGGCACCATTCGCCATCTCGTCAAGCCTAGGTTGGTCTTCCTTCGTCATTGGCGTACTTTAAAATCTGACATATTTTTGAAACAGGCGGCTAGGAGACATGTCCCTTCTTTCGTGGAATAGATAGGGCGGCGGATAGTTGGGTGTATTATGCACTTGATATACCGGTTCATATTTGTATATCAGTCTTCACAGGCCACGGCGTGGGTGGTCTGTGAACTTACCTCTGATGGTCTTGAGCGAGATACACTATCTGCTGCCTTCTAATTTCCAACCTACTTTCCCATTTTACTGGTCGCGTTTCAGCCAGTTACATAACCGACTGGATCCAGTGGCACAAAGTCCCAACTTGCCACTCTCTGTCAACACGTACGGTTGGTTCTCTACTGCCCCACTTCCTTGTCTGCCCCGTAAATTGCATGCTTAATCTGGGTGTCCAAGTTCATCGTATGCTTCATGTGATTGAGCCGGGGAACTTGCATTGCAGTGGCATCATCTCGCAAAATGCCGGGCCTTGGGCGAAATAGCTTGAACCCAGAGGAGACGAGTGAAACCTAGATACACGACTACAATGTCAGACGGCCCCCGTTGACAGCCTCTGAAGTCTAAATTTGAAGATTTGACTTTTGTGGTGTTGCTACTTTTCAGTAGTACAAACTTCCGTTACCAAGTTATGTCCTGCGACTTCACTTATGCATACGGTGAACACTGCTGCGTTTATAGCGGTTGCCATGTTAGCCTCTGTTTTAGCGACCACGATGCGGATGGTTCAAATTCATGAAAGCTTGGTATCAAATTATATTGATGAAAGTATCAATATGCTAGACGCAAATTAAGTGAAGCGAGTCGGGGTATCCGTCCCAGTCAAAAAGCACTACACATACACTGACTGCGATCCGCTAACGTTGGAGGGCACGGCCAAGCTGTCCCATTAGGTTGTGTGAGTGAGCGATCAGTGAAGGTCCGGTACTCACGTTCTTTCGCTGTTGGCCCAACCAGGCAGTTGGTGCAGGACGACTTTGAGTAGGTGTGTTCCGAAATCGGAACATCCCGCTGTTGATGACAACTGCCGACATTTGTGAAAATTCGAACATGTATTGTTTTTCTTGTTCGATACACTGGGACTGTCGATTATGAATCGATAAATGAACTCCATTGAGGGGACTCTATGGCATACTCTTACCTTGAGACGAACAAGCTCCTCTTTGAGGTTCTTCACCTGTGTTTGCAGGCTTCCTTCCCCGTCTTCTGATTGGTTCTGTGCGGGTATTCGTTTTGGTGTTTGACTGTGAGTCAGTCGAGCTTACCGAAGATATCGATGCAAGTTTTGCCTGCTCCTCTTTAAACAATTTATCCTGAGATTTGATGAACTGACCCAACCATTAAACAAAGGAAACGAGCGATGACATGACTATCACCTGTTTCGCTTTTGCGAGCTTCTCTTGAGTGGTCTTCAATTGTTCCTTGACGTTCTGGTTCTCCTCGTGCAGTGCCAACAGCCGGGCCTTGACGTCTTCGGGAACATCCCTCCCAGAAATGGAGGCGCGCAAATCTCTATCGAAGTACGGTCACTGCGGTCTGCAATCAGAAGAATAAGCTCAGTTTGCACGTACATGAAGGCCCGCTCACGTTGGAGCATCTTTTCTCGTTGTCCAATACCTTCGCTCTGAAGATTCACTTTCTCCAGCAATAGGGTATTGATTTGCTCTAGTTGCAGACGATTCTTCTCGCCGAGTTCTTTGATTTGCTTCCTCAAGCGTTCCGCCTCGTTCTCAAGTGCTGCCTTGTCTTCGTTCACGGACTCCCTTAATGAGGCTAGAATGTCAACTTGATCTTTGTTAACGAGATTGACTGGAAGCAGAACAGGACAGTCAGTAAACGGTCGAGATCAACTCTAGCGTACATACGGTCCGATTTTGCAATGGTCAGTTCCCGTTGTTGCGTTTCGAACGAAAACTTCAACTCCGCATGGTCTTTCTGCAGCGCATCCAGTTGGTCTACCACCTCATTCAAGCGTTGCCGGAGTGCTATCGCCGCTTCCGCACTGTAAAATCCCATCAGTTTGCTTACCACGCCTTCAGAGTAATGTACGTATACGCACCCATCGCCCAAAGCCCTCCCACTCCGAATCTCTTCGAGGTCGCGCTGCAAGACAAGCTTCTCTCTATGAGCAGCAAGATAGTCAGCCTCGTAGCGAGATTTCATGCGGTTAGCATCGTCCAGCAAGGTTCTCTAAAACCAAAATACGGCTCGCATCGGCTTCATTCCGCTTAATTGCTTGAAGCTCCCGTTGGAGTTTCCTTATCTGAAGCTTGAGATCCGTCATCGTGGTTCCAGCAATGGCATCATCGAGCTCTTCATCCAACGCAATGGACTTTTCGTTGACGAGTAGTTCATCCTCTGTGAGCACGTCTGTACTTCGCGCAGACTCTTCGTCATGATCACTATCTTTCGCTACTGTGGGTGTGCGGTGCGAGAGAAGCTCTAACTCCCGCAACCGTTCTTGGTATAGCTCTAGCATCTCTGAGTCCTTCGCACGTTCTTCGGAAGTAATCTTTAGCTTGGTTCTTGTTTGCTCCAACTCGAATTTAATTGTCTCCACTTCCTGAGTGCGTCCAGCGACTTTAGCTTCAAGCTCCGCGATCTGGTTCTTGTAGGATTCCATCAGAGGCTTGAAAGCAGCAACCTTGCGGTATTCTTCTTCAAGGGAAGCGTTTTTGTCGACCAGATCCGCATTCTGTCGTTCTAGGGACTTTGTTGTCGTCAGGCTCAGCGAAAAGTGGATGAGACAGAATCAGGTGGACCTTGACATGTAGGCGGAGGTCTGCACTTTCTTGAAGCTTTTTCTTGTATTTCTCCATGACATTTTCGGTCTTCTGAAGCCTGTCAGCGGCATGCCGATATCTGACAAACTGTGGATGAGCGTCCGATTCGCAGGTGGAGTAGAAAACGTACTCGTCCAGTTGGTCTTTGAGACGCGCTGCCTGATCAGCTTGCAGCTGAAGCTCATCGACCTTCCGTGTAAGCTCAGTAACCAAGGAAGTTTGCTTGTCCAGTTCGGTCTCTGCCATGGCAAGGTTGTCTTCGCTCTTCTGTCTAGCATCACCGCAAATATCAGATACTCACAGCGTCCCACTATGATCAGAACGAGTCTCACAGTTCTGCTCTTAGTTTGTCGATCTCGGCACGCATGTAGGCATCTGCTTTATCGTTGTGTCTGTTTTCAACATCGTGCTGAGCTTCCCGGAGCCGGCCAAGCGCATCTTCTTTCTCTGAGACGACGTCGTCGAAATTCGTTCGCAAGGTGCGGTGTTCTTCGAGAAGAGCTGCATAGACCTTCTCGATATTTTCCTTCTCTGCAAGGATCTGACTACGCTCGCATTGAATGCGATAGTAGTGATCATCCCTATTACGAAGTGAGCAGAGGCATCCATAGATGGACGAAGTACTGACTCGGTCATGCTGGCTGCACCGCTGTTGTTGTCATCAGGAGGTGTGCTGATTTTCACGATGACCTAGCCCATTTATTACTTTACCAATAGCCTTCCAGTACGGAGAACCTGACCTGTTCAATAGCTTTCATGAGATGATGTTGGGCATCCTCATCAAGACGTTGTATGTGCTCAATGATCTCTCTGTTTTTCTCGCATTGGACGGCCACTGCAAGGGTCATGCGGCACATGATAAGAAGTGCAGTGACATCAGAGTCTTTTGCGGCAGCCTGAAGGTTCGGCACATCGAGTGAACATGTTGGTTTCTGCAACACGTCTTCAAAGTACTGGGTCAGGAGACGGTAGAGCCGTTTGAGTGCGCTGAAGCGGAGGACCCAATTGTCTGAGAGCTGAGGGGAAGCGCGTGCGGGTCCGCAGAAGTAGTTGGCGTCGCTGCAGGGCTAGGTAAGCGTATGCAAGACGCGATTCTAGTGATACAAGGCCGACGTACACGAGAGCGAGGACTTCAAACAACGCGGCGCCATCGCTGAGGTCCGTGCCTGTGGAGACTGGACGGCCGAGGTCGAACGTAGCAAAGAAAGCGAAGAAGGCTTCGATCTCCTTCCTCTCCTTATCGGACATGGCAAGTCGTTTGGCTTCCCCCCGGCTGCAGCCTGGGATGGCCACCGTACATCGATTACATAACGTCCAATTACCCATTTCACGTCGTAATAATAAACACGTGGATAACTACTGGTCATAAAGATGTTACAAGCGTTGCGGCACTAGCGCCTGTAGAACTTCGAAAAGGCAAACGACGAACAAAGCAAGGCGCCTGCGAACACGTAAAATACTCTGCCTTCTTTCGTGGGGTTCCCATTAGCGAGCAGATTCCTGAGCGGGAGAAACACTAGGCCCACGACGAAGTTCATGATCCCTGAGAGATGATTAGTTTAGGAATATAGTTTGTGAATCGCTTACAGTTGACCGACAGGGCGACAGACGAAATCGAAGACGACGCCTGTTAAGTGGGTTAGGAACCTGAGGGAAGGAGAACGCAAGCCATACGTGTGAGGGAGCGACTTCTGGGATAATGACGAACGGCACGGGGCCCAACCCAATAGCGAATGACCTAGAGAACAGGTTCGTAATACTGGTCACAACGAGGACGGGGAATAAATATACATCACAAATACGGTAATGGCAATGCTGGAGATAGAGACCATTCCAGCGTCGAGGCCGTATCCAACCGCGAGATGCGAAAGGATTGCCCCGGCAACGGAGAGCTGCATCAGCTGCTTTCTGCCAAGACGCTGTGACCAACAGTCATAAACGTTGAGAGCGGCAACATGGAATTATGGACAAACCTCGATCAAGAAAATGGGAGGGAAAGTCATCAAAAAATTGACGACAGTGATGGCCAAGGAGACATAGGGGGCGAGGGCAGGAAGTGCTCGTGACAAAATGGCATTGCTATAGTACAACACTAAAACGCCATTATCACTCCCGGAACACTGGCAAATAAGAATGGCTTGCCTGCATTGATGCCTGGAAACGATAAGGCGAGTAATTACCCACGGCGGATAATACACTCACCTGAGAGTTGCTGAGAAGTCATGGCAAACACGGCGATGAAGAGTGCTCGACGTAATTCGGGGGTACGGAGAAGCTGCGGAAGGGTGACTGTAGCCCTGTCTTCCATAACCGGACGCGGTCTTTCTTCGTTTGCGAGCAGCGGTTGCTCTCCAAGTTCCTCAGCTATCAAAATCTGATCAGAATGCCCACAGCAGCATGTACATGACCCACAATCTTGGTGAATGTAGTCTCTCCATAAACGTTGCAAGGCACGCTTCTGCTGCTCTGGCAGACCGATACGTTTCAGGAAGACTGGCGATTCGGTTATAACAGGACTCATAAAAAACTGGATGACGGAGAGAGCTGCTGAGATAAACAATACAAGACGCCAATGCTTAGGTGTTGCGAGACCGAAGCCCATGGCTTGGGTGACCATGATCCCGATGACGATGGCCAGCTGTGTACCGACCCCTGAGTAAAGACCTTTCAACGATAGTGGTAGATAAGCGGCGAAGAGGGCGCACCGATGTTCCCCCTGATGTTGGGGTGGGCAATTTCTGCCAGGTAAATGGGGCCAACACAAACGCCGATACCCGCGGCGAGACCAACGACGAATCTGAAGCAGGTGTCAACTTTCTAAGTAACAAACCACCAGGTCATGACATGCCTTCCGACAGCGATTGCCGTTACGGAAGCAGCCATGGCAGATAGAAGCGCGCCCACAGCATTGCAGACGGAGCTTATACGGGTAGCACCCTTTCGGCCGTGGCGGTCCATCGCAATGTTGGCAAGTAAACTACCACAGAGTCCACCTACTGTGAACAGAGAAGTGACGAGAGAGAAAGTTGCATCGCTCATAGGAATGCAGGTAGGAAGACCATAATGGACCGGGGTTGATGCAGATGCGTCGATGCGGCGACAGGTCAACACGTCCTGAAGCTGGTTTAGAGCAGATATGTGGTAGCCATACTATATACGATGATACGAGTCAGTTCATTTCCTACTGTTTTCCTTGTCCACTTGCCTGGAAGGAGACGGTGAGGACCCATGCACAGACGAGCCAGCCGTAGAGTGTGAAGGACTTCATTACCCAAATTGGAAATGATCTGGTGCCGAAGATGTGATGCTCACGTGGCAAGCGACCCCGCTTCTTCATGTGATGATGGCATGATTGCTGGAAGTTATAAGTTGGATTTGAGTTCGAATATATAAACTACCATACGATCGTCTTCTCGTCGCGTTCGTCGACGCAGAGGCATCGCCCACGCTCGTTACTCCCCTTCCTCTCGTTTTACTCCTCAATGTCTTCCCTATTCATGATATTCGCGTTTCTCGCCCTGGTGTCCCCATCCTTGGCCGCAACTGCTGACCAGTGGAGATCTCGTTCTATTTACCAGTCGGTCTCTCGTAGTGTTTGCTTCATGGCTCCTCTTGACTCTCCACAAGAGTTATCATTGACAGGTATGCACTACCCCAAGGTGCCGACCCCACGAAATGCGACCCCGCGGACCGGACGTGGTGCGGTGGTACTTGGAATACGTGAGTTTTAATGATCATTTTCAGCTCCCCATGTATATATCACCATCGACAGTCTCAGAGAGAATCTCGATTATATTCAAGGTGCTGGCTTCACAGCAGGTCAGTGTCCTGTTGGTTTTTTTTTTTTTTGGGCTTGCTGCTTGACCCTTGAAAAGTTTGGATTAGCCCCACCTCGCAGAATTACCAAGGTTCCTCTACACCCTACGGCGACCCGTACCACGGTTATTGGATCGCCGACGCTACCCAACTCAATGACCATTTTGGTACTTCTGATGATCTCAAGGCGCTCTCCGATGAATTGCATCGTCGTGGGATGTATGATTACCTTTGTTAGGTTCAATTTGGACACCTTGCTAACATCTATTGAAAGGTACCTGATGGTTGATGTGGTTGTGAACGATGTCATGGCAACCTCGACCAATCCTGATTTGTCCACTTACATGTTCAAAAATTCGGTTTGTTTCACCCGCGTGATTTGTTGTTCACCGCTGACAAGCATTTCTGAGCAGTCACAATATCATCCATACTGTGTGATAGATTGGAACAACAATACAAGCATCGAAAGATGTTGGCTTGGGGATACTGTCGTCCCTTTGCCAGATATCAACACCGAGGATCCTACTGTTGTCTCCGGGTTTGGAGACTGGATTGAGTCACTTGTAAAGGAGTATAATATCGATGGGCTTCGCATCGACGGTATGTGCCACTTCTTTTAATTGAACTCGCATCCGATGCTTGGATCTCTAGCCGCAAAGTAAGCTACTCGGACTTATCCTAGGCTCTCTTCCTCACAAAATACAGACACGTAAATATGGACTTCTGGCCAGTTTTCTGCGGAAGAGCTGGCGTGTTTTGTATCGGTGAAGTCTTCGGCTCTGACCCCGTGTATGTACTGCCCTTGTTTGACATACTCCTAATCTGATACCCGAGGTCAGCGAAGCTGCGTCGTTTCAAGGACCCAATGCTCTTGACTCTGTTTTACACTATCCAATGTACGATTCTCTTGTTGAGGCTTTCACTATACCCGGCCCGTTGAACACCACTGCTGTGAGCGACATGATGGCCCAGTCCAAAGCGTTGTTCAAAGTAGGCGAATTCTATATGGCGTACTGGGCAGTTCCTTATCCGTGACAGGACACTGGCCTACTCGGCAATTTCCTCGAAAATCAGGATGTTCCCCGCTGGCACAATATATCTGTAGACCCGCAAAGTCTCTAGTGAGTTGTGGCGCATCAAGCTCTTAGTTTATACTTATGCACGGCATCCGTAGTAACGCGATGGTGTTCAATTTCATGTCTGACGGGTAACGAGCGCACCATTTGTCGTGACAACTTCTGATCGTCTCGATAGTATCCCAATTGTGTATTATGGCCAAGAACAGTACTTAAACGGAAACGCTGATCCCGTAAAGTGTTTTGCTTTGTATTCCATGCGAGTGTTTACCCTGTCTTCAGTACAACCGCGCACCTTTGTGGCCGTCTAACTATGCTAATACTACCGCGTATCAGTTGGTCACAACGCTGAACAAAGTGAGGCGACTCAACCCGTTTTCATTTTGTTTATTGACCACTCAGTAGTTCCGTAACTTCCTGGCCCAAAACTCTACATGGCTGTATTCGTCGGCAAATGTCCTTGCTACAACCGAGTACGGTATTGCGATCATGAAGGGAGACGTGATATCAGTCATGACAAATATTGGTTCTCCGGTATGGTCAACACTCAGAATCTATGCCGACTTCAAGCCTGACATGCTACCACTAAGCCACAAAACGTCAGCGTACCCGTTTATACACCTTTTCGTGTGGACACCGATTTGGTCAAGTGAGTACACCGACTAAACGTTCATGCGCCGATCTGAGAGTATTACTATCGTCCAGTATTCTTACTTGTGTCCATTGGGTAGTAGGCAGCAATGGTACCATAGAAGTGGAGTATACCCGTGGCGGGGAACCCGTCATCCTCATGCCATCATCTGAGCTCCCGGGCTCCGGCTTCTGCGGATTCTCGTCCTCAGCGAGCGGCTCATCTAAATATGTTTCAAGTGCTCGTAGCGTGCGTGCGCACAACAGCAGGACATACGCGCTCGCTCTAGGTTTAATTGGCCTGGTTGGTGTGTCCTTTTGGTGACTACCCTCTATCGACTTGTTTATCTCTTTTGGAGTGTATTGTCTTTTTTTTTCGGGGGGTTGACGTTCCAGCTTTGGGTTTTCTTAGTGTCGGAGATGTTTCAACGGAACGTAAACTAGTCGATTTTTTCTGTACGCATGTGCATTACATCTATATACCAATGCCTAGTGCCTATGTTATCTTGCAATTGCAACGATGGCATGATGCTATGCCCTCTTCTTCACAACTGAAATGGCACTTCCTGGGCTGCTCTATCAACCCAGCGCGACATTTTGCTAAATCGATCTATTGCATCCTGGTCGATGGTACACCTTGGACTGCTGGCACGAATAGCGTTCGCCTCCGGAATCTGCTCCTCAAGGTGCTAGATAGTTGGGGAATCAACGAGCCTGGAAGAGAGAGACGTAGTAAAAGAGCCCACTTTGACACGCCGCGATGCTCCAGGATGTGTTCGTAGGAATTCTAAGCTCGAATGCCCGTGCATGCGTTCGTGGTTAGCGAGTCGGAGGTGCATTCTGTACCCGCGATGAACGGTCAGAGCAATCAGGGAGAGTAACACAAGTGAATCGACTGACTCTACAGCAGATCGAGGGTCATAGCACGCTCGCGCGATCAGGCGTAGGCCGACTGTATCCGCTATTTGCACTCGAGTTAGTGTCAGTGTGACAGAAAGGACTAGTGAAGTAGACCTTCTAGCTCTTGCTTACGGGAATTCGGTAGTTCCAGTAACAGTTTGCTGACGAGAGTGCTGAAGCCCCAGTCCAGACCAACAGATTGGAGAAGGAAGGCAACGAAGATGAGAATTTTGGCTGAGGAATAACGCTCCTGAGGGTGCCTAGGCAACTGACAGTTATCATTAGGCGTCATTCTGGAAAGGCCAGTCAGCACGGACCTACGTGCCCGATTTCTGAATGATAGTTTGGAGACAACAAACTTATTAGTGCATATGAATGGAAGAGGACGGACCATGACCAAGGACGGACGCAAGGCCTTGCTCATCCTTGCATATAGGCAATATACCAGTGAATACCACAATGTTACCTAGGTAAGCAGAAGAAATCATTCATGCATCCAATCGTAGTGAGATAGACACGAACCAAACGTTGCCATTGCATTGACAACCTTGGGATCGTTCACTACCAACAAATGCCATTCCTTTCCACCGCTCTCAGGAACAGCGTTCGTTGTCCGTGGTCTTGCAGCTGCAAAAGCATCCTCCGCCCAGATATCGTCCCCAGAGAATGACCGCCGAGGTTCGCTGGAGTGCAGGCTCCCGAGATTCGTTGGTTTCGAGGATATCGGTGACAACTCGGCGCACATGACGTGTAATAGGATGGTCGGCAGGGAGGATCTTCCCGCGGAACTGGGTGAGCAGTTCTGCATATGAGGCTTGGGCAAGCTTGCTGTCCAACCTCGGACTGATGTCCATGAACCGCCATCGACCGGTCTCTGGCACTTGTTCTAGGCTGCAGATCAAGTTAGGGATGGGAAGGACGGATTATCTAGTCAAAGTAAACTCACTGCGCGACATAGTAAAGCACGCCTCCTACACTGACATAGATGAGGATTCTTGCCGCGGGATCTCGCGGAAGCCAACTGGAGTTCTGCTGCCGCTGGTCGGAGAAGCGAGAATATTGAACACTGCGCCTTGGAGCTGTAAAGAAGTGGCAGCTATTGGTCCGAGGCTGGAATACAGGCTGCGGTCTGGACAGTAGGTGTGTGGACGCCAACCAGCAACGCGCACTCGGCGGTCTCAGCGAACGGAGGGTCTTAAAAGCTGTCGGTGCTAACATTTCTTGAGGGAGTTGACAGGCACCGTGAACATGTACGACCCAAGTTTCTTAGTTGTAATGAATATGCAACAAATACAGCCCGACGTCATATTATCCTAGCATCGCAGAGTTTATTAGTAATCGAGCTTAGGCTCGTCAAATTTAACCACATAACCGCTGGATGACACAGACATGTTCCATTGAAGACAAACTAAGTGGGAATTGTAATATATCTAGGATTGAAGACTTCATGGTCCTCGAACTCGACAATCAAATCGTACTCCGGGAATGTATAACCCACCCTTCGAGAGGAGAAGGTAAAAGGGACCCATTGTTACGAACGCATGTTTCCGTTTCCATGCATGAATTCCCAACACCTATTCCCAGGTTCGACTCCAAGGATTCCTTGTATTTCCTCTCTGGTCATCTCACAGAACTCGCGCACGCTGTTAACCTTGCTCATCACGTACTTCACATTTTTGGTTGAGATCCCCGGGAGGCATCGCAAGAGGTCTTCCGCTGCGGTATTGACACCCGCACCGACATCGGGGTCCTCCTCGGCTCCAATGGCAATAGCACGTGATGGGTCTGGCTCTGGGCTGTTAGCCTTCAGGTCGTTGAATATGTCCGCGGTTGCGTAAGGAGAGGACGACCATATGATTCGAACCCGGGGGAAATGCAGTGTCAAAAGAACAATCTTCGACTGAAGAGAAGGAACTCGATCTGTTTCGGATGGCCCTGTATTGCTCTTGGAAGCCGTTTTTGCGGTCGGTCTTGCATAGGACTTTGTCGTTTCGGCAATGAGCTACCAGAAAATTAAACATATGGTGATGGGGAAGCAGTATCAAAGACGAACCTCAAGCGAAAAGGCCTTGTTCTCTTCAAATTCGATGAGAAGAATCGGCTGTTTGTAATGTACCGACATCAGTTCGCACTGCGTATAACTTGGCGATGAATTATCGAAGCAAGTCCCAATGTCAGTCATGTAGCACTTACAGTCTGCCACTGTTGAAACTAGAAACTAAGTCTGGTATGCTCTTCCGTTCGACGCATATTTCCGGTGTCAGGATGTAGTCCCCAACAGTTAGTGTGGCTGGAATGACCTGCAGGCCAGATGCGTGGAGTAGTGAAGGCAGTGTTGACCGAAACTCTCGTATGTCGACAATTACCTCCATGGCTATCAGCCGCGCCAATGCATGGGTTAAAATTGACAAACCTGGGAGGGTTGCGCACTTAGTTCCTTCCGGCCACCAGCCAACCGTGTGCTGATCGTTCGGATGAATTGATCACCTGTTTTAGGCCGTTGGTCTTCGAACACAGGATTGAGCATGGTCTAGTAAAATATCGCACATGCAGTCCAAGAAGAGAAGTTGGTTAACGTACCCCCCTTTCTTTAATCAACCGCTCGAATGAGTCCTTTTCGTGCCTCAAGGCAGCGAGGTATTTGTGCTCCTCGGAACTCAACTGGTAAATCATGAAGTAAACTCTTACGGCGAGGCCAGGATGGGAGTTTTTGTACACCTGTGAAGTGATCTTTACAATTCGAAAAAGGTCCTATTTAAAGAACTTACCTCGACTCTACGTACAAATTCAAGGCTGGGCTCAAACATCACAATAAATCTCGGTTGCAATTCTGCTAAGACCCGGTCGTCTGAATCATCTGAATATGCCCTGACCACCACAGCTTGTTCTGATGCTAGCAACCCATACCGGGTATCAAAATCATCTTGAAGTTGGCCGGAAACAATCCGCTCCAATAATCCGAAGTCACTATCCCCAACTAGGATATCGTTCAAGGACGATGAGACCTGTGTTGCAATGCTTCAAAAGAAGTATGGGTTAGGATGGCAGAAGCATAAAAACATCTTCAAAATGGAACCTCACAGCGCTTCAATTTCTTCACCGTCGTCGTTCATGGCCATATGTTCCGAGTGCGCGTCAGGCAGAGGTTTATTCATCGCGGAAGGCGCGCCACCACGAACTCGACGTCTGTTTGCACCCCTTATTTGCTTCATTTCCTCCTTCCTCCTTAGAGCGAGGCTCTGGTTCTTTGATCCCTCCACAGACGAAATAGGAGTTGCATCGGGCTTGGATTTCACCCCGGCATGCGATGGGACCTTCCCCCCTCGACTCTGAGTTGCCAGCTTACTTTTCCAGAACAGGTATTCCCGCAGCTTCCTCTCCATCATTTTCCGGCCACGTTTACCCTTTGGCGCGTCGAGATCCATATCCGACAGAAACTCGCCCACCAGTGCTGAAGCCCTCGAAGACGAAGTCATAACTAGTACTGTATTTGAACCCCTGGTATCTGAGAACTGATAAGCTTACTGGCTAGGCCGTGGTGAGAACACGCACTGGGAAGACTTTCATGCCTTAAAATCTCTTCTTCTACTTCCTGCAGCACATCTGCGAGAAGCTCCCACTTCGGAAGCTCTTCCGAGACTGGATCCAATCCTTCGGGTAGCCATGCTTTCTTAAGTTTATTAGTTGGCTGACCCCGGCATCCCTCTATGTCGTCCAAGGCATCCCATCCATCCTGGTCGTCGGCTGTGACGTTATCTGGTCTATCTGCAGATTTCTTGGAAAGGGTGTAACACCTGCGTTTTGCAGACTGAAATATTACATTTGCGGCGTCTGTCAGCATCCACGGGGACTGGTTCAAACGCTTTTCTCCACTGAAAGACGACGTGGTATTGCAGGCGACAAGAGTCTCGAGATACTCGTGAAAAGAAAAGGCGTCATATGATAGAAGGTATCTAGGGAGAGGTGTTATCAGGCATCTAGAAACAAATCGGGATAGGATGCTCACGTCAACAGACGTCGAAGAGTAGACAAATCGCTGACAAGCTGTTTTGTCCTTGGCCCAACCTTGTGCCATACCGGATCCAACTGCCTACGAACGACTGCATCGAATGACTTGAAGTATGCGTTTTCAATGGTAAGGTCATCGAGCTCAAGCTACGAACGAATTGGCACATGAGTGAAGTATATGGAATTAATGGAGCCCATACTAACCGTTGCATGCGAACGCTTTAATTCAGATATGGTCATTGTCATGCATTGCACTATTGCGTGGTGGATAGTCTGCATCGACTCTGTCATATGTTGGTACAACTCTATAACATCTGCCTTCCGGTTCTCAAGAGTGGCCTTGACTGTCTCGTGAAACCTGATGGACATATTCAGAGTGCTATACATGCAACGACTTGATACGGACCGAGGATATATGTACACCGTCCGTAAATGGAGCTCTTTCATGATATTTCGCAATGGTGACAATCCGCTTGTGATGTATTCGGGCTGGTCAGAAAATGCTTTCAAGAAACCAGTACTATTCTTTTCGCGGTATAGTCTGACGATAAATGCCTCCAATGCAAGAGCAGTGACTCTCGAAGGGATTGAGTATGAATTCTCCGAACGTGAATGAGCCGCACCTCTCGGCATGCAAAACGAGGATTCCTGTGATGAGCTCGATAGGAATATCCGACTGCAGCATGTCCACGACTAATATACGCGATGTCACGGAGAAAAGACCGCCTTTCTTGTAGAGGTCCTGTCTAAGTCAGTATGAATCCTGAGCTGAGGATACCAGGGTCCATGCAAACCTGTCTCGTTTCCCCATCTCATAGCCGATGACCCGCAGGCCAGGCTTCCTGCAGCCCATTATACCTAGTTCCTCTCCAATTGCAGCTTCTTCTTCCGGAGTAGCGTTGACGAGGAGAACCAAATTCTGGGGAGAGTCGTAAATCTTCATGAGAGTACAGACGATACGGCGAAGCCCAAGACCACGGGCGAGTAATAACAGCTCGCTAGTCGATGGATCGTGTATCTTTTCCAAAATTTCCTTATGAAACGCGAGAAGCGGCGCTGCCATGTTCCAGAGGTGCGAGGTTCTTGGCGGTGAAGACTTCAGAGGGGCTATTATTGCCGAGTATTTGTAAGCAGTGTATAACAGGGGTGTCTAATATTAGTAGGCACTCGTGTAGATCATTGATGTGATCGAGCTCAGTACTCACTACTGGGCAACAGCGATGAACGCTACCGGTAAGTAGAATCCAAACTCGTCTCGCACTGCCAGACTAAGATATGCGGGTACGGGGACCTGCATGGAGTTGTTCTTCGCATAAACTAACGTGACGACGGCGGTTGACTCGCCTCGTGGCCGGTGCACATGACCGGCAAAGTTCAACTTATATCCTGGCACTGTTGAGAACAGTCAACTCTATTTTCAACACCGCGCAACGGTGGTCTTGTGTATTACTACGCGTCGCATTCAGGCAATGTCCGCGATATCCACTGGGGGTCGCTGTTCAGTTTCTTGTGCTGCAGTAGCCTCGTCTTTTCACCGGGACCATGACCTACAGACTTATCTCCCATCTTCAAAATCGAGAACAAGTCTTTACAACACTTCAACATCAGTCCTTAACCGTGACGCTCTTGTCGCGTGCGGCGCGGTGGCGGAACATCTGGCCCCTAATGACGCTGAAAGATCGCATGACACGAGTTGGAAATTAGAACTGGAGGGCAACTCCTCAACTACCCTTCTTCTGTCGCGACCGGTCTCGCCGGACCACTTCTCAGCCCAGACCCACCACGACTTTGAGTATGCTTCGCCGCGTAACAGCTCTCGTACCCCCCATCATTTAGGAGAGGGAACGCGCTGCTCCCCGTATCTCCTGGATAAGCCTGGGGATAGGATAGGTCGGCATACGCAGAGACTTCGTTTGCGTACTGCAGAAATACTGCAATCTCTGCCAGCCACGGTGGAGGACATGACGGATCAACTACCCCCTGTCACATCACCTCAGGAACACTTTATACAGTATGGTGATCAACAACGCAATGGCCGAGGGTCCCTCCACTCGCCTAGAAAGCTTAGGAGAGTTTCAAGGCAGACGAACTTGCGCGACAAATTCTGTCATGGTAGACCTCTTCATCGGGACGTGACAGATACGTTTGTTGTAAGTTGAATTCCTACCTTCGCATTCAATAAGCTGAGCAATCGTAGGTTGATTGTAATAAACCTACATCACACCCTTACCTGCGGTTTTGTACCCCTGCGCTCTCTTCATCTGATACCCTTGTGGAGTCCTACGCGTCTTATTACTCTGCCATGCTGGAGAAGTCAAAATGCAAAGATTCGCACTCAAATCTATCATCAGCCTCTTCAACACAATCTTCCTTGTCGTCATCAGCATCACATCCACATATACTGTCGACTCGCCAGGATCTGCACACCAGCGGGGTGTTCTCTTCTTCGCCATTACCTCATTTACATGTGCGTAACAGTCCGAGCCTTCTTCTGGTGCCATGCGACGAGTTTGGACTCGTTTCCGTGGGTGGCCCATTGTGGTCATGTGCTAAAATCACCCGCTCGGCAACCAAACGCGAAGCCCGACGCACAGCTCTGCGCAAAAAGAGCCCCTTCGTGCCTTGGCCCTCTATACTTATTCACGGTCCTTGAGTTTTCACCGAATTCACACTCCTTGCGTGTTCTCGCTGCTTCCTCTTCTTCTTCCTCTTGTCGCTTCCATCATCATATCTTCCAGATCCTTCTTGCTCGTTTTTCGGAACCCCTTGCATTCGAATCTTCTCAGGCCACGGTATCATTTAGTTTTGCAGCACGACAGAATGTAATATTAACACGGCATGCGGCTGGGACGTGTCGCCAGTTTCATTTTCGCTGCCAAGTGCTGGTCGGCGGGTCTACGGGCCAGCCCGCCGAATACGTTGGTTGATTCCAATTAATATCAACAGGATGACAGGGCCTGGAACGCTTGATAACCCCGCGGAGTCCACCGTTCCGGCATCCCGCATCCGCTGCTCTTCGCTGGCCTCGCCAGGAATTCCCCAAGTGGGTGTGGGAGGAATTAGTATCAGTTGTACCGATATTCCGACATGACTGAACTGACTCCGTCAATATTGTTTTCTGAGGAGTATTTGTTGCGGGAATTATTATTAGCGATAAGTGGTGCGTTTACATAGTTTCTATGGATTCGTCTATGGGGTAGGAATAGGCCTGTGATTTAGAGGACCGCAGGTATTTCTATTAGTTTGAACGTCTGTACCAAGTCACCTTCACACAGGTTGTGGTAGTCCTTTAAGCCAATACCGCACTCTAGGCCTTTCTTGACTTCTGTCCACTTCGGTTTTGAGTTGACGTAGTGTGTCGAGGGGGCCTATACACAGACGTTAATGGAATGTCAGATCACTATATCGTTTAGCTACGCACCTTCGTGGATCACCTCACAATCTCGGATGACTCTGGCCATGCAAGCCTTTTCGACAACTCCATTCCCAACCCTGCAGCCAGCAATCTTCTTGGTCATATTTCCTCTAGTATGGATGTCGAATAACTGAAGCACTGTTGCTTCGCCTACGACTTTAGTTGCATATGTGCAGGGAAGGAGGGAGGCGACACGTTCGCGAACGTGATCCATAACGCGGTATATGATATTGGATGAATAGATTGTAACGCAATTCTGAGATGCAATGCCCTGCGCGGCGCGAGGAGCAGAAACCGAAAACGCGATGATCAAAGCTACGCGAGCGGTCTGATAAGTTCTCGAATATATCGGCGAAAGCAAAATGAACGAACCACCCGCAGTCTTGGCCATCATGACATCTGTTTCCGTGATGTCTCCTACGCCTGCAGAGACGATATCGACACCAGCAAGGTCATTGCCAATGCCTTCAAGAGCGCCAACAAGCGCTTCCACGCTCCCACTGACATCGCCCTTAACGACGAGCTTTAGTTTCTTTTGCCCTTCGGTCTCATCTTTTTTCTTCGTCTGCTCACAAGATTCACTAGCACCTTCACTTTCTCTGCGTGCTTTTCGCTCAGCATTGATGGCTTCGACGTCTTGCAAAACACCCGCTACATCCTTCCTCTTAAGGCGGTTTGCTTTGGCCTTCTTAATATCACCCTCACTTCCAGCCAATACTTCGTCACCAGCTGCCGGAAGTGACTTCCAACCCGTGACTACGGCAGGCGTTCCAGGTGGAGCGAACATGAGTGGTTGGGTTGTTGGTGAGAGTAGACGACGAGTGGAACATGTTGAAGTGCCTGCTAGCAGGGGTGTACCGGGAACAAGAGTACCACGGGTTACAAGGACCGTTGCCACAGGACTGTAAACATGTAACACATGGTTAATGCAAGTGAACTTGGGGTGCATGCGCGTATGGTTCGGAAGGGATACGTACCCTAATCCTTTGTGTATCTTTGACTCTAGTACGTGTCCAACGACTGCGCAGTCTCTCTCTGCACGCAGATCCATGACATCCGCCATAAGCGCCAAGGTTTCGATGAGGTCAGGCAAGCCACGGCCAGTGAGTCCCGAAATCTCTACACAAGGCACGTCGCCACCATATTCTTCAAGCGATACGCCGGCCGCCAAAAGAGACAGCTTTGTTTGTTCCTGTTCCCATCGGATAACTTGTGGCTTTCAGAGGGCAAGGGTATGAAGAAAAGCGTACCACATCAGCCTCGTCCTTATCAATCTTGTTAATCGCCACCACCATCCCGATGTCACCTCTGTCCTTCTCACGATTGACGAGATTGATGACTTCGAGGGTCTGGGGCATGACACCATCATCAGCTGCGACGACGAGAACCACGATATCGGTTACAGAGGTGCCTCGCGCCCGCATCGCAGAGAATGCAGAATGACCGGGAGTATCCAAGAAAGTGATGATGCGTTCGTCAGTCATATCGGTGGCGCTGAGGTGTGCGTCCCCATCAGAAGAATGCAAGGGTGATCTCACGGGTACGCAGAAAGCACCTATGTGCTGCGTGATACCTCCTGCTTCGGAGGCGGCCACAGAAGACGAGCGAAGAGAGTCAAGAAGAGTGGTCTTTCCGTGATCAACATGTCCCATAATGGTAACGACCGGGGGACGAAGAGGAAGGAGGTGGGGGTCAGGGTGGGGTGGTCTGCGATGTTACAGTGTAAATATCCCGTTCAAGAATGCGAGTAAGGACGCCATACGGAGGGTAGAGGTCAAATGCGGCCTCGTCGTTTACTATTGGATTCCTGCCAAAGTCCTCAGCTAGGAGGGCGGCATAATCGGAAGTGAGAACTACCCCGCATCAGTTTGCATACCAGCGGGCTCAAATGAAAGATTACCGTGGTTGTACGAGGTATCTTCTTGCATGCCTGCTTGGACCATCTTCTTTTGCAGAGTTCCTAAAAGTGATGTATGACCCAGTCTTCAAACCACACAGATGTCGTGACAACTCACTCAAACGAACGTTCAACAACCTGGCAAATTGACCCACAGTAACAACAGTGGGAATATACAAGTCAGCCTTAACGTTCGGTTTCTCCACAGACCTTGCCTTCTTCTCTCTGTCTCTAACCTTCTTTCGTTCCAACAGTTGCCAACGATTCGATGACTTGTGTTTGATAGCGGGAATCGAGGAGTCTGATGAATGGATTAGAGAACCACGTTCCTTGAACTCTCCTTTCCGACCAGGGCGTTTAAATCGGTCTTGCTCTCTGCTAAGGAGTTGCGGAGGCGATGACGAAATCTCAAAATCCATCAATTTCGTCATGGAGTTAGTGTCTTGGGAAATGTGTAAATCCGCATGGAGCACGGAATGCGACATTGAGGCTGGGGATGGACGCCCTTCTTGTGAACGAAGTTGCAACTGGTTAGGTAAAAAATCAGAAGAAAAACGGTTGTGTTTCAAAGGGATCCCCTCTGGCTGTACGCTAGTATGCGGGGCAGAATCGCGCACGAATTTAGTAGGGAAAGGGCGGACAGGGGCACGGGAGAGAGCATCCCTTAGACGGACGCTCTCCCCAGCGCGAGAAACAGGAAATGAAGGGCCACACTGAAAGGACTCATTCAACATAGCAGAGTCCGATGATTTTGTTTTCTCCGAGAATTGAGACCATCTCGAAGTAGAAGCTCTCGAAGGCAAAGAGCGAATGGGTTGAACTATTGACGATGCTCGGCTTAGAAGAGACCCGGACGATGATGGAACGGCCGGCGTTGGAAATGGCGAACGAGAGGGGGATTGGGACGACTGTAGGTTAGACTGCGTAGTGGCTTCTTCTTGACCAAGTACTGCATTTCGTACCAAGGGCTGCGGGAGGTTCCGTAAATTGTAAGCATTCCGGTATAGCAAAGGAGATTACCAGAGGCTTTACAGCTGACGCTGCTGTTCGTGTACCCTCAAGTGCTCGGAAGGCGGTCCTCCTCCTGTGCATCCTCCTGGCGTGCATTGGCCGTCGACATCCTCCGAACATCATTTTTCTCATTCCGCAAAGGTGCTTCATAAGTCACGTGCTTTCTGTCCACTCAGTCGAAGCACCCAGGGGTCTTAAGGGCTAACAGTACTCTAAGAGTTCACGATGCAGACACGACTGTGTTCACCCGCACTACTTGAACGCGTCGGACTTCGTTGCCTATCTACGAATTACAAAGGTGACCTTCCCCCTGGTTTCGCGCTATTTCCGAACTTTTTCGATACCCGTGAACGACGAATTCTCTTGACCGCCGCACTGGACCAGCTTGATTCCCTCGAGAGTAAACGTGTTCGCAAGCTCCAGAAAGAGTATCGTCTTCTACATGGTCCGTCCGAAGCTGATGTATTCTTGCCTGAGAGGCTCTATACCTTCCAAAAAGTAAGCTAATTGGTGTTAGCGAGGCGGTAATGTCCCATAACTCATTGAGTAGGGCCACTATGACAATGTTATCCGAGATTATCGCGAGATGCACCTTTCATCTTGGGGAGAGTTACAAACCCTGGATCTTTCTCGGATATTAAATCGATTGCACACTCTATATCCATCCGAAAACACTCAGACACACATTTTACATCTCGCCTCGGAAGGGGAAATACTTCCCCACATTGACAACGTCCTCTCGAGTGGTACCTGGATTCTGGCTGTCAGTCTAGGAGCGGCGCGAGTATTGCACATGGAAGAAGCAAATACACACGCACCCAGGAAATTCGACGTCCTACTTACATCTGGTAGTGTATACTTGCAGAGGTGATACCCACCTTGTCTACAAGTGCGAACTTGTGTACTCAGATAGCAACAGAGACGACGTGAGGTACCATTGGAAACATTCCCTCATACGCCCGCATGAGTCCATGGCTAGTGCTCATGGCCAGCGCGTTAGCATCGTCGTCAGAGTATGTTAAGATCTTTTTCTGGTCCTCTTTTCCACTCAATGTTGTATAGGACCGCAAGGACTTGCTGCCCGGGAAAACACAATGACGGTGACTCAGTGAGAAAGTATCTGCCGAGGTTACGCTACACACGCAAAATGCTGATAGATTGACAACTGGAGACACAACTCCGGGACATAATACGCTCGCGCCTCTGGATATTCGTCTACTTCTGTGCCGTTTCGCGTCTGACCGACAGGTGCACAACTGGTCATCCTCGCGTTCTCATATTTATGTTAATGCTATCATAACTGACCTATAGGACGAATACAATCACTACGAACACGTGGCCACACCTGTTGGATGATGCACTACCAAGCTACGTTACACCTTTCATATGATACCTTTCCCTCAACTGTAATACGGGCGTCGTAGAACCGTGTAGCTTCTTACTGCCATGCGATGGCAATATCAGTCACATGGCGAGGTCTCCTCAATATCTCCCTGGATCGTCTAGACTCTTTCCGAGACAGCAAATGATGTGCGCTGTCGAGATCTCCGATAATGGTGTGACCCATTCCCGCGTGATAAGAGTAGGATTATTGTCCTGAGAAATTAGGAGAAGCCAAGGTAATACTGTGCGGGTGTACGCTATACCCGTTCCCATCTTGATATGACGTCGTCGGCGTGTTCACTGAGCTTCGCATGGAAACTACACGTTGGAGCCCCAAAATGAAATCTAGCGTTGCCACGCGAAGACTTTATCCTCCCATTCTAGCAACAACTGCCATCGTCAATGAATTCGGTCTAGAGCGCAAACCTCCACCCTAGACTTCACCCTAAATATGTTGAACCACCCAACGATCGGCGCACCTGCTCACACGCGGCTTATGGGGCAGTAACTTGTGAGGACATGTCGCCCCGATTTGTCAAAGCCGAAACCATGGTAAACCCTCATCAACGTATACCCATGCGGTATACTTGGACATGCTGCGACCGTACAACGAAGTCGTCCAAGTCACGAAACACATATGAGGCAAGTATTGATCGGCAGAGCCAGATACATACGGGTACATCAATCCAAGCATACAACATAACAGGCGGTAGAGTAAAACTGAGTGCAAGAAGAGCGGAGTTTGAGAAAGTGATGCCGATCAGGCTTTTGAGTCTAGAAAATGTGCACGAAGGCGACTTGCGTCGGCCTGAACGACAACTCGATGCTAGTTCACCTTCGAGACGCTCGAGACGCTGCAATGCCGTGTCACTCATTAGACTTGAGGCGGCAACGAAGCACTCACGGCAAGCTGCGGCGGCCCTCGCCGCCATCAATCTCTATCACGATTACCTGGGTCCCCTGCAGAGGCTTTGTCAACGACGACCTTGACAGGGGAAGGATACGTACATCAGCGAGACGGCTCGTCGATTGCACAGTGCCGTATTTTATCTCTCCGGCGGCGGTCCAGAAGAAAACTCGTGTGCCGTTCTGCGTTACAGATGAGCATAGTCGCACAACCAGCTAGGGCAGCTTACTGGGTATGCGTTCATAGCCGAAATAGTCAGGACAGTGAACTGTGGGCTTGGGTGTTGTGTCGACTCTTTATAGAGAGCGGACCGTGGAGGGAATGACCGTGCAACATCTTCGATCGTTCTCACCCAGCTAGGAAGCAGTCGGTGATAGGAATGGGTCGACGGAAATGCCTAATTTGTGGGTGTAATCCTAGGCCATGGAGACCTGCCTGAGGGTGAGAAGCGTCGCCTAATAGATATTCAATATTGAATTGTGAAGTTGGGAAACGGTCAGCGAAGCGTAGCAATAGTAATAGCCGAAGTCGACATTGATCAGGTGCTCCACGTAATAACGGCGGAAACCTCGAGAGTGTAATAAGCCAACAGTGGATCAAATGCTCCTTGCACGGGTGCACGCACTTACATGCAGGTCGCGTACGTTGTATGAAGGGGTTTCAGTGATCCTCGGCCTAGTCCAACCACCATTTCATTTGCACGGAACTCTCTGGAACGGGAGTCCAGAAGCAAACGGATCTCCGCCCATGTATTCTTGCACAACCCTATATATGAGGGTTTCCTGTGTACACAACAACCTAAGTACTTGAAGGTGACCCTTGTGAGATTACATAAGCATCAGTAGTCACCGTTTCGTCTCGGATCTAAGTAATACTCACATTTCGAACCTGCCATGTCGGTCATTCTTGTGACGGGTTCATACGACCATGAAATCAGGTTCTGGGAAGCGTGGAGTGGCATATGCTCACGCACAATCTCGAGGTCAGGGGAAGCAGGGGTGAGCGTTTTCCCTCCCCGTTGACTTTCAGTGCACCTGCATTTCATCTATAGCAAGTAAACCGTCTTGCCATTTCACCAGAGTAATTTCCCCCGTCGTCTCAGTTAATGAAGTCCACTCATGGGAGCTACCAGCAAACGCCTTCTGGCCGCGGCCATTCACAAGAAAGTCTACATTTACGAAACTGCCAGCTCCTCTTCGACACCAGTGCGCGTTTTCAAACAGTTTATGCACATCAGTTAATGAATCACGACTTAAGTTAACCTGCCTCGACTCTCATACCATGAACGTCACTGCCATTTCCTTCCATAGCGAAGGGAAGTGGTTGGTTACTGGCAGCGAGGATGGCACTATCAGGATTTGGGACCTCAGGTAACTAACCTCTGTGGTTACGTCTTTACATGTTGACGGCGCGTGCAGGAGTGCACAGGTCCATCGCACATACGATAATGGTGCCCCTGGTACTTTGTTTTGCCATGCTTGCGGTTGGAGCGCTGACGAATATCTATCCAAGTGAATGACCTATGTGTCCACCCTAATCAGGGAGAGCTCATCTCCTGTGATCAGGCTGGTTGCATCAAGCAGTGGGACTTATCGGAGAATTTGTGCTCCCACGAGCTAGTAAGTATGCCTACGTAATGCGCATCTTCGCACACCTGTTACCGTTTCTGCCAGACTCCTGCAGGAGACGTTCCTATTCGGTCCGTCAGTTTGGCGTCAGATGGCTCGTGTTTGGTCGCAGGCAACAACAAGGTAAACTTCTGCTAATGTTGGCAGTCGTAGGGCTGACTTTTCCATCTCAGGGTAAATGCTACGTATGGAAGATTAATGAAGAGAAATCAGATCTACCGAGATACCAGGCTGTGACAAAGTTCAGTGCACACAAGAAATACATAACCCGCGTCCTTCTAAGCCCTGATGTAAAGTGAGGGGCATTTCCAGCGTCGCTTCTTCTCCCCCGCTCATACGGACTGTCCAGATACCTTGCAACGTGCTCCGCCGATACAACCGTCAAGATATGGTCGATATCTGAAAATTACGAATTCAGGCAAGAAAAGGTGCTGCAGGGCCATCAGCGCTGGGTGTGGGATTGCGCGTTCAGTGCGGATTCTGCATATCTGGTGACGGGTATGCGTTACAATCCATTATGAACTCAAACGTGTACAGCTTCTTCATTTTCCCCAATAGCATCCTCGGATCATACAGCTCGTCTCTGGGAAATGGCCTCGGGGGAAACTGTTCGGCAGTACAATGGCCACCACAAAGGCAAGTCACATGCCTAATCTGCAGTCCAATCTCATGGATTGTTGTCAATACAGCTGCTGTATGCTGTGCGCTCCACGATGGGCCAGGTTAACACTATCCAGGGACATGTGTATTCATGACATCAATCCTTAGCCTGCAGTAAGACTGAATGTGGTGGGTCTTCTGAATTGCCGTGAGGAAGAGATCTCGGCGATCGCCTATGCGAGCAATCAAATACTGTTTCCTGCTTAGCCTTTCTCACGTTCAGGTCATCCTTGTCAACCGATCTCATCTTAAGTTCAACGCCTTGTCACCAATGAATATGCGACCCTCAGGTACGTGGGAAAGGCTATCTTCGGATAAGGGACACGTGTATCACGCATGTATGTTTGAAACTTCACTGGAGCTTGGGAGGATTTCATCCACTACAATGATCTGAGTCGTGTAATAGGCACCCTCAGCCCGCGAGCTTCTTCGGAACGCGAAGGTATGTCACCCCGAAGCGGAGTGGTGTTCGCTGCTATGCTGGAGAAGGCTATTTCCAGCGATATCCGCCGAAAGTATTAGTATTATCGGACGGATGATCTGAGCAAGACAACGGTGAGCCGTTTCTGGTCCTTCTCCTGTCGGTGGTTCTCCTACGGCGTAATGTTTGAAATGAGAGAAACTATTAATCTGGAAGTAAGGTGGAATAGCTTTCATCGACCAGGCCATCAACCATTCACATTAAAACGAACTCCATGTTTGAGGTGCGTTTGTGGTGAGCGCCACGGAGATCCATCTAAGCACTTTATTTCAGATCACCTCTGAGCTACACGCCGTGTGTACATTAAATCCTGACCTTACACTTACTGTAATTAATTGGATCTTGTTTCGCCAGTTTTCAGGAAGCAGCAAGGGACTCGTGTGATGACAGTGAAAGACTACGTACTCGTATAATATGTTACGGCGTGGCCAGGCTCATCGGGGGTGCCTCGCTGTCTAGTCAACAACATTGCAGCCCACTTGTTGATCATGATCCCATAGTTAAGGTGCCAGTTCCGCAAGGAACAAGGTCACGGCATTACGTATCAAAATGCTGGCGTGGTGGCTCTCGCCTGCTCCACTTGGCTTGCCGTGAGCAATCAGGCATTTTGGGGCCGGACCGCTCGCTTGTTCATTTTACCTTGAAAAAGGTGAGTCATTCATATGATTATTATCCACATGCTTGAGCAGTTGTGACTGGCTGGGGGGAAATATGCGGACAAGTTTCTTCCCCATGTAGCGCCCTTGCTAAATTGCATGAGCTGACTAGTACAGTATAAAGCCGCTAACTCGATTTAGTGTTCAGTCTACCATTGCGCACCCTCCCGTCATCAGTGCACATGCGTGATATATGTATCACTACTAAGGCCGGTGGAAAGAATGCCAGTACACGATTGACAGCGAGTCACAGAGCGTTGAACAACATAGTAACATAATAGTAGCCTAGTACACAAGCAGCTAGGTTCGGGTCAAAACGGGGGACGGTCGGGATGACTCGGATGGGTGAACAAGGGAGTGTGACAATGTTCGTGCATGAAGCCGGCGCCTAATGCTAACGGTAGTCAGGGATGCCGGAGGCCGGTGCGGCTCGGAACTTAGTTGCCGGTCCAGTATAAGGAGAGGTGTTGCCGAGAGGCTGGAAGAAGTCAGGCACGATGGTCTCTTAGTTGATGTTGGATGTGTCAGTGGCATGGGTGACAACTTGGCAGGCAAGGCGTAATACTACTACAATTGAGGGATCAAATGCCATCCCTGACAACGTTGCCCACCATCGACACCAAGCGCCGATAATATATGGCAGGTAATCCGGAGGTGGCACCTAATTGAGCTAGTGAGGGTCGGCCGAGTGACAGTACCGCGCGAGTTTTGTAACTAAGAAGTGACGGCATTTTCCCCAGATATCGGCCTCGGGTCACATCGGCGTGATCGCAGCTTCCCGTTTTGATTGTCGAGATGTCACTTGATTGCCATCTCCGCTCGCCCTATATATCCCTCTGCATTTTTCGTCTTTCTTTCTTACCGCCTATCATCTCGTCCGACTTGTTCTATGGCAATACCTATTACAGAATCTTCCAACGGTCAGTATCAAAATCACTTGCCCTTCGCTGAAGAGTCCTCAGCCGATAACGGCTTCCATGACGTCGAGCGCGACCCCACGTCTTGGGACCATTCCTTACCAGCCAACCAGGGACTCTATCTTTCGGAGTATGAGAAAGATGCTTGTGGTGTCGGTTTTATCTGTCATATCAAAGGCGAACGTAACCATAAAATCGTCTCTGATGCTCGTCAGCTCCTATGTGCTATGACTCATCGTGGTGCTGTCGGTGCCGATAGCCGCGACGGCGATGGCGCAGGCGTCATGACTAGCATCCCTCATCTCTTTTTTAAGCGAGATGCCGAAAGGGACATAGGATGTATTCTCCCAGAAGTGGGAGAGTACGCTGTTGGCAACGTTTTCTTCAAGAAGGGAGATCCCGCGTTACTTCAGAGTTCCCAGATAACCTTCTCCAATATTGCTAATAGCCTTGGTCTCCGCGTTCTGGGCTGGCGTCAAGTGCCGACGGATGGCTCTATATTGGGCCCGGCCGCAAGCAGCAAAGAACCTGAGATCTTTCAACCTTTCGTTGTTCTTCGATCACACTACGGTGACAGTACCACGCCTCAGAATGGGCATTTCGACGCTAAGCACTTTGAGCGCCAGTTATACGTTTTGCGAAAGCACGCAACCCATACCATGTTTGTCCCTTTCTATTATCTATAGTGATGGACTGCGCTCAATACCGTTTGGATTCCCCTGTGTATAAAGTACCCTCTCGAAAGGATTCTATATTTGCTCTCTTTCGTCGAAGAACATTGTGTATAAGGGGCAGCTTTCTCCTCCCCAAGTATACAATTATTACCATGATCTCAATCACGTTTTGTACTGTTCCCACTTTACTTTGGTGCACTCGCGATTCTCCACAAATACCTTCCCTTCTTGGGATCGTGCTCAACCATTGAGGTGGGCAGCGCACAATGGTTAGTAACTCTCAGCCACGGGTATCAGGTAAGCTCTGACCATATGGGGTTTAGGCGAGATCAACACGCTTCGTGGCAACAAAAATTGGATGCGCGCTCGTGAAGGCGTTCTTTCCTCCGCCAATTTCGGCGACCAGCTCGATCTTTTGTACCCTATCATCGAGACAGGAGGTTCTGACTCCGCTGCCTTTGATAATGTACTTGAGTTACTGGTCGTCAACGGTGTGGTCACGTTGCCGGAGGCGGTTATGATGCTCATTCCTGAAGCTTGGCAAGGCAATGAGCATATGGAACCAGAGAAGAAGGCTTTCTATAACTGGGCAGCTTGTCTGCAGGAGCCTTGGGATGGCCCAGCTTTGTTTACTTTCAGTGACGGCCGCTACTGTGGCGCTAACCTCGATCGCAACGGGCTGAGGCCGTGTCGTTTTGTCGTTACCAGTGAGGACATCATGGTGTGCGCCTCCGAGGTTGGGGCGGTCTTCATTCCCCCGGAGAAGGTCGTGCAGAAAGGTCGTCTCAAACCTGGTCGCATGCTTCTCGTGGACACCCTGGAAGGCAGAGTCGTGGACGACAGGGAACTAAAACGGACCACGGCGGCTAAACAAAACTTCGCGTCATGGGTCGAAGCTCACGTCTTGCACGTCCCTAATATTGTCAAGCGGGTGATACGCAGTAACGTCTCGATCGAGCCCGTCATTGACGATACGACACTGAGCACGGACTCTAAGCTGCTGGCCTTTGGCTACACGGTCGAGCAACTCAACCTACTCATGCTACCCATGGTTGAAAGTGGAAAGGAAGCGCTAGGGTCGATGGGTAACGATGCTCCACTGGCTGCAATGGCGACGCAGCCTCGTCTCATGTACGAATATTTCCGACAACTTTTTGCTCAGGTCACGAACCCGCCTATCGATCCTATTCGAGAGAGCATCGTCATGTCGCTCGAGACTTACGTCGGACCCGAGGGTAACTTATTGGAGATGAAGCCAGAGCAGTGCCACAGAATCCTCTTGCCCTCACCTATACTTACTATCGAGGAGATGAATGCTATGAAGAACCTCAAACACGCGTATGCTGCTTGGCCTTCTATTACTATTGACATTACGATTCCGAAAGAAGATGGTCTTCCAGGTTATCAACTTGCTTTGCAGCGTGTATGCAGTGAGGCCGCGCAGGCCATCGAAGATGGTGTGAAAGTTATCATCTTGTCCGATCGCGCGACGGGTCCCACTCGCGTTCCCCTTTCGGCACTCGTGGCGTGCGGTGGCGTCCATCACCATCTAGTACTCCAAAAGATGCGCGCCAAGGTCGCCCTCATGGTCGAGACGGGCGAGGCGCGGGAGGTGCATCATCTTTGTGTTCTCGTTGGATATGGCGCAGACGCTGTTTGCCCATGGTTAATGATGGAGACCATACGCAAAATTGCTCGGGAAAATCTGTAAGCGTTACGCACGGATTCAATCTACCCCGTAAATTTGACATACCTCCACAGAATTAAGGCCAACAAGACTGTCGACGAGCTAACCACTCTGTATCGTCGTTCAATTGACCATGGAATTCTCAAGGTCATGTCCAAGATGGGTATCTCGACTCTACAATCCTACAAAGGTGCACAGATTTTTGAAATTCTCGGCCTCCACAGTGAAGTTGTGGAGCGGTGCTTTATTGGAACTGCGTCTCGTGTCCAGGGTGCTACGTTTGATTTGTTGGCTCTCGACGCGTTTGAGCTGCATGAGCGTGGCTGGCCCTCACGGGAAACGATCTTGCCTCCTGGAATGCCCGAGTCTGGCGAATATCACTGGCGCGACGGTGGTGAAGCCCACATTAACGACCCGGCCGGTATTGCAAATCTGCAAGATGCCGTGCGGGAAAAGAATCAAACAGCCTATGACGCGTATGCTCTTAATGCCAACGAGCAAACGAAAAGTATCCATCTCCGCGGCCTCCTTGATTTCCGCTACGAGAATACCACGCCGATTCCAATCGAGCAAGTCGAACCTTGGAACGAGATTGTTCGGCGTTTTGTCACGGGCGCCATGTCTTACGGGTCAATCTCAATGGAAGCTCACTCTACCTTGGCGATTGCCATGAACAGACTTGGCGGGAAATCGAACACGGGTGAAGGAGGAGAAGATGCGGAGCGATCTCAGGTGCTTCCCAACGGCGATGTTATGAGATCAGCGATCAAGCAAGTTGCATCAGGTCGCTTCGGGGTGACATCTAACTATTTGGCTGATGCGGATGAACTTCAAATCAAAATGGCTCAGGGTGCTAAGCCAGGAGAGGGTGGTGAGCTTCCAGGTCATAAAGTTTCAGTATCCATTGCTCGCACGCGTCACTCTACTGCCGGCGTTGGTTTGATCTCGCCTCCTCCGCACCACGACATTTATTCTATTGAGGACCTTAAGCAACTCATTTACGATTTGAAATGCTCCAACCCCCGTGCACGTGTGTCCGTGAAGTTGGTCTCGGAGGTTGGCGTCGGCATTGTGGCCAGCGGTGTGGCTAAGGCAAAGGCGGATCACATTCTCATTTCCGGCCATGATGGTGGCACTGGTGCGTCACGCTGGACCAGCATCAAATATGCGGGGTTACCGTGGGAGCTCGGTCTCGCCGAAACCCATCAAACCCTCGTGCTGAATGACCTCCGTGGACGTGTCATTGTTCAAACCGATGGTCAGCTTCGAACTGGTCGCGATATTGCCATTGCCTGTCTCTTAGGTGCTGAAGAGTGGGGTTTTGCAACTACGCCACTCATCGCCATGGGTTGTATCATGATGCGTAAATGTCATTGTGAGTCTAACCTTCACGTCAGCTGGTAATTGTGTTGCATGACTCATTCTTTTAGTGAATACCTGTCCAGTCGGTATCGCAACGCAGGACCCTCAATTGCGTGCCAAGTTTTCGGGGCAGCCAGAGCAAGTCATCAATTTCTTCTATTACCTCGCCGAAGACCTTCGAAGGCACATGGCAAAGCTCGGTTTCCGAACTATCAACGAAATGGTTGGCCGTGCTGACATGCTTAAAGTAGACGAGAAACTTCGAACGATCAAAACCGCGCACTTGGATCTCTCCGCAGTCCTGAAGCCCGCATGGCAAATGAGGCCGGGCGCCGCCACTTACCGTGTTCGTCAACAAGATCACAAACTCTACGTCCGCCTTGATAATAAATTTATCGACGAATCTGAACCTGCCCTGACACAAGGTTTACCTGTTCATATCGAATGTGACGTCACCAACACCGACCGCGCTCTAGGAACATCACTCTCTCACCGCGTGTCCAGGTTGTATGGGGAAGAGGGTTTACCGCGAGACACCATTCATATCCGTATGCGTGGATCTGCTGGCCAATCATGTGGAGCCTTTCTCGCTCCGGGTATCACTATTGAACTTGAGGGTGACGCCAACGATTACGTCGGGAAGGGCTTGTCCGGAGGCCGCCTCATTGTATACCCTCCGAAGCAATCCACGTTTAAGGCTGAAGAGAACATCATCGTCGGGAACGTCTGCTTGTACGGTGCCACTTCCGGCGAAGTAGTTCATCCGAGGCATTGCTGCCGAGCGTTTCGCTGTTCGTAATTCAGGTGCTAACGCCGTTGTCGAAGGCACTGGCGATCACGGCTGCGAGTACATGACTGGAGGACGTGTTGTTGTCCTCGGTACCACGGGACGGAACTTCGCAGCTGGCATGAGTGGTGGTATTGCCTACGTTCTCGACACTGCTCACACGTTTGCTTCTAAGGTTAATATGGAAATGGTGGAACTTGGGAAGGTTGGCGATCCCAAGGAAATCGCTGCACTCAGAGGACTGATCGAAGATCATCGGCACTATACGGGATCCGAGGTTGCAGATCGCGTTCTTCATGACTTCCACCACTTACTTCCACTATTCGTCCGTGTTATGCCATTGGATTACAAACGCGTTCTCGAGGAGCAAGCTGTCAAGGAAAAGGAAGAGAAAATGCGACATAACTTTATCGACCTTGTCCCGTCGCGAACGGCGAGCCAGGTGGACCTCGCTTCCGAAGGCCTTGAGGACATTTTACTCCCTAAGGAACCCACTCCCCTACAGTTATCAAGCGCCACGAGCCTGCCGTTAGTGACATAGAGGACTCGCTGGTCGATGATTCGACGACAAAACAACGCCTCCATAAACTGGACAAAATGCGCGGGTTCATGAAGTACCAACGGTTGAATGAACCATACAGACCTCCTCGCAAACGCACCAAGGATTGGAAAGAGATCTCGACTCGGCTCACCGAAAGCGAACTTCAGTACCAGTCTGCTCGTTGCATGGACTGCGGTGTACCGTTTTGTCAGTCGGACACTGGTTGTCCAATTTCGAATATTATACCCAAGTGGAATGACCTGATCTTTAAGGGTCAATGGAAAGACGCGTTAAACAGACTGCTCTTGACAAATAACTTCCCAGAATTCACGGGTCGTGTATGCCCCGCTCCTTGTGAGGGCGCATGCGTTTTGGGGATCAACGAACAACCTGTCGGCATTAAAAGTATCGAGCGTGCGATCATCGACAAGGTGCGGTTATACAGAAAGTGCGCCTTAATTTCAATTAATTCGTTTTTCAGGCGTACGAGATGGGCTGGATGGTACCTAACCCACCCGCGTTGCGCACGGGAAAGAAAGTGGCTATCATTGGATCCGGCCCTGCTGGCCTCGCCTGCGCTGATCAACTGAACAAGGCTGGCCATCTGGCCACGATTTATGACCGCAACGATCGGATGGGAGGGCTTCTTATGTATGGTATTCCAAAGTAAGCGTCGCATTTTGATGACTCTTCTTTGATTGACTCTGTTGTAGCATGAAGCTGGACAAGAACGTAGTCCAGCGTCGCATAGACTTGATGGAAGCCGAGGGTGTTGTAAGAGGTTTCCACTACGCGTTTAGGCGACCATTTGACGATTGCGTAGACTTTTGTTCCAAATGCTCATGTGGGTGTTAATGTGGACGCAGTGGCACTCCGGTCCGAACACGACGCGGTGGTGGTTTGCACGGGTGCAACATGGCCGCGTGATCTCAAGATTCCCAACCGGAACGCTGACGGCATCCATTTTGCTATGGAGTACCTTCAGGTTCGGACGACTGGCCTCCTTTGTACTAATGAATTCCCTGACACCTGTGTAGTTGAACACCAAGTCCCTTCTTGATTCCGAGTTGCAAGACAGTAATTACATCAACGCCCGAGGCAAAGATGTGATCGTTATTGGGGGTGGTGATACTGGCAACGACTGCATCGGAACTGCCATGAGACACGGTGCGAAGTCTGTCACGAACTTCGAGCTACTTCCCAAGCCCCCTGGGTCGCGTGGTAGGGATAACCCTTGGCCTCAATGGCCTCGGTACGTACCGTTATGAAGTGCCGTGGATGATTACCTAACCCTACTCCAGAATTTTTAGGACCGATTATGGTCACACAGAAGTTGCCGCACACTTTGGGCAGGGTGAGGGATCCGCATTGATGTCTATAATACAGGGCTAAGTTTCGGTTAGATCCTCGCGAATATTCCATCTCCACGAAGGAGTTCGTGGTAGATGACAACGGAAAGGTCAAAGGTGTAAATACAGGTGGGTTGACCAACGATTTGGTCCGTGTGCTCGTTGTTCACTGGCTGTGTTATTAGTTCGCGTTGAGTGGGCCAAGGATAGTGGGGGACGATGGAAGATGGAAGAGGTCCCTGGCTCTGAGGAATTCTTCCCTGCTCAGCTGGTCTTCTTGGCCCTTGGTTTCCTTGGACCGCAGACGGAAGTCATCAAAGCATTGGATTTGAAGCAGGACGCTCGATCGAATATTCAAACTCCTTCCAAGGTATGAGTGCACTGCTTCACTCTTCGCAAGTAGCCTATGAAGAACGTTTAACAGAAGTACTCTACTGGTGTTGATGGTGTTTTCGCGGCTGGAGATTGTCGTCGCGGGCAATCGCTTATCGTATGGGGGATCCAGTAAATATGTTTCCTGTTCTCCAATGTGTGGTAGTTCTGATCACTTGACAGCGAGGGACGCGGTGCGGCCGCCGAAGTGGATGTTTGGCTTATGGGTGGGTCTACAAGATTGCCCAGCGCAGGTGGGATTAAGACTAGGGTATGTTCTCACTGACAGTGAGGTTGTACGTGGAGAATTCACCACAGTTCTGTAGACCTTCGTACCCCCTCCAACGATAGTGGCACCGATCGTTAAAGTGGAAGCTTGAGAAACCGCGTACGTTAAGTTCATGCACGAATTGTATATATATGTATTCCATTCACGTGTTTTGGTTACACAAAACGTGCAATCGCATTTACAACCGGAAATTATTGTTGGCTACACTCTTGATACTCTTAGACGACTTCAAAAAGTGGATATATATGAAAGCTACATGCATTATATGGCACGATGATACATTCACTCTTCGTATATCCTTACGAATCCATTTCCCCAGCTCTTCATGACTGCATTTCCTCCTTCTGTCGGTTGAGTGAACGCAACTTCCCCCTTCAGTGGGTCGAGTGGACAGCCGTGAATGAATGTCTCCGCCGCAGCATTTAGTAACCGCGTTGCGATTCCCTGTCGTCGATGCGAGGATGAAACGAACAGGCGTGGTATGCCAAGGGGTGTTGGCAGTGCTGTTGGATGACAAAACAGTCCGGAGGCCACGTCGACGGCAACAAGTGATGCCATTGGTTTGGTGGCTGGTGACTGGTCCTGAGAACTACCATCGTTGCCGAGATGGGTATGTGCAATGACGGTTACCTCCGGTGATGCGATGGCCATTGCCGTGGATATACGCTGAGCGATGACACATCCGACGATCTTCTCTCTATAAGCGTTCGCCGGGGAAGGGATGAGGAAGAGATAGGCTTTGGAGTTGCCGAGGACGGACTCCGTTAGGGGTGGTGATGTGAGCGCTAAGTTGATCGTTTCGAGTAAGTTGGCAAGCTGTCATGACGTATATGCACGTCAATGATCCAACAGAGCAGAAAAACAAGAAAATACGGCCACGAACCTTGGATCCAATTCTACCACTGACGTTGGCAGGAAAGCATATGATGCGGCCACAGGTGCCGTTTTTAATCCTGATATTAGAAGAAATCTCAATGACGCCTGCCTTAAGAGAGTCTCTTTCTTCTTCCCTCCCCCACTCCATTCCCCTTTGAACACGTCCGCAATGGGAGCGGTGGAGTGCTTCGTCGGCTGGAGCCCCCCTAGTATATGAAAGCCCACAGAGGGTGCACGCACGCAGCACGGACGATTCCAGGACAAAGTGTAGTTGTGTCAGCGTCTTCTGCTGTGAAGGTTTCAGCGCGCGTGAGGACGCTGGGGCTTTCGCCTCTGAGGTAAATCGCTGCTTCTTCTTTTGAGTAAATAGACAGGCATTATTCTCGACATCGTTAGCCTTCCTCTTCTTCGTAGAGGGCGAAGATAAGGTAGGTGTGGGTTTCGACCGGGCAGAGTAGGTGCGTTTGATTACCGTTGTCATTGATGTCAGTGTAGGATAGTTGCTGGTCAGCGACACGGACCGCGTCGCGCATGTCATGGGCACGTGCTATCACGTGACCATGAAAAAAATTATGATTGAAAAAAGACAAGTCTGAAAACATCTTAGTCCCGAATAATTTGTTGCCAGATCATTAGGAGTCACCAGTCCACGAACCATTCCGGTAAGAGTCTGGAGGAAGGCACCAACACGACGTCAAGCATGCCTGAAATTGAATGCGATAGGCGGATGACATGCCCAGCCATTGCAGGCTGACACGGCTTGGGGGTCACGCCCCTGGTCACACATGTCAAAACCGTCACGCATATGAATGTCCAAACGAGGTCACCTTCCTCTTGTTCCCGTTCCTTTCCTCTTTTATTATTAGTGTGTGTGTCCCAACAGCTGGCGGTCGTCTAACGCCTCTCGCCATCAGCCTAGCTTTTCCTATCGTTTCTGGTAAGTCTAAATTTACTTGCCGTGATTATCATCGCGTGTTATGCAATGTGGTCTTTACCGCGCGCCGTCCGAACTTACTGTGCTATTTATTGGAACTCACCGGAATTCTGCTATTCGGCGGCTGACCGTTGACCCCCATCATGGCTGACCTTGACCCTGTTGACACGGTTACTCCCCAGGTCGTCGTACACCCTAGCCCCAGCCTTCCCGCTATGGCACCGAACAATGCCAACTCCCCAAACATTCCCTACGAGCCTCTCCCCCTCTCAGAGTTCCCAAGATCCTCTGTCTTCCAAGAATCTTCTTCCCCACAACCGTCTGGTCTAGATACCCCACCCCTCGACAGGACCAGCTATGCGGGCGATTCTATCATCAATGCACCCTCCCCTCGTTTCCTTGCCGCTGCTCTCTACCAAGGCGATGGTCTGGACAATCGTGTTTCTTATGCTTCCCAGAACACCTTGGCAGTGGCGCTCCTTCTGCGCCAGCTTCCTCTGTCTATGCGCTCAACGTCCATTCGGGTCAGCCTCTCCACGACGATGACCCTGATAGTGAGCAGGGACCCGGTACTGACTCACCCCTCTACCTTACTGAGAAACGTGCCGAATATGCTGCTCCCGCCACCAAATCCAAGCGCAAGCTGCTCATCGCTGGTGCTGCCCTAGCAGCTGTGATCGTCGCTGTCGCCGTCATCGTTCCTGTATATTTCACCGTTGTAAAGCCAAAATCGGATGCCGCCGCTTCTTCCACCACAACCCCCAATCCCGCTAGTCCATCCTCGACCTCTGGTACTGGTTCTCCCTCAGCAGTTACCGGTGGGAATGGCAGCAAAGTCACTACCGAAGATGGCACCACTTTCATCTACACTAACCCATTTGGCGGTTTCTGGTACTGGGATCCAAATGATCCGTTCAACAACGATGCACAGGCGCAGTCATGGACTCCTCCGCTTAATCAAACTTTCCAGTTTGGCATTGACAAGATCTTCGGGTTTGTTCTTAGCGTCGTTCTCTTTCGTCCACTGAACCTGCGTGTCCCAGCGTTAATTTGGGTGGCTGGCTCACTACTGAACCTGTGAGTGGTATTTGTCCCTTTCCCTTATCGTTCGGCTCTGATCATTCATTTCCGCAGTTCATGCGAGTTATTTTTATTCTCATTACATAAGTTGGCGCAATCATACTCACCACGGCCGTAGTGCGCCTGCTCTTTATGAAAAATACCAAAATACCACACCTCAGGCCGTAGACGAGTGGACACTAAGTGAGGCCATGGCAGCTGATACTGCTAACGGAGGTCTTTCCCAATTAGAGACGCACTATAAAACGTTCATCGTGAGTCAATCAAGGCTGCGCTTTGCCGTCCCTTAAAGTTCCTCTCTCGCAGACCGAGCAAGATTTTGCAGAAATCGCAGGGGCTGGACTTAACTTTGTTCGTATACCATTACCCTACTGGGCGATCGAGACGCGCGAAGGGGAGCCTTTCCTCCCAAAAACTGCTTGGACGTGAGTTTTACTTGACATAAATGATCCGGTTATGGTGTCTCAGCTACGGCATATCAGCTACTTCCTCAAAGCCATCCAGTGGGCTCGCAAATATGGGTTACGCATAAACTTAGATTTCCACGCTCTTCCTGGCAGCCAGAATGGCTGGAATCACTCTGGCAAGCTGGGCTCAATCAACGTACTTAACGGACCTATGGGCTACGCGAACGCTCAACGATCTCTTGATTATATTCGCATTCTCGCTGAGTTCATATCCCAACCTGAGTACCGGGACGTCGTTCGTCATGTTCGGCATTACAAATGAACCTGAAGCACCCACTATGGGTCAGGATCCACTTTCTAGATTGTAAGTCAATGGTGATCGGGTGAGATCCACGCTTGCTCAACGAATCCTAGTTACCTCCAGGCTTATCAATACGTACGTGGAGCCTCGGGAATTGGTGAAGGAAATGGTCCATTCGTCTCCTTCCACGACTGGTTTCCTGGGGCTTAACCAGTGGGCTGGTTTCCTCCCCAATGCTGATCGAACTGCGCTGGACGAACATCCCTACCTTTGCTTCACTACGCAGTCCTCTGCTCCGATGTCCAGCTATGCTCAAACACCCTGCGACAGTTGGTCGGCTAGTTTCAATACCTCTATGTCGGCATTCGGGATGACAACAGCTGGTGAATGGAGTAATGCTGTTACCGACTGTGGCCTGTGGGTCAACGGTGTGGGTCTCGGTTCTCGTTACGAGGGAACATATACGGGAAGCTGGCCTGTAATTGGCAGCTGCACACCTTGGACTGACTGGCAGAGCTGGAATGCGTCGATGAAGCAAGACATTACGAATTTTGCTCTTGCGAGCATGGATTCCCTACAGGTTGGTGATTCGTTACGTGTGGTTATTTTGCCAATTAATTTGGCATCAGAACTGGTTCTTCTGGACTTGGAAGATTGGCAACTCCTCAACTACAGGTGTCGTGGAGGCTCCCCAATGGTCGTATCAACTTGGATTGCAAAACGGATGGATGCCAAAGGATCCACGCGTGGCTTCGGGCACGTGCGCAAACCAAAATCTCTGGAGCCCGCCCCTTCAAGCATGGCAAACAGGTGGTGCAGGTGCGGGTCAAATTCCCGCTTCTGTCAGCTCAGAATATGCATGGCCTCCTGCCACTATCAGTAATGCCGGCGCGATCACGTTACTGCCTTCGTACACACCCACGGGCACCGTTGCCACGCTTCCTCCTCCTACTTTCACGCTCACTTCCGGGAAATCCGTCCAGACCGCCAGCGCAGGAAATGGGTGGAACAATCCCTCGGATACTGCTGGAGAAATGGTTGGGATTGCAACCTGCAGCTATCTCGATCCCTGGATCGGCCCAAGCGCGTCTCCACCCTCGCCCCTGTGCAGTAGTGGCGCAGCTGCTCGCGCGGTCCTCCAACCACCCGTTACGCCATTTCCCTGAAGGATATAATCACTGGTTTTTTTTTGGTCTATATTGAGAGTGGGGTTGTAGGCTTGGGCACTCCATGTCGTACGTCCTATTTGACCTTGGCTCCCTGTTGCACATCAGTAGGTCAGCATCACTTATTCTTTACACCTATGTCAAGGTCATATCTCTCGAGAACATTCGTCTATTCATTCCTTATACTTACCTATCTTGTCCGGCACGGACTCAGTTTCTTCATAGGTGTTAAATCACAGGGTCGAATGGTTGGACACTTCTAAATTTCGTAATGTATCTGGACTTTCCTAGTACACTTACTGGTACATGTACTAGCCCTACCCATCATACACGTAATTGTCGTTCCTTCACACTGCTCGACGCCGCAGCAATACACGGTGGAACTGGTGACAGGTGACCACAGGGAAGCCGAAAGTACGCACGGAATTTGGAATAGGGCGCCTCGCATGTTTTTGTTTTCTAAATGAAGCAGTATATCGGTGGTCGTAATGCACCGATTTTATGCCCGCCGATTCATAGCATTCTGCCCATCAAGGACAATCTCCTTTCCGCCAATAGTACCTGTCCTGCCTCCGAACACCAAAAGTAAGAGTAATGTTGCCAATATTTTGAGTTGCCTTCTCTAGTAACGTCCAACTACGACCATCCAATTTCTTCAGTAGCACTTCCACCTTCGTACCGTAGAATTGGTAGGACGATTCTTGAGGAAAAACAGGCCCAAATAAGTTGAGCGTCCGCTTGAATCGTTTTTGGCCAGGGAGGAACAGGTCAAGGTGGACCTGGATGCGCAATGGCTATGAGCGACTATGCAATGAACAATTTGCAGGTACTGACCTGCGTCTCTTCGACTTGTAACTACTGCTCTTGTCCCTGTCTGCCTGTTTCGCAAATACAGATACGTGCACCTCTGTCGGTGTCTGATAATGGTCTATGCGACAGTCGGTGAAATGTTCAGCCTGAATGATTCATAATTGGGAAAGGGCGAAGGGTCGCCGGCTATCAGTTGATGCGTCGGCAAAAGTTTAGATAATGCAAAGCGCACCAGGTCCTGCCTTGTTTGTTTGGAAGCAAAAATATGACGTCCCTTGGTGCAACCCTCAATCTTGAGAAATTCCTCGAACTCAAGGACGCGCCGCTTGCAAGCACAGATAGCCCTATAGAGATCGGATTTTAAGACAGGGACAGTCAAAAAGGTCGAAAAAGCAGGACATATTGACAACGTGAGAACGAGCGGTTGGTAAGCAGAAATCTGTTTCTCACCTTACTGCCTTCCCTGAAAATGGGCTGGGAGATTTGGAATCACACGGCGAGGGTGTATGAGCTAATAGAGCTCGTGGTCATGCGGGACGGCGAACAATAAAACCTACCGGTGCTGGATGGTACGTGCAGACCGACCCTGCACCATCTCCTACACGATTTTCTTGATCGCTCACAAAAATCACTCCGCAACCTTTGCGCTTGCAGACTGTGCCAGGGAGGACAGATGCTGTCAGATCGTCCTCCTCCTCTATGGGTGGGTCAATCGGCGTGGCAGTAGCGACAGTGGACGTTGATCCGGCAGCCGATTTTGCAATCGATGTAGAGTACACTTCCGACCCTTGGCTTGATTTCGTCATAGTTAACTGTCCCTGTGTCGGTACTTCGTGGGTCTGACTTGTGATCCCTAGTGGTTGATCGGAGTGCGTGCCGACCGCACAACCCTGACTAAAGTCAATACATTGGGCTGCAAGGTCGAGTGGTCAAGATCCACACACGGGTATGTTCATGAACTCATCGAAGTCGAGAACTGGCTTGTTTGCCGCTGAGCAGCAGGACCACGATTTAAGACCCTCGTGGAAGACCTACGGAACTCGATTAGCCACTGCTTGTAGACGGAAATGAAGTGATGGTGATGTGTGAGGAACACCACTCACAGGAGCACCTGGGTGGTAGGTGCAACTCGTGTTGTTGTTCTGACTGAGGTCGTAATCCTTTCCGCATCCTCTGTGCGTGCAGCGGGGCATCGTTGTGGTTGTGTTTGTAATGAGCAACTCCGGTCTGTCTCGTAAAATGTGTACATAGTGCCTCGTCGATATTAAATATATTATAGGGAATGCTTATATAATTTACTTGGAATGTTCATGAAGGAGTGAGTGACTTCGATAAGTACTGTAGCTGGCTCAGATCTGGTTTACTCTTTTGTTCCGTTTTGCGTCAGACTGAAACCGGGTAGGCCATTCATTCAGTTTCACAACTTCTGGTCCACACCAAGGTCCACGCGTGCAAACCTCCGTAGCTGCAAGCCAGTGAGGGTTACGTTGTCAGTCGAATCCAAGGAGTGGAACGCCCCAGTAGTACCAAAGCTGATTCTCTGAGCATTCGTCCAATTATTTCCATCCAAGATGCCGCTAGGTGTCCTGCGGAAAGCAGTTGGTTTCTGCCCTTGGGCTGCCTGGCGTCCCACAGACTTGGGTACGCCAGTTACGAAGAACGTATGCGATCTCTCGCTTTCCGGAAAGAAGAACTGGGTTTGGGAGATCGTCATCTGCCTATACGCAGTTCCCGGAAGGAGTCAGAGACTGTAACATCTCGCTCGGAAGACTTGCAACGCCCCACTTACGAGGACACGACTGCCCTCCGCTCTGATACTCCGCTTTGGGATAATGTCATGGGTCGAATGGGAGGTGATCCTGAAGTCGGCCTGCAGCGGTTACTTGCCAACGATGCTCTCATAGTTACCAGGTGAGATACTGCAGCTACGTTACCTTGGGATCTGTTTGCGACTCCCGAGACCAGGCAACTTGAGATGCTCAACATTTTCGTTGGTTTCGAGCAGGCGAACAAATACGTTATATGTATGAGCACTGTTGAATTTTTTGAAGCGTTTGTCACTTAAGGTACAATCCTTGCAGCTAATGCCGAGGGTGAACCGCTTGGCTACATTGCTGAGGAAGCGCGAGGGTTTTTTTCGGTGTTTGCTAGGCAGATGCTTAGGACACATAGACCATTCCGTGCCCTGGTGATGGACTTGGAGGGGTCTCCGCTTCTTTGGGTATGTGAAGACGACAAATGCATTCCGGTAGCTTATGTCTGGAAAGCTTCGCCGCCCATTTGCATGGATAAATTCTCGTTTGTTTGTCCAGCATTTCTCAACCCCCGGCTCTTCTCTGCCAAGCGGACAACCGGTACTCGACACATTTGCTGAGGTCCAGCAAGAATGGCATCTGTGGAGAAGGAGATACAATTTGTTCCTCAAGTGAGTGGATGATTGTTCCGGTCTTCATCTTTTCGTGAAGCCATAGTCCACACACGTCAGGACCAACCCCCTTCGCGTACTCACTCCCGTATCCATAACGGATTCCGAACCGGAATACCCAAGAGTGCAGTTCAAACAGTTCGCTCGGATTGACGAGGGGCTTTTGGCTTGGAATTTTCTCGTGAAGAATGCTGACGGAGAAGGAATCGCCACTATTCAGCGTGCTTTTCGGGGGTTTGGCAGAGAGGCAAGTCCGTATCGCTCGAGTCGACAATTGCTTTAATTGCTCGTATAAGCTCTTTACGGATACTGGCCAGTATGCCATTTCCTTCAATGCACCAGAAGAGGAGGCACTGTCTGTCGGTGGACAGCCGATACGGGTCCCACATAGATCTCATAGTAGAAAGCTGACACTCGATGAGCGAGCGGTACGTTCTTTAAAGTTTCATGTTTTTTCTCAGTACGAATGAGAAGCATCTCCGTAAGGCAGTGTTGGGTACTGCTGGTGAGTGTTGCCCGTTGCCTTTCCAATTCAGTTCATGTGATCTAATAATTCTAGTGAACATCGACTACGATTATTTTTCGAGGCATTCTGAAGGGTGATTACTGTTTACCAGTGCGGTCTTACGTAAATTCTCACGCCCGACGACGTAGGCATCACTTTGGCCTCCCGATTAGTTGGGGTTCCGGGGAGTTAAGATAGCTCACTACGCGGACAAAAGATCAGCTAGGCTGTCATGATTCAGTACGTCTCGCAGCCACCTTAATACCCCTCTCCAACCTCACACAAGGCTTCCAAAAACATTTTCAAATCTTCACGGTCAATTTCGAGTACACTCGTATTGAATGAATTATGGGATGACCGGGCATTGCAGCGATCCTTGGCATTGATGAATGCAAGACCAAATTCACTGATTTGGTGGTGGTCTTAGACTCGAGCACCCGTAATAATAGAGAACACCCACTTCTTCCTGACGTCTCCGAACTCCAGTGCACCCATGACGCCTACGACGATATACGTTGAGGTTGATTCGTTTAAACATGCCAAGACGAATGGAAGACTTTTCTTTCCGTGTGTGAATTTCGTTCCTGGGAGTTTGTCTCGAAGGGCATCGATAAGCCAGTGTGCAAGACGTGAGAGAATTCCGGGATGGGCAAAGAGGGAGAGATCGGGCCCTTGCGAAAGAACGACTACGCGGTGTGATCGCATCGTGCGGATGTCCTGCTTATCGATTATGGTTGTCCCCTGGCGAATGATAGCACGGTGGAGAGACATAGAGAGGGACAGAGCATCTCGTAGGGAGACGAAGCTATGCTGGCTTGTCAAGTCTATCCCTTACAGATTATAAAGGGTACATACTCTGTGAGTGCGTCGTAGGCTGCCCAAAAGTTCTTCGTCCACCAGGGGACTTCTGTGCGGTCTTCTACAACTAGCCCGTCGTCCGCGTCCCTGTCGCCCTGGGTAATATCAGTTTCCCCTGGGGTCGCTTTTGCAGAGTCATCGACACGGGGGCGCTCTGCTTTCCACACACGTCCTCCTCCGAACCACTCTCCACCATGCCTCGCGCCTTCTACCTCTACTTCTATGCGGACACCTCCCGCGACGTCGAGCAAGGCACTGATTGCTTCCACGGCATCGGCTGCGCTGAGCGGGGATGCACGGTAACCGAAGCAACGAACGAAGGATGGATAAGTGAGCTCCACAAGGCCATATTCTGGGGCAATGGCATCGAGTTTCGCGCGAAGCTGCTGCTTAAGGTCGAGATCCATGTGGGTATACGGCTGTTGGGTCTGAGGGATCGAGAAACTAGACGTGTCCGGCAGGGATCAGAGAGGGATTCTGGAAGGCACCCCGAACAACTAACCCCATTTTCGCGAGGAGACCAGTTAAACGTTTGCGGCCCCGTTCCTTCCAGATACCAAGTTTTCCGGCTACGTAACTGGAGTGGAACATGGCATCGTAGAGTGTCCAGTGTCGGAAGAGAGTGAACCTAAACTCTTCCGTTGCGCGTATTGAGAGGTCGTCGGGGCTGAGTGCAGCGATACCATCCTGTGGTGTTCTTGGTACCTGGTGGTAAGGGATTAAGGCGAGTTACTTCGTCGTGATAAACGGAGTGGAACTTTTCGTAAGCGTCACGGGATATTCGAGAAGAGGTATACTGATACGTGAGGCCGAGAATGGCCAGCCTGAATAGCATAGCAGCGTCTTGTAAGAGATGTAAAAGAGGACATACCACAAGAGATCACGATCGGCGCGCTCGAGGGCGGTGGCAAGGATGTACATAGTAGCGGATGCGCTTTGTGAGTACCACGACCCGCGAGTGTAATGTCTGTCTACCACTGATTGATAATGTAATCGCTGATCTCGGGACATTTGATTCGGCTGGAGGAGAGGACGGTGAGAGACGATTAGACCGAATGGAAGAGCGTCATTTGTATACCTTTTGCCGTTTTGCTCTGCTATGACCGCTATCTATTGGCAGTTTGCGTTTTCGGGATGATGTGCTGACATCATCGTCATCTTGGCTTTGGGAGGGTATTTCATCTTCTGAACTGGATGCAGATTCTTCGTCAGATTCGGGCTCTGGTTCATACTGTGAAGATTTATCAGAATGTGGGGAACGTGCGTGCGATGAGTGCATGCCTCCAGAGCTTCCCAAGCCCTCCTTTCTTCTTCCATGTTTTCTGCCTCGCCGTCGTCCCAAATTATTATGCGGTCGCCGATGTCGCCGCCACCAAACAGACTGCCCAAGTTCTGAGGTCTGTTAGAATCGATGACATGAACTGTCTGCCTTGAGCTGAATTCGCCGAACCATGTAGGGGAAGGTAAGTCCAGGATGGCGCCCATGTTGATGAGGATGAGGGTGTGCAGCTACTCGGGTTCAGCAAGGGGAAGATGTGAGGTTCCAGACGCACCTCGTTGTACGTAGCCAGCTCGTCTTTCATGGCCTCTAACTCTGCGATGCCCGATACGGGGATGATTCTGTGCATGACATCGTCCTGAGAGAGGAGCTCTGCGAGCATCCTGGCTGCACAAAGAGCATCGACATCGGGTGCCACTAAGAGGATGACGGATGAGGCGGAGGTGAGTGGGGAGCGTCGATGCTGTGCTAGGATGTTGGAATACGCCTGCCCGTACGACGGCCGTGTCGCAGATGCAAGGTGGGGAGGGGCCAGATATACCATGATATGGGGACGTGACGAGAGACGACGCGTGTTGGACTAATTACTTCATGACGCGTCACGCTCACGTGATACCCCAGGCCACGTGGAGAACATACGACCAGCACGCTTTCCACAGCCGTATGTACATGCTTAAAAGCCAGAGACTCGCCTGCGCCCTGGAAAAGACCTCCACCAAGCACCGTCATCGCCGCCAGTTATGACTGGCAACGAGCCACGCAGTCGCAGACCGTCCAACGACCACGGTAAGCCGTATACATCCTCACCATCCGGCGCTCCCTTCAACTCTCCGTGCAGAAGCCACCCCTCTCATGGGCGATGGAAGTCGCGACCACGACAGAGATAGAGAACCTGGTGCTGGGCGACGCTCTCCCCACCGTTCTGTCTCCAATCGCATATCCGACGTGGTACAGGAGCCCCTCACCAGCCTTACAAAGATTCTGCTGGTCGAAGTCCTTCTCCTCCTTCTGATAAGCTCCGTGTTCATTGGGCTATTCGCTGGTGCACAACACAGACTCAATCTTAGAAATGGTGGCGGTGGTCCTGCTCCAGGTAATGGTACGCATACCGAAACAGAAACCCAGACCGTCACACGCACGACTACACGCGGCGCTTCCACCGTGTTCACTGCCACCACCACCACTGCAGTATCCACTACATTTTCTACTATTTTTGATATTTCAACCCTCACAGAAACTGCGACTAAGACAGCAACTACTACAGCTGTTTATACCTCCATATCCACGTACACAACCACTGACACTAAGACACGCACTGTCATCGTCGGTCCTGAACCCACCGGCCCTCCGGAAGCCCCAACTCCGCCGTCCAAGGTGTGCTGACACATCCACCTTGAAATTACACTAACGGGCCTCGTGGTTCCCTCCAGGAAACTTGCTTGACTCCGGAATGCATCATTCTCTCCGCATCCATCCTTTCCGGCATTGATACCTCTCACGATCCTTGCGAGAGCTTGTACGAGTTCGCTAGTAAGCCAATCACGTGTTTCCGGTGTGCTTACCGCATTGAACACATACGCAGACGGTGGCTGGATCGCGACCCATCCAATACCAGGTGATAAAGGCAGCATCAGTACCTTCTCGCTACTTGCGGAAAAGAACTGGCATGTGATCCAACAGGTGCTTGAGGTTGATACCGAATCTTATGACAATTCTTGGGACGACCAACTACTCTCCAAACTCCGCGTGTTGTATGCGTCTTGCATGGACGAGGCGAAGCTCGACTACCTCGGTGACCTTCCTTTGCAACGCTTCGTGAATAATATAAGGGGAATATATAGGGGTAGGAGTTCGGATCACCTTCTCACAAACCCCAGGTCTGGTTTGTCGAATGCGCTTGGATATATGCACTCTAGGGGTGAGGACCGTCTCCATTACGGCCAGTAGCCATTTAAAAAAAACTATCGTGCCAGGGGTTGATGCTCTCTTCGAGTTTTATGTGGATGGTGATGCTGCTGTCGATCCAAATGAAATGACCTTGTGGTTCAGCCAGGCAACCCTGGGTCTCCCTTCAAAGGTACTTTGGTCGGCACGGCATCGTATTCTGAAGTGACTTATGAGGTTTCAGGAGTACTACAAGGACCAAGCTGTCCTCAGCGTCTACCAAGATGTGATCGAACGTTTGTTGGTGGTCCTTCGCGATGATGAAATTGTAAATAGCTCAGAAGACGCCGATCGTCCGTCCGTCGTTCTTCATGCAGAAGAATTGGAGGATAGCGAGCGCGTTTGGCCTCCTTGGCCATGGCCACCGTGGGGTGGTGATGAAGGTGATAGCGATAGCGGCCACGATCGCAAGCAGCCAACCCATGACCCGTTCTTCCGAGTGCGTGAACTTTCACAGCAAGTCATTAGGTTCGAGAGCGAAATTGCAGAAGCAACTTTGGACCTGTGAGTTCTATTTTTTCATAATTTGTGCGAGCGCCGACGTCTCTCCAGTGATAAGTTGCAACAAGACCCGTTCGGGACCTATAACCCCACCAATATCAACGCGCTGAAGGCTTCCCTCCCGCAAATAAATTTCCCAGACTATTTTGCGACATTCACCCCTCGTTTCTTCCCCAGCCGTGTTATCGTTACATATAAGCCATACCCCTCTTCCTTGTCTGAGATACTGAAACGCACTCATCCGGACGTCGTTGAAGCGTACCTTGTTATCAGGGCTGCGTTGGAGTACGCCCCTGATCTGGGTACAACTACTGAAGCTTGGAAGGCAGTCAGGCAGTTGCGAGAGAACCTAGACGGTCTTCGTCCTGGAGCAATAGGTGAAAGGACGGAATTCTGCCTGCGCAAGGTCGAATCCGCCATGGGTTTCGCGACAGGAAGGTATTATGTTAATGCAACATTCCCCGGAGACTCCAGGGAGAAGGCATCTGAAGTTATTCGCAGTAAGTGAAACTGTGTTCGTGGTAATCAGTAAACGCTCATTCACCAGATATCGTGAACGCCTTTGAACGGTCCCTGGAGCGCATCGACTGGATGGACGAGGAGTCGGCTCGAAGGGCCCAGGAGAAGGCTGAGGCGATCCGTAGGAAAATTGGGTTTCCTCTCTCACCAGACACTCGGGACCCTCGTTCCCTCGTGAGCTATTACACGCTCGTCAAGATTCACGAAGATACCTTCTTCGAGAACATGCTAAGTGCTGCGTCAGTTTATCGCTTTAGCAACAAAGCTATGTACTCATTTATCATTTATCGACAAGCGCTTCGGACGTATATAAGATGTGGCAGAAACTTGGAAAACGAAGAAACGTAGAAGAATGGGAAATGACTCCGGCAACAGTGAACGCCTACTACAATCCAACGGGCAACGAGGTATGCGCAATTTCGTCCACGGCATCTTGATACCCTTACGGTCTTCGATAGATCGTGTTCCCCGCAGGCATTCTTCAACCACCTTTCTTTTCTCATGACTGGTGGGTTTTTGATGTGAAGAGCTTGGTTTGATATATTCAACATAGCATCAGGCCGGGTTACCTTTCCTATGGATCGTTTGGCATGGTTGCCGCACACGAGCTTACGGTTCGTGTTCCATTCGTTGTATTGCTCTGTCACTCACGTATTTCTATAGCATGCTTTCGATTCTGCCGGTCGCCTCTACAATCAGCAAGGCAAACTCGAGGAGTGGTGGACTCGCCAAACTAGCGACGCGTATCAAATTCGACAAGATTGCATTATCACGCAGTACTCTAGTAAGGTTTACATCGATGGACCATGGACTGAATCTCCTGACGTCATCTGCCAGAGTATACTGTGGACGATGGTAAAGGGGGCATCATTCATGTCAACGTAAGTACCCCAGAAATGTAGTTTCGCGCCTTCTAATTACCTACTAACCATCCTATGTTTCCTAGGGCAATCTGTAAGTTCTTATCAAAGGATGTGATCAGATTGTTAACTTCAATTGGAGGACTGCCGGAGAGAATATTGGGGATTCTGGTCTTGTGCAGGCCTATCGCGCTTGGAAAGCTCAGTACGAAGACTCGTACGACGCTGGCAACGAGTATCTTCTGCCAGGGTTGAAATACACCAGGTATTGGTGACTTGTTCTACCGAACACCTTCCCGCGCACTCACCGAATCCATTTGCAGAGACCAGCTCTTTTTCATATCTTTTGCCCAAACATGGGCAATGCATAATAGGCATGCTGATGCTGTGCGTATGCCATTCTCGTTCGCTGGTGCAACATAAATGATGTGTGTATGATTTATAGATACAGAGGGTTCGTTCCGATCCACATTCCCCAAACCGGTACCGCACGGATGGCACTGTCTACAACATCCCGGAGTTTGCAAAGGCCTTCAAGTGCTCCGAGAATTCCAAGGTCCGCATGATTTCTAGCCTCCTGAGGGCATTGTGCTGACGCTTTACCCTCCAGCTGAATCCCCCACGAGAAGAAAGGTGCATATTTTGGTCCTGAGTAATCAATCCAGCGATGCACACAGATACTTTTATGATCGTTTGTACTCATTTTGTGTATGTCAACTTCTGCTCTCGACGTAAGGCAAAACTCTATGAGGCTCTATGTCTAGTGGGTATCAGAGGACACCCTTGGTACTTGGAACATCATTGCCGCCATTAGGTTCAATTGCTTGTCTGATAGCCAAGGCAAGTGCCTTGAAAGCCGATTCACACCTGCAGAATTGCTTAAGTGAAGCTACTAATGTGGGTGGAAGGTCGTTCATACCGATGGTGGTCGTTCTCTCCCCTAAGCACGTCGATATGAAGAGTTACGCCCGCCGCCATTGCGAAGGAGTAGAAAATATGGGGCACCATCTCTGTCGATAGGTCGCCAATTTTTTCTCGTCGAAAACCGAGATCCGTAACACAATAAGGACGAGAGCATATGTCAATCACCGCCCTCGATAATGCCTAAGCCCACGGCGCCGGTTCGTATCAGTTCCGATGATATGATGATTTGCATCGTACTTCATCAAGGGGGGCAAAACCCGTTCCGTAACGACGTATACCCCGAACTTCTCCAAGTGCCTGCTTGAAGGCAGTTCCGAGCGCGATCGCGCTGTCTTGTGCACACGCAAAAGTTGGCACAGGTAGTTTATTGGTGTGAAAGTGACGGATACTCATCTGCTGTGTGGTGGTCATCGATCCAAAGGTCACCTTTACAGTTCATTGTCAAAGAAAAACCGCTATGTTTGGCTAAGGCATGGTACATCTGTGTAGAGAGTAAGATCACGACTTGGGACATGATCATTCGAGATATAACTCACATGGTCGAGGAATCCTATACCAGTGGATATATCAATTGTCTGGCCATTACTCGACCCGGGTGTGCAATCAAGATTGATGCTGACTGTGATTTGTGTTTCATTGGTATTTCTCGAGATCGATGCAGTTCTGCTTGCCATGATGATGTGTCGATGTGGTTTCTACACCAACGCAACCTACTTACGGCAGGGGTTCCCCGGCGTCGGACTCCGACACGGTTCATTTAACTTTGTACATACTACATTCGACGGCCATTCGATGTTCACCCGCTCACTGTTGGCCACCCTCAGACGCTCGGAGCACTTTCCTGCTTACAGTGCTGGTCGCCAAAGTGCTGGAAGGTACAGGACATTCCTCAACTTATTTCGGAATCCAAGGCCTACGTCCCAGCCACTTCCTACCCTCAGTGACAACAACCTATTTCATCCTTTCTCGAAGTCGCCTTTTCCTGCAGTCCGTGCGAGAGGAGAAGCAATCCAATCTCTTGCTTTGTGCCCTGTCTGTACTTCCGACCCCAAGCATGCGGGAGAGGTGCCCTCGCGGGTGAAATACGAGTGTCCAGACTGCGGGTGGCCAACACATTGTTCGGAGGAACATTGGCGAGTGGACGAAGAACACGAGAAATATTGTTCACGTTTGCGGGAAGTAAACGAGGACGAGCATGACCTCAGGAGGGGGAGAAAAATGCGGGAATTTCAATTACCAGGTGCGTGTGGCTGGTATCCTAGGGTATCTCGAAGTTGACTTGCCGTTTGTAAAGGTCCCCAAGCATACGAGGAAGCAATTTCCTTTGCCAATTGGGACCTGTTCTGGTACACTCGCGGCTTCCCGTCCATGGATACCGAACGATCAAGGAGGCATGCGAGCAAACTACTTACCTATCCTCTCACCATAGGGTCTGTGCTCCATCAAAACAGTGGATTAACACTCAATAATCGCCGTGTCACACTCCAAGGCAGCAGGTCTTTGGCTGGTAAACCTCATCCATGTATTTATTTGTTACTCTAATAAAGGTGTCTTGTAGCGTTACGTACAACACTCCATGTGCCGCCCGGGGCTCCTGACACAGAGGAGGCAGGGGCTGCTAAACCTCAAATAAGAGTTTTCATCCTTGGTGCCCGCGCAGAATCCTCATTGCCTCCTCATGTTTGGGAACAACTCTGCATGCTGTTTCCTTCCTGCCATTTTCACTTACTTTTCATTGGACCCCAAGTTTCGCTTCCAAAACCAGCGGATGAAGCTGTTACCAAGGATACCGGACTTTCGGCGAGCAGTACCATGGAGCAGCGTAGGGAGTACAAAGAGTCACCCTCCCTATACGTCCCGAATATCTACGAGCCCCCCACACCCAAGCCAATAGTACGACTCAAGCGTACCCGGTCCTCTGTTCAGCTTTACGGGTTTCCGTCTTACACAGTCCCCTACACTCCGCAACTTACAATCACGGGCATTCAAGCAAACTACTCAGAGGTTCATCAGCACTTTGAAGAGTCCTTCGACCCCTACGCAGACGTTTTCTTCCTATTCTCACCAGGCTTCGGTTTCCCGTCCATGACATCAGTGTCAGAACTCGACGGTACGCCTCTTCTACAGATTAATTCACCCATAGAGTGGGGTCCAGCTATTCCTGCGCTTTTGGAAACTCGTTGTAGTGTCATTGTCACCGGTTTTTCACCGGCAGACATGGAAAGAGATGTTCGCTCCCTGGAAAATGCTCCAAATGTCGCGGGAGAATTTGAATGGGTCATAAATCCTGGGGTGAATGCATTTGGAAGTGAAAAGTGGGAGGTTGCAGACTTTGACCCTAGGGTCATGGTCAAGGCAAATTGGGGTTTGTGGGCAATCCGGGGGAGGGGGAGACAGATTTGGAAGGGTGATGGCAATCAGTTCAGTTCTAGTTGGTAGTGGTGTAGGGAAAATATTCTCCCTAATATAGGATTCAGTATATTTTCTTTATTTTACTAGTGGTTTTGATTTTTATTGTTACCATATTTTTATTTAGTGCTTTGATTTCGTGCGTTGTGGCTTATGTAAGCCACGCGTGAGTCAAATCCTTGTAATTACACTACACTACATCGTCGAGGTAATGGACGAAATACTAGAGACGCAGAAAGACGAAAGACGAAGCCCGGTGGAGTATTTATCCAGCTCAGCCATTCTTTAGACGTTATTCCTCGAGTGCCGCACAGTCTCAACACGGTTTTCATTTGTTTTCCTGCCATCTCTTCACTCACAGGCGTGTTTCATAGCACCAGAACCTCTTGGGTTGAACTGACCCTACTCTCACCAACAGGAGACTCTCCTATAGTCTCCTCCCACTCTCATTTTAAATTCTCTTCATCTGGAGCCCACTGTGAGGGGTTCTGTGTTGCTTGGAACTACCCTTTCCTCCCTCCCCTCAACATTGATCACGCGATATCTCGTACACCGACGCGTCTAACCTTTCGCAAATCTGGATTCTGATTCTCCTCGTTGAGACCTCTCCAACGGTGCCTTTCGCGTCGCTGCCGCTGCCGTAGTTCCAGAGTTATAGGCGTTTTTGTTGGATAGTGGGATAGTTGGACGAATTTGTGGATATCTCAGGATTGGGTGTGCGTATTTCCCCAATTCCTCGTTATCCCTACTCTCCACACCTCCCTATGTTGTTCCACCGCGTTTTGTAGTGTCGCGCTCAGGCGTTGGTCATTGACACACTGTCCCTCCTCCTACCTCCGTTCGTGGTTGACGCATATCTCGCCCAATTCCACGCCGAAACTCTCGATTTTTGGAGAGACACCTCTACTCGACACTATCTACCGAACGACTCCAGAAACGTGACGTGCCCCCGCCTCGTTCCCGAGATATTCCGTTTCTCGTTCCTACGGAGTGCAGCGAGCTTAGGACCTCTTATCGCTCTCATTTCTACCCCGTGTCTCTCGCTTTTCGGCACATTAGTAGTACTCGGCGACAGCTCCCCGGGAATATATTTCGTGTTGCGATACGTTCAGCCATGCAAGAGATATTTTCATTTTCGTGCGCCCCCTTCGAGAACCCTGTTGAGACACCTCTGAGACCTTCGTGACCCGTTCGAGACGCCGTATCACCACTTAGACGTTCATAATCACCCTCAGACGTTCCAAGACCTACCCAGACGTTTCACATTCGTTATCTTCGCGTTTTGCAGTCGAGCGAGGCTGCATATTTGGGTTTTAGGTGTCCTCAGTCGCACGAGGCGATTGAGAACTTGTTTTTGCCTGTCGTAATTGTATCCAGAGCTCGTAAGCTCAGTCATATCTACCTCCAGCCGTCGTACCGTTGCCGTTGTCGCCGCTGCCACCTGCCATCGCATTTTTCTCCCTTTCGAAATCATTTTCCAGTCTCTGAATAATATATCCGCTTTTCTCAGTCTCGTGCACTCGTTTTTCCCTGTAGCAATTTTCCTCAGTCGTTTTCAGTGTTATGGAGAGTATATTCGAGAGGCTGCAGCGCCACCTCTCGTACTGGCCATTGTACTCAGGACAGCCTCGGGAGCTGCCTGAGTACTTCGAGGACGTATATAAGTGCTGTCATGTTAATGGCATATTCGGAGACCCCTTGCTCATAGCGACTGCACTTCTGGGTGCCCCTGCAGATGTAATGCCACTCTGGGCATACCTCGTCGAGCCCGCATATGGGAACTGGGAGAGTTTTAAGTTGCAGGTTGTCCAGCAGTACCCCGAGATCAAGCCGCTGTCCCCCCGAGCTTCGAAGGACCCTTCCCTTAGTTGCGAGTGTGCTTCAGGCAACTCGTGTGCCGGTCGTGTCTCGGGTATGTGCTCTGAGCCCTCAAGGCTGGTTTCAAGGTCTCCCCTCCTTTATCAAGAGGCTGTGGATAGTCTTATACCTGAGTGGCAGGTGCATTACCTGGCCTGGAAGGAGTCCCACCCTTCTGTGTTTGCTCCCAGTAGTTGCCCCCCTCAAGTTTCATGCAGTCCCCAGCCTCCATTCCTACCCTGTCTAGAGTGTGGATTCTCATTCCAACAGTTTTGACTACCAACTAAGTGTAATGTAGTAGTGTTTCATTAGTGTTGTGGTGTGTACAATGTTGGTGACCAAAAGTGTAGCAAAGTCTGCTTTTTTGACTACCAACTAAATGTAGTGTTGTGGTGTGTAGACTCTTGATTACCAAAAGTGTAGTAAAGTCCACTTTTTTGACTACCAACGAAGTGTAGTGTTTGGTAGTGTTTCATTAGGGTTGTGGTGTATACACTCTTGATTACCAAAAATGTAGTAAAGTCCACTTTTTTGACTACCAACTAAGTGTAATGTGTGGTGGTGTGTGCAGTTTTGATTATCAAAAGTGTAGTAAAGTCTGCTTTTTTGACTACCAACTAAGTGTACTGTTTATTAATGTTTCATTGGTGTTGAGGTGTGTACAATTTTGACTACCAAGAGTGTAGTAAAGTCCACATTTTTGACTACCAACTATATGTAATGTTTATTAGTATTTCATTAGTGTTGTGCTGTGTACAATTTTGATTACCAGAAGTGTAGTAAACTCCACTTTTTTGACTACCAACTAAGTGTAGTGTTTGCTAGTGTTTCATTAGGGTTGTGTTGTGTACACTTTTGCTTACCAGAAGATTCCACTTTTTTGACTACCATCTAAGTGTAGTGTTTTCATTAGTGTTCTGCTGGGGATTTCCTAATCAATTTTCGCATTTTTGACTACCAACAAAAGTGTACCTTTGATTACCAACATTGTAGTAAACTTACATATTTCATTAGCAAATTTGAAGAGATATGCTGCCATGAATGATTCACAGTAGGCCTTCATACAGAAAAGTGAATATCTCTTGAACTGCTGAGTGTGTCATAATAATGTAGATGCCACCAGGTAGCTATGAATGAGTAGTACCACCCTGTCATATCCATGACACTTAGGTTAGGATTACTGTCTAATGGACTATGTTTCTCAGTAGATACCTTCCTTTTCTGAAAGTTTACCCTCATTTGTACTAGAGCCTTTCCGGTAAAACTCTGGAAACTCCTGAAACTCCTGACTCCGGACCTCGGTAGTTACATATACTCCGGACATAGCCTTTTTGGTACTTTTGGTCTAGCCTTCGGACTTTCAGATTGTCCGATACTCCGGTACAGCCTATAGGAACGTTGTCAACGTTCTGTACTGCCCTCCGGAGTTTCATTACCCGGACATTGCCTCAGAACGTTCTCTCTAGTATATAAGACCTTGTACATACATTGTAGGAGCTCAGCTGGAATATCAACTAGATCAGTCTCGAGTCAAACTCCTGTCTACTCTCAGCATACCCAGGACTTGTCCAAGGGCACAGCACATAAGCTGAGGCCAATTGGGTGTTGCTCCCTCTGACTCCTCTGGACACTACCCTACCTCCCCCACTACTCCAGAGTTTCTAGGGTTTCCTGCACTCACTCCGGAGTTCCCACGCTCCTCCTGGGGTTTTTCGGAGTTTGTGCCAACTCCTGTTTCAGGTCCAGACCCCTCGGGATATGGTTCTGACAGTATATTCCAGCTCCACTTGGATAAGTCAGTAATCATGACCCTCAGATCATTGACTCCAGTGTTCCCCTGTCGCTCCTTCACCCTTCTGACCCTCGGAGTTTTCACCCCTGTCATTTCCCTTGCAAAACCCCTACTCCAACTCGTCACTACCTTCCAGAATGATACTCCTAGGCTGGCCCTGTAAGATGACCACATACTCTGGAGATTCCTGGAGTTGTTGTTCTCCTCCATGGTTTTCTTTGCCCCTCTAGTGTTAGCATTGCCAAGCTACTCCGATTGGTCTGGTCTCTGCATGTTTTCTGGTTCTGGCCACACTCAGACTTTTGTGTTGCCATCCCCTACCTGCCTCTCGGAGTTGCCTCTCACCATTCTGATCCTGCCTTATGGATTCCCCCTGGGCCTGGTGCCCAAGCCACTCATTCACCCTTTCCAACTGGTGTCCTCAGTACTTGGAAACTCCGGCTCCATCTGTCCTCACTGGCTTAACTCCAGTTAAACTCCGGTCTCTGTGTCCATGTTCAAGTGCACCCTTCCCTGACTGGCAGTGTTACTCTGGTAACAATATGCATCCTCATTGGGTTCTAAGTGCTATGGTACCAGGATATCACTAACTTGCCCTACATGATCCGTTGATCAACTGGGTTGAAGTAGTACCTTTTCCGGCCTATGCATGAAGAATGCCAATCCCCATGATATCGCCCTCTGCTCTGGAGTTCTTGACTCTGGTGTCTTCCGACTCTCTGTAGTCATTTGTTTTGCATCCCGACCTGCCAGTCCTCCTAACCAGTAACTCCACTGGTTGCTACTAGTAATCTTGCACATCTCGGACTTTGGTTCCCTTTCCTGGGACCCTCCACCTTTAGTGGCCTGGAGCCATGCCAGCTTTCACCAGAGTTTTTTGTTGTGTCTTGCAGCATTGGTGTCTCCAGTTTCCTGGTCACCCCTTTTTCCCTTCGGACTTTGCACCTGTTTTCCTGAACTCCTTCAGTGAGTCATCTCGGACTTCTGGTTACACCCTCAGACTTGGATCAACCCACCTGGACTTTGAGCAACCCACTCAGACCTCCTGCTTGTAATCTTGGATGTTGATCCACCCTGTTGTTCTGATCCATGTCCTCCAGTTCCTGGACCAACCCTCGGACTTTGCCTCATGCTCTCGGAGTTGTAGCCTGTGCCTACAACCCTACTCCACTGTCTTGGACTGCTAGTCCCCCCTGGTTCTCTGTTTTTGTGTGGTCCTCTGGGGTTTGGTTCTGACCCTCAGAGTTTGCCACCTGTCCTCGGAGTTTACCACCTACCCTCAGAGTCTTCTCGTCACCCTCGGTGTTCTCTCCCCATCCTCGGAGTTTTGATACTCCCTCTTGCAGCTTTATGTCTACCCTTGGAGCTTTCCCCTCATCCTTGGAGATACAATAATTTCCTGTGAAAGCTCTCCCTTCCTCTACAGACCTCTCTCCTGTTCTTGGAGTTTTCTCCTGACCCTCCACATTCTTTGATAGTTACTCTCGGACTTGTGATTCCTGCATCGGAGTCCCCTTGTCCCTCTTGGAGTTCTCTTCCTGATCTCAGAGTTTCAATGTCTCCCTTCGGAGTCCTTATGCCCACCTCGGAATTAATGCCAATCCTCGGAGTTTATGCCTTGCCCTCAAGGCTTCAGTACTTCCCTTGGGGTGTTCTCACTACCCTTAAGGCTTCCCTCAGTGTGCTTAGGGTTTCATTGCATCCTCTCGGAGTTTTTCATACTCTCTTGGAGCATCCTCTTACCCTTGGAGCATATTTGGAGTTGTGACTTCTCCTCGGACCTTGTTTGTTTCCCTCGGACCTGTTGTCTCTCAACTCCACAGTTGCTTCTGGAGTTTTCAGGACCCCCTATCGACCTTTCCTCCCTTGTCTTTGGCCTTGGCCTTGGACTTCTACTCCTGTGCTAGATGATGGGACATCTAGCCCCAAAGAGGGGGATAGGGCTGTTACTAAACCTTGTACCTCTGGTTGTCATGTAACTCCAGACCTTACCTTGCAACTCTGGACCTCACCTCATAACTCTGGACCTCACCTTGCAACTCCAGACATTACCTTGTAAGTCCAGATCCCCATGCAACTCTGGACCTTCGTTACAAGTGTTCTGGCCCTCTGCATGTAACTCCGACCCCTCTCAGCATGTTGACACTGCCTAAGGTCCCACTCCGAGCCTTTTTATGTTGAACCCAGAACTGTTGATCACCTCCAGACCTTGCTCCACTGCTGGCCTTTGTCACCTCTACTTGGATATACTCTTACTGGACCTTTCCAGACTTTCTCCAGCTAAACTCAGACTTTCCTGCTCTCTAGCCTAACTCGGACCTTTTCTGCCCTGTAACCACTGTGTGCACCATCCTCTGCCCTTGGTTTGTTTACCTTTGGCTCCCAGTCCTTATGGCATGTACAGGTAAAACTTATGCCTGGGCTGTCTCAGCTACTACCTGTCAAGGGCCCTCGGACCGAGTTGTTGCTTGGCCCTGGTCAGGGACTTGTTTCCCCTTTAGGAAATGGGCTAAAAAGGACAGGTCACCTTAGGATGTGTTCTCAGAAAAAACGTCTATGTTCCTTAACACCTGTCTTGAGAAAGGACATCTATACCACCCTGCTCCCAACACTCCTTATCCTGTTCCCACTAATGCCTCAATGTTCTGCCAACTTCAACCCTCCTCGTCTCCCTCATTGTCCTCCAGCTGCCTTGCACCCTCATCATAATCGTTCCCCATTCCCTCCACCACCACCAGGCCCTTGTCTGCAGTTGGTGTATGATGACTATGATGAGACAACCTGCTGGGAGGATTGGAATGTCCTTCATCCTGATCCCTATGCTGGGGCTCTGTTCCTCCTGGCAATGGCAATGGCTATAGCCACTTTCGTTCTGAACATACTGAACCTCATTGATGCTGCAAAGGCAGCCTAATCTCCTGTTCCCTCTGTTTGTGTTTTGTTGTCTGTTCTCAGAACTCTCCTGACCTTATAACGTTCCCTACCTCAGGACAAATGGTCCTGGAAGTTTTGAAAGGTTGACAGTAGACCTCGAGGGCTCAGTCCAAAGAGGGGGATACTGTCATATCCATGACACTTAGGTTAGGATTACTGTCTAATGGACTATGTTTCTCAGTAGATACCTTCCTTTTCTGAAAGTTTACCCTCATTTGTACTAGAGCCTTTCCGGTAAAACTCCGGAAACTCCTGAAACTCCTGACTCCGGACCTCGGTAGTTACATATACTCCGGACATAGCCTTTTTGGTACTTTTGGTCTAGCCTTCGGACTTTCGGATTGTCCGATACTCCGGTACAGCCTATAGGAACATTGTCAACATTCTGTACTGCCCTCCGGAGTTTCATTACCCGGACATTGCCTCAGAACGTTCTCTCTAGTATATAAGACCTTGTACATACATTGTAGGAGCTCAGCTGGAATATCAACTAGATCAGTCTCGAGTCAAACTCCTGTCTACTCTCAGCATACCCAGGACTTGTCCAAGGGCACAGCACATAAGCTGAGGCCAATTGGGTGTTGCTCCCTCTGACTCCTCTGGACACTACCCTACCTCCCCCACTACTCTGGAGTTTCTAGGGTTTCCTGCACTCACTCCGGAGTTCCCATGCTCCTCCTGGGGTTTTTTGGAGTTTGTGCCAACTCCTGTTTCAGGTCCAGACCCCTCAGGATATGGTTCTGACACACCCTGCAAAAAACCAAAAGTCCTGGCACAAAAATCCTTGAGATACATGGTCCTGACCTCCCCCACCCTGCTTAGACATGAAAATCCAAGTAAGTTTGTGTTGAAAATTTGTGGTGTTACTCTGTCAGCGAGAACGTTTTCCTACATACATAATCACCCTTTGGTTTAGCCGAAATATTTTCTCCTCATACCTCAGTCTTCGTCCACCCCGAAGCCTGAGGTACGGTTTACATTACTTATATTAATCTTGGATACAGTACTAATGTTCACTCAGATACATATCTTCTTTAGGTTGGTACTGTAGTCTTCGTCCACCCCGAAGCCTGAGATACATATCTTCTTTAGTTCTTTTTGGTCCAGTCCGAACTTCGTCCTTCATAATCTGCAAAAGGTTATGAGCCCCGCCTGCACGGCTCTACTTCCAAACTTGCAAATCTAACTAGAAGGTCTTTATAACAAGGCTCTAGTACACAGATATGTCAAACCCTACTTCGGCATCTGCAGCAGGTAAAATGCCTGCAATGTCATCAGCCTCTATGACATCTGGAAAAGTGACTCAAGGTTCGAGTCGACTATACGACATTCCCCCCTTCAACAATGATGGGTCGGACTTTCAGCATTGGAAAGCTCGGGTGGAAATGGTACTGGATGTGCGTGGACTGTGGTCTGTGGTTGGTGGTGCAGACAAAACAGCGCCTGACCCCAATGCACAACCAAACGAGTATCTGGAATGGGAGACCAAGAACAGGGAAGCACGAGCACAAATTCTCCTTACATTGAAGGATGAGCCTCTAAGTGGAGTGCTACACACGAAAACTGCAGTGGAGGCCTGGACAAAACTTAAGGAGAGATACGAGGGGAAGGGAAAGCAGACCATTGCTTACCTGATTGGAGAGCTCTTCCGCAGCACCCTCACTGAAGACTCCTCACTCGAATCACAACTGAATGCCATGCAGCAAAAGGCATCGATCATATGGTCACTTGGTCAACCGCTAGATGATGCGCTAGTAGCTATCGCGATGGTCATTTCACTCCCTCCGACTTATGCCACACTTCATACCATCCTCATGTCAACAAATGACAAGCTCACGGTGGACTCGGTAATAGCCCAAGTCCTGATCAAAGAGCGCTCGAAACAGTTGTCAAGTGGGCAAACAGCCCTTGTAACAAAGACTGGAGACAAAGGAAAGGGTAAAGTGGTGGACAAGAAAAAGAAAGGGAAATGTCACTACTGTAAAATCCCTGGTCATTTCGAGAGGGACTGCCGAAAGAAAAAGGCAGACGAGGCTGCAAAGAATATGCAGACAGGAGAAAGGGACAAGGAAAAGGAGAAACCAAGGGACAAAAACGAATTGTCAGCCAAACTTGTGCAGGTTACGTCCGGAGACAGCACCGAGCACCTCGAACTCTTCATGGCACGAACAGAAGGAAAACTGAGCACACATGAATGGGTGGTTGACTCTGGAGCGTCAGCAAACATGTCATGTCAACGAAATTGGTTCACCTCCTTTACACCCTTGGTTCCCCCCCAGCCAGTGATCATCGGAGATGGCAGATCTATCCAAGCCATTGGAAAAGGTCGCGTAGAGCTCAGCATGAGCCTCCCTGATGGATCTGAAAAAGGGATTATGCTTCGTGACGTATACTTCGTACCAGACCTGGATACGAACCTTGTTTCAGTCCCTGCATTGACTGCGAGAGGACTACAAGTCATCTTTGGGGATGGCACCTGTGAGGTGTTAGCCAACGGTCATGTCACAGCTGTGGCGACCAAACGAAAGTCATTATACATCCTTGCAGCAAACCCATGCACTGGAACACACTCCGCATACATAGTGAAGGGACCAATGATATTACTCAACCCTACGACCACTGTATCTGCTCTCACAACACGAACTAAGACTTCAAAGGCAACACTTGAGACTTGGCATCGTCGCCTAGGTCACATAAATCAAAAGTCAGTGCTTGCACTGGAGGGAAGAGAGATGGTCAGTGGCATGGAGATAACTGGTCCAAAGAAGGTCAATGACACACCTTGTAATGCGTGCCTTGCAGGAAAGCAAAGTCGGAAGGCGATTGCAACCAAGTCGGGCACTGAGAGCCCAAGTGTCCTGTATCGGACATACTCGGATGTGTGCGGACCGATGGAGACAACTGCTCAAACAGGCCACAAGTATTTTGTGACCTTCATCGATGGGCACTTGCACCATCTAGTCGTAAAACTAATGAAGATGAAGGATGAAGTGCTATCGCTACTAAAGGAGTATTTTGCAAGAGCTGAAGCAGAGACTGGTGAATGCCCAAATTACCTCCGCAGCGATGGTGGAGGAGAATATAGCTCTCGGGACTTCGAAGCCTACCTGAGGTCAAAAGGGGTACATCACGAAAAGACAAACTCTTACACTCCACAGGAGAACGGCGTCTCTGAACGAATGAATCGAACACTTGTGGAAAGTGCTCGGGTGATGCTAAACAATGCAGGACTGCCTAACAAATACTGGGGTGATGCAATCACTCATGCGGCATACATCATCAATAGATCACCGACACGCACATCGAAAGACGGCCTAACTCCATTTGAAGCCTACAGCAGCAACAAGCCCTCGCTATCACACTTGCGAGTATTCGGCTGCAAAGCTCATGTTCATGTCCCAGATGAAAAAAGGAAGAAGCTGGATGTAAAGTCAATAGAATGCATCCACATTGGGTTTGCAGAGAATAAAAGCGCTTACCGGTGTCTCCACAGGCAGAGTGGAGTAATAATTGAATCAAGGGATGTAGTCTTTGACGAAGGGGACCCAGGTGGACCAGAACGCGTCCTAATTGATGAAAGCATCGAAACGGGGAACCAGAAAGAGGGTTCAGTGCGAAGCATAGACCCGAAAATGCAAAAACCTTACCAGGAGGAGGAGAACTGCCTGCCGCACAGCGAGGACTTGGCAGATCAAGACGATTTCGCACAGGTCGATGACGAGAGTCACCAGGAGGTTGGGAACGCAGAAAACGAGAGGCCGGGTACAGCCGATCCTGCTCGATCACTCTTGGAGTGCACAGAACCCCAGATCAATGAAAACCTGAAAAACGAAGGGAAACGGCTTCAGGTGCAGGCCACTACTACTCCTAGTGAGTCAGAAAAGGCCTCTCGACCACCCCTACGACGTCCTAGCCAAGCGAGAGGGCCACAGACGCCATACCCACATCCAATTCCCCCTGCAGCCATCAGAAGGTCCTCTCGAGCTTGAAGACCACCTATTCGAGATGACGACCCAAAGTACATGGTCAATGCCTATCAGAAGGGGACTTTACCGAAGCGTGAGGGTGACTTACTGGTCAGCGAGGATCCGGCAGAGGTTGAGGGCACACTGGGAAGCAGGGAGAGCAACACGTGGCCAGCTGAAGCCAGCGTGGCTGTGCGTGAGAAAAATCAACAAAACGAGTACACGTACCGTGCTGGAGCCACTGATGATGGCGAACCGACTACGTTCGAAGAGGCTATGGCACGCGCTGACTCAGACATGTGGTATATGGCCATGCAGGACGAGCTGGAGGTGTTTCAAAAAATCGGGCTATACGAGGAGGTCAATCGCCCTCATGATCGAAAGATTATTGACTCGAAGTGGGTATTCAAGATAAAACGAGGTCCTACTGGTGATATTGAGCGCTACAAGGCGCGTTTAGTTGCTCGAGGCTTCACGCAGACCCAGGGCATTGACTACACAGAGACATTTGCCCCCATAACAAAGTTCTCAACTATTCGGGTTTTACTTGCACTTGCAGCTCGATACGACCTCGAGATCCACCAGATGGATGTCAAGTCTGCATTTCTCAATGGTGAACTAGACGAAGAAATTTACTTGAAACTCCCTCCGGGTTTCCGTGGTACAGGTGATAAAGTATGGCGCCTATGACGAGCGCTGTATGGGCTGAAACAGGCTCATAAAGCCTGGTACAAACGACTTCGCTCCGTATTTGAATCTCTGGGCTTTACCCGAAGCCATGCCGATCACTCCCTTTTCTATAAGGTCGAAGATGGTGTAATCATCATTGTTGCGGTATACGTAGATGACAAACTAATCCTCTCGAAGTGCACAAAGGCAATCGAGAAGCTAAAGCGAGCACTTGTGAAGGAGTATGACCTGTCGGACCTGGGAGAGGCGAGATGGATTCTCGGAATGGAGATCATATGGGATCGTGACAAGTGGGTTATTGAAATATCACAGAGGCGCTATGTCGAGGGCATCCTCGAACGTTTTGGGATGCATGAAGGTCGTGCTGTCGCCACGCCCATTGATCCTAACTCGAAACTGGTCAAGTTAGGCGAGCCGGAGTTCGATGACAAGACCTATCAGAGTGCACTTGGTGCGCTAATGTATGCTATGCTAGCAATGCAACCCGACCTGGCATTTTCAGTGGGTGCATTGAGCCGGCATGCTGCCGCACCTGGAGAGGCCCACTGGGCAGCTCTCAAACGAGTTTATCGGTACCTACGGGGAACAACCGATGCACGCCTGACATACTCAGGTAGTTCAGTGCAGAACGTCTTTGGCTATGCAGATGCAGATTGGGCCTCGGACGTGAATGATCGACGGTCAATTACTGGCTATGTTTTCATTCTTGCCAATGGTGCGGTCAGCTGGTCTTCAAAGAAACAGACTTCGGTTGCACTGTCTAGTACTGAAGCGGAGTATATGGCTGCATCTGCAGCAACAAAGGAAGCAGTCTGGATTCGAACACTAATCTGTGAGCTCGACATGACTTTCTCACTCGAACCAACTCTACTCCTACTCGACAATCAATCAGCTATGTCGTTAGCGAAGAATTCTGTGTTTCACGATCGTACAAAACACATTTCGATCCGACACCATTTCATTCGTGAACAGCTGGAGAAAGGCGAGATTGCTGTTGACTATGTTTCAACAAATACTCAAGTGGCCGATGTCCTTACTAAGGGACTTGCACGAGAGAAACACGTTCGGTTTACCAAGGGTATGGGTATTGTTTATTAGAAACCGTTTATTCGCTGAGTGGGTGTGTTGAAAATTTGTGGTGTTACTCTGTCAGCGAGAACGTTTTCCTACTTACATAATCACCCTTTGGTTTAGCCGAAATATTTTCTCCTCATACCTCAGTCTTCGTCCACCCCGAAGCCTGAGGTACGGTTTACATTACTTATATTAATCTTGGATACAGTACTAATGTTCACTCAGATACATATCTTCTTTAGGTTGGTACTGTAGTCTTCGTCCACCCCGAAGCCTGAGATACATATCTTCTTTAGTTCTTTTTGGTCCAGTCTGAACTTCGTCCTTCATAATCTGCAAAAGTTTGGAACTGTGAATGCACACACTATGTCTTGTATATCATCTGGTAGGGTGTAGACAACTAACAGAGAATGCTCAGCCATATGATAATGTGCTACTGTACAAACATGTCTGGACCTAACAGAGAATGCTACTGTAGAATGTCAGTCCTGTCTATCATACAACAATGAAGCATACCTCAGCTGTATGATAACACACTGAGGGAAAGAGAGAAGAATCCATGCCATATCTACATGTCCATGTATCACATGACAGTGACAAGTGTTGATGCTGTGAAAGCCTAAAGTCCACAATGCTAAGTCCTACCAGTCACATTCCAACACACCCCCTCAGCGAGACACTAGTGAGAGACCCATTTGATGACCTTGGAAAGATGCCTGTGCCAGAGGCTTAGTGAGAATATCTGCGACATTTTGATGTGTTGGAATCCACTGGAGAGTGAACACCCCCTTACCAACATGTTCGCGAAGAAAGTGATAGTATGTCAATGTGTTTGGTGTGAGGGTGATTAACTGGGTTAGAAGAGAGAGAGACTGCACCCATATTGTCTGCATGGACCATGAAAGGAAGAGTAGACATTTGGTGAAAGGAACATATTGCTGAGTGCAGCCAAAGGCCCTCTTGTGCACACACAGCAAGTGCCATATACTCTGCCTCAGTTGATGAAAGAGTGAGCATGTGTTGTTTCTTTGAAGCATGAGCAATTGGACCTCCATAGAAGAACCAAACATATCCTGTTATCGAGATGTGATCTGCTGAACACGTTGCTCAGTCTGAATTGCTAAAGGCATAGGGGAGATGATTAATGTTCGGGTTTCCATAATGGATACAAAGAGACTTCGTCCCCTTCAAATAATGGAATAAGCATTTTGTGGTGGCGAAATGATGTGGTTCTTGTTGGGACTTGTTAGGCATGGACTTGTGCTACTTCGGATGATGCAGCGTCGACACCCATCGCCATCACGTGATACACATGCACATAGATATTAGATTCGGATCGTCTCTTCTTCTTCTTTCCTCAGCATGTTATCAAACTGCTGAGGTATGTTTACTGTACATTATACAATGGAGGGGACTGACATTCCATGGTAGTGTCTCTGCCTTAGGTCTGTAATGCTGTGTGTAGTGTAGTGCGTTATCAAACCACTGAGTGTCTCTGCCTTAGCTGTCTACAGGATATGAGCCCTGGGCTCGCCACATAGAGGGCAAGCTCGACTCATTGACAGTTACGACAGACAAGATAAACATAACCGAGTCTTATGCACGAGAAATTGAACACATATATTCATGTTCACAGCCTGCATTATGGGGAAGTTTGAAAACATCCCGGAATTGAAGGGGACGGAGAATTATTATGAATGGCATTGACAAACCGAACAGTTTCTTCTAGGACAGGGGGTGTACAACCATGTTAGCAATGGAACAAATCCTTTCAACTATGTCAAGTATGCTTCAACCTGTCCATGCCTGCTGATCCCAATCGCACCAACAGTGGCTGAGCAAGAGGCATTGAAAATGTGGTTTAAAAATGATGGCCTGGCAAAGTCTATCATCTTAAGAAAGATCAATTCCTCGGTTTTGATGCTGATTCCTGATGATGTCAGTATAATGGCTCAAGAAGTGTGGAACACACTTGCTGAACTCTATGATCGATCTGATGTTTCTCTCACTGCAAGCATTTCTCAATTTTTCTTGCCAAAATATGTTGAAAAAATGGAAAGAAGAGATACTCTTTTATTTGGGCTGTGTTCACAGAAAAAATGCAAATATAATATTTTGTTTTCTTTATCTTTTCATTGCAAAAACATGAATTGATGGTAGTGCTGATTAGCTTCTATGCTAATGGGTATTACCATCAATCAATGTTTTGTGGAAAGTCATGCAGAGAAAAGAAAAGATTATTTTTGCCTTTTCTCTTTGAAAACAGCTGTCAAAAAAGAGTATCACTTTCTTCAATTTTTTCAGCATGTTTTCTGAAGAAAAATTGTGAAATGCTTGCAGTGTCTACAGTTCTCCTTATGTGCTCAAATCTCCACCTTCCAGATGAAGGGAGCCACAGACACCGAAAAGTATGTGGCATTACACATGCATGTGAATGATAAGCTGGCTTGCATGGGGGCAAAACCATCAGAAGTGGACATGATATATGTATGTGCTGCTACGAGGCTTGCTGAAGACTGGGATTTGGCCAGTCATTTGAAAGAACATAGAGACTGAGCTGGAGTGTAGCGAACAGGCCATACAAATGATGTCCCCAGGTCTCTTCAATGCAGTACCGGTTACATCGCAGTCATTGTGGCTGCCTCCAGCTAACACTCCCATGATGCCTCAAAATCTGTTCACTCCGACACAACAATTTACAAATCCTTTCCTCAGCCCACCTCAGTATTCTACTTCTTGACAACATGCAGTACCATCAATGATCGGAACGTACACCTTCAAGCATGCTGCCCAAATGATCATTAAGGAAGCCATGCAAATGACAAACGAAGGTCTCACACCTGGTCCAGGTTCCGAGTATGCAAATGCAGTGGTTCAGGGAGGATGAGGAGAGGTGAACCCAGTCACCAGCTTAAGGAAAACCAAGAATAACCCTAGTGGCACACCTTGCACGACACCAATCTGTTTAGGCTGACAGTGGGTAGATCACGACCAGGACAATTGTTTCCAGCCAGGGGGTGGGAAAGCTGGACAAGCACCCTGGCAAAGGGGGAAGATGACCTCGATGGGCAGGGGTACAACAGCCACTGTCATGGCTGCTGCAACACCAATGATGTTGACACCATCGCAGCCGGCAGTGACGCAGACAGCTGCACCAATAGCAGTGGTTGTGATACAGTGCCCACCAACTGATAATTACTTTCGAGACCTGTCCTGCGCAGTCATAGAAGAGGTGTTGGAGAAGGAAATGGGGGAAAATCTTATGTCGCTGGCATCAGCAGCATCCTCCACCATCCTCGACTCGGGCACAACCACACATCTCATCAGAGACCTGGCTTTCTTCTGGACCTTTACTTGCAACTCCACAGTGTCCATGAGGACAGCAAATCAGGGTAGCCTCAACACTGAGGGGTATGGAGACTGTGTCGTGATACTCAAGTTAGGCAGCAGGCAGGTTCGTCTGAGGTTGGAACATTGTTTGTACACACCAAATGCTGTTGTCAACTTGTTATCGGTCAGTTGCATGGTGGAGTGTGGGTGGGAACTACATTTCAAGGGTGAACCAAGTCATTGTGAACTCCTTCATGGCGATGAGTCTCTCGGTTGCATCGACATGCAGGGACAGTTGTGTTTTCTAGATGTCGAGTTCATTCGTCCACCTGACAGGAGCACTTCAGCATTGGGTCTTGCTGCTTTTACACCAAGCATACTCACTTGGGACCTTTGGCATGCACGATTGGGACATGTGGGAGGTGACATCGCTAAGTTTCTCTCGACAATGGTGAAGGGGGCTCAGGTCACTTTGCCTGCAACTCAAACATGATGCAAGTCCTGCATTGTGGCCAAACATCTGCACCAACCTTATCCCACATCCTCTTCACCACCAACACTGTAGAGTAGTGGCTTGATCATGGGAGTTATCGATAAGATAATTGTATTGTTCCCTCACCCTATTGGCTTGGGTATTTATACTGTGTGTGAACAATATTCTAGAATAGTCTACTATAATAGAGAACACTCTGTTACCTTAGAGTGCCTTGTACAGGATGCCAGTATCTACTCTGTGATACCAACACTCCCCCTCAAGCCGGGGTCATACCCATCTCTCAGGTATGCCTCTCGTGCTTGTCCCTAGGTAGCACTTTGGTAAATATGTCGGCAGTTTGGTACCTGTCAGAACAATGACAAACCTCGACCTTCTTTTGGTCGATTTTCTCATGCATGTAATGATGAGATATGTCGAAGTGTTTCATCCAGGCGTGAAACTGAGGATTATATGCTAAGGCTTGGGCTCCCTCGCTGTCTGTCATTATCTTAGTTGGCTCTGTCTGTCTGTACCCTAGTTCTGCATATAGCTTTCATAGCCATATACATTCTTGAGTACATCTAGCCAGCGCAGCATACTCTGCTTCGGTTGTTGACAGTGCTATTAAGGTTTGTTTCTTCGAGCCCCAAACAATGGCTCCCCCTTGAGCCAAGAACACATAACCCATGACAGATGTGTGGTTCTCAGTATTAGCAAAGCTCGCGTCTACATACCCTTGAAATACTTGGGTAGTAGTACTGCCTTTCTTTGCACTATACATTATACTGTAGTCTTTTGTTCCTTGTAGGTACCTTAATATTCTTTTGGCCACTACCCAGTGTCTTAAGTCTGGGTTTGCTGTAAATGAGGCCAATCTATTTATGGCATAGGCAATGTCAGGCCATGTGGCAACCATGGCATACATCAAAGATCCGATCAGGGAAGCATACTTATTTTGGTTAGTCGCTTCCTCCCATTCCTGCTCTGGGAACATCTGAACCTTCGTGTCCACTGGTGTCCTCACACTATTTGCACTCTCTAATCCCTGTGCCTGTAGTATAGAATCTATGTATTGTGTCTGCCCTATGAATAATGTTCCTTTGGCCCCATCATGTGTGATTTCTATACCGACAATTTTCTTTGGGTCTCCGAGGTCGGTAACTTCGAACATAGATTGCAGTTGTGCTTTTAGTGATGTCATAAGCCCCTGTCCTGACATGAACAGTAAGAGATCATCAACCCACACAGTGATGATTTCTATTCCCTCTGCCACCCACCAGATGTACACACAGGGATCTGACCATAGGCGTTTAAACCCTCCTCACACTAACTGTCTATTAAGCTCGAGGTTCCACTCTCTTCTGGACTGCTTCAACCCATATAATGTTTTTATTAGCTGGCACATGTGTTGTGTACTGTCCTCGAAGCCTTTGGGTTGTTTCATATAGACTTCTTCTTTTAATAGGCCATTTAGGTAAGCCCCCTTTACATCCATCTGCTGTATCTCCCAGTCCTGGGAAACCACTAATGCTAATATCACCCTGATTGTTTCTAGCCTCACTACCAGTGAGAATGTATCTGTATAATCCATCCCCAGTATCTGTGAGTACCCCTTTGCTACTAAGCACGCCTTGTATTTTTCTAATCTTCCTTCTTTATTATACTTTTGAACGAGGACCCATTTGTTGGCTACTGGCATCCTACCCTTTGGTAAGTTGGTTAGCTTCCATGTCCCCATTCAGTATAATTGATCTATTTCTGCTTTGACAACTTTTTCCCACTCTGGCCATTTGGGTGAGTCACACACCTCCTTCAGCATTCTTGGGTTGTCAGGTAAGGCACTACTTTCATTTAGTGCTGCATACACTAACACTGAGCATTCTATAGGGTTTTCCTCAGGTTCTCCCTCATCAGGGTCTTGTGGTGACTCTGGTAAGTCACCATCTTCGCTATCTGACAGCTCTGGTAGGGGATCGTTGAGCGCCTGGTAGTCCTTGACTGCCCTGGGCCTTTTACTTCTTCTCTGGTGAGTCTCTCTTTCGTCGTCTGTCTGTTTTCGTTTACTGACATGCTCTTGATCTCTTTTAGCTTCATCTCTATTATTCTCAGTATCCTGCGCATCCCTGTCAGCCATGTCCTCGGGCTCTGGCTCCCCCTCGCGCAGCATACCATCTGGCAAGGTGGGTGAAGTGTTTGGTGTACTGACTGGGTCCCTCAGGAAACAAAAATTGTGCGAAGTTTTTATGGATCTGGTGCGGGTGTCATAAAAATGGACAGTGCGTGGGCCATCTAGGAACCCCACGAAGGTGAGTCTGGTGGACTTGACGTCAAGTTTATTGATACTGACACCTTCATTCATTATCCACACAGGACAACTGAATTCCTGGAAGTGGGAGACGTTGGGACGGTGTCCCGTCCATCATTCGTAGGGCGTTGCCCCTTCCAATGCCTGGGTATGGGATTGGTTCCGAACATACACCACATGTGATTGCCTCGGGCCAGAGGAATGCAGGAGCATTTCCTGCAATCCTCATGGTGTGAGCAAGTTCACCCAATGTGTGATTAAAACATTCAGCAATACTGTTCTGTGCTGGTGAGTAAGGTGCAGTGACTTGGAGGTCGACACCAGGTAAGCAATTCATTATTGATGTATTCTTTTCCATTGTCAGCATGCACCACCTTTGTCCACCGTCCCAGTTGGCATTCGAGGTAAGTAAGATATTCTTTCAGTTTGCTTGATGCCTCCCCTTTACTAGCCATAAATTGGACTTTGCAATAACGTGATGCATCATCGATTAGGGACATATACCAGTGCACTCGCCCATTTAGGGCTTCTGTTCATGCTGGACCCCACACGTCGGTGTGGATCATCTCACCCAGTTGTGTTGTTCTCGGCACCAACTTATCTGGAAAAGGTAATCTAGTTTGCTTTGCCTCTATACATGCAGGGCAATCGATAATTGGTGATGGCACCACAGCAAGTCCATCCACCAACCGGTTGCATTGAAGGTGCTGGAGTCCTTTGACTCCAATGTGCCTGAAATGCTGGTGCCAATCGTCCCAGGTATGTGCCTGGTATGCGTGCTCTGCAGGTTCATGCCTGCAGACACATAGTTTGTATGTATATCCCATCATGTATATTAGCTACAGCAAATAGATTTCTGCTTTGATCATATAATTTCATTTGTCCTCCCCCAGAGACAGAGGAGCCACCCTCCTTATCGAGGTGTGTTAATGAAATCAAATTATGTACAGCGTCAGGGGCATATAGTACGTTCTGCAATGTTATGACAGAAGTTCTGTTACCTACTCATGCCTGTAGCATGACTGTCCCAACTCCGTACACTGTAATTTTGTGATCTCTGATACCCCGGATCACTTTTTGTATAGGGACCATCTCCCTAAACATTATCTTATCTTTGCTATGTGTGCCGTACTCCCTGAGTCAGCTACCCACGTGTACCATTCAATGCGCTTGTCTATTCCTTCATATGATACATTGAATGTGCTATTATTAGTATTAGTACTACTACTGCTAGATGTCCAGTTCCCATCTGTGTGTAGTACCTGTTCGTCGTCCTGTGTGTCACACATAGGCAATTCCATGATCGAGGCAAAATTAGCCTGCCTGGGTTTAGCCTTTTTAGGTGACCTGCTGTGCTTTTTCCAGCAGTCATCTTCCATGTGACCTAACTTCTGACAGTAGCCGCATTTGGGTTTCCCCTTATGATGGCACTTGTCAGTAGTGTGATTATCACGTCCACAGATACTACAGGACTTAGTAGGCTCCTTCTGCTTATTATTTACTTTCCTTTGAGTAAATAATGTCTGTTCTTGCAGAGTACCCTGCCTGTGCTTGAATTCATCCACCAACACTGCGGTAAGTTCTTCTACCATGACTGAATCAACTCCTTTGCAAGCTATCTGGCCTGCCATATACGATGTGGTAAACATTGTCCAAGACTCTGGCATATTTAATAATAGAATATCTTTGAATTCATCATCTGGGACTGGTTTCCCCATTGCTGAGAGATCATTTCACATCCGTTTGAGTTTATTAATGTGTATCACAACATTATCACCCTCAGGACACTTAGCATTCAATAATTCTCTCTTTGCTATGAGAGTGGTTTGAATGCCGCGTGTCTGATAAGCCATTTTCAAATTTTCCCACGTCTGTGCCACCGTCTCAGCATGCATGACATGGTCCATTTGTTGGTCATCTATATTTGTCAATATGAGGGTTTGTGCAATAAGATCTTCTTCTTCCCACGCTGCAATCTCAGCACTGTTGGTAGAGTCATCCTCCAGCTTCAGGCAGCTTCCCTCGGCATACTTAAAGACTTTGTGCAGGCATAGAAATTTCTGCATATGAATTTTCCATGCATGCCAATTGTTATCTTTAAGTGTATCTACTTTGTATGATGAGATGGTGCCAAGGTTCTGTACCCTAATACTGGCTCCATTAGCGTTGTTTGTATTTGTTGTTACATTAACAAATTCTTCGGTGACTCCTGACATAGTGACGTGAAGTTTTATTTAGAAAGCGATAGTTCGATAGAGGTTTTGTTTATGGCGACGAGCTGGGGCTCATAACCTGTAGAGTAGTGGCTCGATCGTGGGAGTTATTGATAAGATAATTGTATTGTTCCCTCGCCCTATTGGCTTGGGTATTTATACTGTGTGTGAACAATATTCTAGAATAGTCTACTATAATAGAGAACACTCTGTTACCTTAGAGTGCCTTGTACAGGATGCCAGTATCTACTCCGCGATACCAACAAACACACATGTTCCTTGAGTTGGTCCACACAGACATTTGCGGCCCCTTTCCCACTGTAGAAGTAGAATCTGTAGAATACTTAGTAGTCACTAAGTAAAAACTACAGTAATACTAAAATTGTAAGTGTGCGCTATGTGCTTATGTAATACAGTGGCTATGCAACAGCACACCATTGATCTAATAACTCCAACACCCACTCCAACATTACATGGCAAGCAATATTTCATTGTTTTCATCAACGACTACACGAATGTAATCAGTGTTCATTTGTTGGCAACCAAGGATCAAGCTTATGATGCATGGCTTATGGTCAAGGTGTGCTGGGAGAATAGATTCAATATGAAAATCAGGGCAATACAAATGGATAACAGTGGCGAGTACATGGGAAATGTCTTCACAGGAAGTTTGCTGGAGGCCAGGGTGGAACATCGCAGATCGGTGGCATACACACATCAGCAGAATGGTAAAGCAGAAAGAGGGATATGAACCATTGAAGGACAGGCTTTGGCAGCTCTGAATCAGGCCAACCTCTTGGCAGCTTATTTTGGTGAGGCTGTCTTGATGATCGGCTACCTTTGGAATCTAACTGGCATGCACATTCTGCCAGACCATAAGACTCCCTTCGAAATGCTCTATGGGTATAAACCAGACATTTCTCACCTTCGTGTATTTGGCTCTCGGTGTTTTGCTCGCATTCCACCTGAACGTCATATGAAAAACAGACCTCACTCTTCTCAAGCACTCTTCATGGGGTACCCAGATGGGGTAAAGGGGTGGTGGCTGCGAGACTGCATCACTGGGATGTTCTTTAACAGTAGAGATGTGATCTTCGACAAGGAGTCAGTCATGCACACCAGGGATCTGTCAGAGGGTCATCAATTACCGCAAACCTCAGTCAACCCATCATCTGCTTCATCACTCATACACTCGCCACAGGAGACAGAGCTGTCAAAACTGCCTGAGCAGGTGCAGGTCGCACCACATTGGTCTGGTCGAACTAGGGTGTTGACAGAAAAGGGTAGAGCATTGGCAGAGGACCTTCAATGGATGAAGAGTAGACTTACGACGGTTCAGGAACGTCTTGACCTGGCTCCAGGAATGAGTGAGGGGGTGGATGGTGACTTTAGCAAGGGGATGACAGGCATGGAAGAGAGAGAGGCAGACAAGGAAGGGGTCTTTCCAGAGCACCAGGTTAATCTAATCATCACAGAGCAGTCTCACCTTTCCATCAGGAGTGATAAACAATGAGACCCCAGTCAGTTGGGGTATGACATGTTCATTCCTCCAGCGACGTACAAGGAGGCAATGGATAGAGAGCTAAGGACGATGAGGGAGATGGGGGTGTGGAAGCTGGTGGAGCTGCCACCTGGTCATAAACTCGTGGGAAACTGCTGGGTGTTCGAGTTCAAACTGGTCGACCTAAAGGGGGGGATCAAAGTACAAAGCCCATCTTGTAGCGCAGGGGTTTTCACAGGTACCAGGTGTCGACTTTCATCAAACTTATGTGCTAGTTGTGAGACAGGCATCAGTGAAACTTCTCATAGCACTGGCAGCACGGAACGACTGGGAACTCGACTGCTTCGATGCAAAACGAGCATTCCTTCATGGCAAGCTCACTGAGGAGATCTATATGAAGCAACTGCAGGGATTCAAACAGTACAGTAAGGCTGGAACGCTTCTCATCTGTTTACTCTTGTGCTCCCTCTATGGACTAAAACAAGTGGCATTTGACTGGTATGTCAAGTTATGTGATCTACTCAAGGAACTTGGTTTCTCCAGGTCAGACATTGACCTTGCGGTGTTCATCTTTAACAAAACAGGAGATGATGGACGATGAATCGTGTGTATCATAGCCTGGCATGTTGATGATGGTCTTGGAGGCTGCAACAACAGATACTTTCTTAACTGGGTAAAGGGACAAATAGGTGAATGGTTCAGAATCAGCGACTTGGGCCTGGTTTCATTGTACCTTGGAATCGAAATTGAAAGGAGACAAGAGATGCGTGAAATCTGGATTCACCAGGAGTCGTACATCAATCATATCTGCGAAGAGTATGGACTTAGAGACACAAACCCTGTGTCACTCCCAATGGACCTGAATCACCCTTTTGGACAGGATACGGATATCTATCCTGACATTCCTGACCTCAGTCATGTGTATAGAAAGATTGTAGGGGAGTTGACTTACCTGGCAACATGCAGCTGACCCGACATAGCACAGGCAGTGCAATGCCTAGCTCAGCAATGTGCATGTCCAGAACCATGTCACTTCGCCACTGCAAAATGTCTTGTTCATTATTTGAAGGGAATGAAGTCTCTTTGTATTCACTATGGGAATCCGAATGTTAATCATTCTCCTTACACCTTCAGTGATTCGGATTGGGCAACTTGCTCAGATGATTGTATCTCAGTCACAGGCTATGTGTGGTTCTTTTATGGTGGCCCAATAGCACACGTGTTGAAGAAACAACACACATTAGCCCTCTCATCTACTGAGGCAGAGTACATGGCACTCACGGCATGCATTCAAGAGGGTCTCTGGTTGCAGTCGGTGCTACGATCTCTTCACCAGGTGTATGATTCTCCTTTTGTTGTTCATGCAGATAATACAGGTGTGGTGTCTCTTTCTTCCAGTCCGGTCAACCATTCTCGCATGAAACACATCGATGTTCGCTATCATTTCCTTCGTGAACACATCGCGAGGGGACACTTCACTCTTAGGTGGATCCCAACACATCAAAATGTCGCAGATGTCCTTACAAAGCCACTTGCTCATGCATCCTTTCAGGGTCACCGAACAGGGTTGTCGCTGGTGTCATGCTGAGGGGGTGTGTTGGGACTTGTTAGGCACAGACTCGTGCTACTTCAGATGATGCAGCGTCGACACCCATCACCATCATGTGATATGCACATGCGTAGATATTAGATTCGGATCGTCTCTTCTTCTTCTTTCCTCAGCACATTATCAAACTGCTGAGGTATGTTTACTGTACATTATACAATGGAGGGGACTGACATTCCATGGTAGTGTCTCTGCCTTAGGTCTGTAATGCTGTGTGTAGTGTAGCGCGTTATCAAACCGCTGAGTGTCTCTGCCTTAGCTGTCTACAGTTCTGTGTGGGAGCACTGTTGAGCTAGGCATTGAACTGCCTGAGTGATATCTGGATGGCTACATGTAGCAAGATAGGTGAGCTCCCCAACAACCTTTTGATAGGCATGTGTTAGGTCTGGAATGTCAAGGAAAATGTCTGTATCCTGTCTGAAGGGGTGGTTTGGATCCATGGGAAGTGACACTGGATTGGCCTCTGTCAGTCTGTACTCCTCACAGAGATGCTCAATATATGACTCCTGGTGAATCCATACCTCACGGGTTTCTTGCCATCTTTTGATCTTGATTCCAAGGTATAACAATATGGGTCCTAGGTCACTGATGCCAGAATGCTCCCCAATCCTTCCCTTCACCCAATTGAGGAAATATCTGTTGTTGCATCTGCCTAGTCCATTGTTGATGTGCCAAACAATGATGCAAATTATCCTTTGTCCATCCTCTCCAACCTTGTCCAAGATGAAGACCGCAAGATTGACATCTGATCTGAAGAAACCAATCTCTTCAAGGAGTTTCGAAAGGGTGACATACCAGTCAAATGTGGCTTGCTTCAACCCATAAAGAGAGCACAGAAGTAGGCATGCAAGAAGCACACCCAACCCATTGTGCTGTTTGAACCCCCATGGTTGCTTCATGTAGATTTCCTCTGTAAGTTTGCCGTGGAGGAATGCCCACTTTGCATCGAAGCAGTCCAATTCCCAGTCATTTTGTGCTGCCAGCGCAATTAAGAGCTTAACAGATGCCTGCCTTGCAACTGGTGCATAGGTTGGATGAAAGTCCATGCCTGGTATCTGAGAAAAGCCTTGCATGACGAGGCATGCCTTAAATCTGGACCCTCCCTTAAGGTCGACCAGTTTGAACTCAAACACCCATCGATTTCCCATCAGCTTTTGGCCAAGTGGTGGCTCCACCAACTTCCACACCCCCATCTCTTTCATTGTCCTTAATTCTTTCTCCATCGCCTCTCTCCATCCCGCATTATCTGATCATTTCATCGCCTCTTCATATGTCACAGGAGGTATGCACATGTTGTAGCCAGGCTGACCAGGATCTCGTCATTTGTCACTTCTGATAGAGAGGTGCAATTGTTCCATAATGATCAGATTAACCTGATGCTCTGGAAAGACCTCATTTTCTTCTGCATCCTCCTTTGTATTGACCACCTCCTCATCAGAACCACTATTGCTCACCCCCTCACTTGTCCCCGAAGCCTTTGCCTCCCACCAGTTCCTTATCTTCTGAAGGTTGTCTGCCAGCACCTTGCCCTTTTCTGTCAATATCTGCACATGACCTGACCAATGTGGTTCAATGTTCACCCCCTGCAATGTGGAGGGTATGAGTGGAGGCACCAGGTTAGGTGGCAATAAAGAAGGAGTCATAACTGGTAAGCAACAATCCTCAGACAAGTTCCTAGGCTGCATGACTGACTCTTCATTGAAGATGATGTCCCTGCTATTGAAGAAGGTCCCAGTGGCACAATCGCACAACCGCCACCCCTTCACCCCATCTGGGTATCCCATAAATAGTGCCTTGGAGGAATGTGGACCATTCTTTGCACATGGTTCAGGTGGGATGCGAGAGAAACACTGTGAGCCAAACACCCAAAGGTGAGAAATGTCCAGTTTGTAGCTGTGAAGCATCTCAAAGGGAGTTTTACCATCAGGCAGCATGCATGTGCTGGTCAAATTCCAGAGGTAGCTGATTGTGAGCACAGCTTCACTGAAATAAGCTGCTGAGAGATTGGCTTGATTTAGAGCCACTAGAGCCTGTCCCTTGATGGTGCATATCCCCTGTTCTGCTTTACCATTTTGTTGATGTGCATAGGCAACCGACCTGTGATGTTCAATTCCAGCCTTCACCAGTCCACTCATGAAGAGGTTGCCCATGTTGGAGATTGAATCACCCCAGTGTGATACCTTGTAGCTGCCTACAGGTACTTCAATATATACAGTAGTTGAGTCACTACTGAGGCTGCCTACAGCCCTTTTCTACAGGTTATGAGCCCCACCTAGCACAGAAAATTTTATTGTAGGCAACTCGCAGTCGACTTGTACAGAAGCTACTCAACATTGCTACAAAATATCTCTACTTCACTCAAAAGTAATAGGAATATACTCTATGGAACCTGAGCTTGCAGAAGACAGCTGCAACTGGCACACCTATGGCAGTTGGGTGCTGAAGGCCATCTCTGAAGATGGCTTGATGGGTTACCTAGATGGGTCTGAAACATGACCTACAAATCCGAAGTTACTACAGGAATATGGTGCCACATGGACACCACAAACCAACGAGGAATGAGATGAGTTAGCAGCCTGGCAAGCTGCTGACGACACATGGCAACAACAGACCACTATGGTCCACCATATCATAATATCTGGCATACCTGATTCCATCTTAATGCTATGTATGCATCTGGATACCCTGCACAAAGTGTTCACCTACCTTGAGAACCACTATGGTTCAATTCTGAGACCAGAGACACTAAAGTTTGTTGATGAAGCTGTTCAACAGCATGACCTGCCATTCGAGCAGTATCTGACTGGTGAAAGTGCTCAGAGCACTTGCGACAGTGACAACAAACCAGAAAGCCTACCTAGTGAGGAAGAGAGCTTCCCAGCTATCCCAAATGACTGTGCCAAGATCCTGACTGGGCACCAGGAACCCAAGATGGAGATCATAGACATGCAGCATGTGGAAAGCAACTTACTGGTGAATGCATTTGGGGCAGTCACAAGTGTAAAGTGGCCAGAAGAATATGCAAATGCACCTGAAGCACCTGACAAGAGTAGTCAGCACATACTAGATGGCAAGACCACAGCAAGGGGAGATGAGCACAGCACTGTAGCTGACATGCATGATGCACTCACCTCCATTGGCACAAGTGCAAGGGTTCTGGACTTATCTGAACCCAACTGCAAGGCTATTAAGCTGACAACTGGGTCCATTGATCCAGAAAATGCTCACTGCAAGCATTTCACAATTTTTCCTCCCAAAATATGCTGAAAAAATTGAAGAAAGAGATACTCTTTTATTTTGGCTGTTTTCAAAGAAAAAAGGTGAATATAATGTAATGATTTCTTTGTCTTTTCTGCCAAAAAATATGAATTAATGGTAATGCCCATTAGGTTCTATACTAATGGGTATTAGCATCAACCAATGTTTTTTAGTAAATCATGCAAAGAAAACACAGCATTATTATTGCCTTTTCTCTTTGAAAACATGTGTCAAAAAAGAGTATCTCTTTCTTCAATTTTTTCAGCATTTTTTCTCAAGAAAAATTGTGAAATGCTTGCAGTGGCTCAGAGCATCAAATTCATTTCCCCTGTGGAAAGCAACCATCAAATCGTGAATGAAGTTAGATCAGTCAATGACATACCTGATCCTCCACAACTTCGAAATGACACTGCAAGCATTTCACAATTTTTCTTGCCAAAATATGTTGAAAAAATGGAAAGAAGAGATACTCTTTTATTTGGGCTGTGTTCACAGAAAAAATGCGAATATAATATTTTGTTTTCTTTGTCTTTTCTGTGCAAAAAAATGAATTGATGGTAGTGCTGATTAGCTTCTATGCTAATGGGTATTACCATCAATCAATGTTTTGTGGAAAGTCATGCAAAGAAAAGAAAATATTATTTTTGCCTTTTCTCTTTGACAACAGCTGTCAAAAAAGAGTATCACTTTCTTCAATTTTTTCAGCATGTTTTCTGAAGAAAAATTGTGAAATGCTTGCAGTGTGAATCCCCAACTCTGCAAGGTCTACCAATCAAATGATCATGTGACATGAAAGAGACCTACAGTGACTCAAAAAACTGTCCAGATGTTTGCCACTTTTTCAAAGATTGGCCTGTAACTCTGTCCATACTTATCTATACATCATGAAAAAATAGGGGTAGATAGCCATTGGTCAGGTGATCACGGATGCCAAATATGGTTATGATCATGTGACCCAATCTGTTACAATTAAATCCACAATGGCAAGTACTCATCTGGACAGTTTTTTTGCAGGTGGTTGGAAGTGTGGAGATGGCTGTGGCTGTATTGAATTATGGTGTGGCTGTGCTGAATTTCAACAAATTAATATAACTCTGTTATGAATATACATAAATCAGGTGCAACCTCTGGACATTATGCTCCCTATCCCCCATGAAGCCCATCTCCCCTGAGACTCAGCTAGCTGTGCTGTCTATGCTTCAAGATGGCCAATCTTGTCATCAAATTGCTACCAAACTCCACATTGGTCATTCTACTGTCTCAGAACTTCATTCTAAGGCCATCTCACCCCTTCCCATCAATGCTGGTGGTTGTCCCTCTAAACTTACCAACCATGATCGCCATCATCTTGCTCGCCTAATCACCTCTGGGCAAGCAGATACTGCCACCCAAGTCAAGAAACTTGGTGGGCTTGATGTCAGTACCCAGACCATCAGGAATCACCTCAAGAAGGAGAACCTGAAGGCTGTTGTGAAAGCAAAAAAGCCTCAACTTCAGCCTTGGCATGTGCGACAGCGCTATGCATTTGCACAGAAGTACCAACACTGGACTGAAGAAGACTGGGCAAGGGTTGTTTGGTCTGATGAGACCAAAATCAATCATCTGGGGTCAGATGGGAGGCTTTGGGTGTGGAAAAAGCCAGGGGCTCCTCTTACAAACCAACATGTTCAAGGTACTGTCAAGTTTGGTGGGGGGAGTTTGATGATTTGGGGCTGCATGACAGTGCATGGAGTGGGTCAAATGTGCAGGATTAATGGGAGGATGGATGCAGCACTCTATACCAAAATTATGGGGGACCATCTGTTCCAATCTGTGGAGCAACATGGGATGGATTCCAATAACTTCATCTTTCAACAAGATGGAGATCCCAAGCATACATCAAAATTGGCCAAAAAATGGTTCAGTGATCATGGTGTTGAGCTTCTAGACTGGCCTGCACAGTCACCAGATCTCAATCCCATTGAACACCTTTGGAATCACCTGAAGAAAAGGCTGGGAACCTACCCAGTACCCCCCAAGGGCATAGAGGAGTTTGGAAGAGGATTGAACAGGAATGGAAGGAAATTCCCAGGGATGTGTGCCTTAATTTGATCAACAGTATGCCTAGAAGGGTTGCAGCAGTGCTTAAGGCTAAGGGTGGATACACAAAGTACTAGATATATTATACCCATTGTCATTTGGATACCCTGCAAAAAAACTGTCCAGATGAGTACTTGCCATTGTGGATTTAATTGTAACAGATTGGGTCACATGATCATAACCATATTTGGCATCCATGATCACCTGACCAATGGCTATCTACCCCTATTTTTTCATGATTTATAGATAAGTATGGACAGAGTTACAGGCCAATCTTTGAAAAAGTGGCAAACATCTGGACAGTTTTTTGAGTCACTGTACCTTGAACACAGCATAGCCAAACTGTCACTGCATGTAGCCAAGACAACATGGCCTAGGCCAGAGCATCCTGAGAGAGAGCCAGACTGGTCCTCACAGCTATGAGAGACCGAGTGCCCTCAGCCCGATCAAGATCGTGCCCCCAAAGGATGCCATAGCCGACCTACAGTGACTCCAAAAACCCTTTCCATGTTTGCCCTATTTTCAGTGCATGCAGTGTACTGCCGGACACATGGAGAATCACACTAAGCTTTGGTGGAGTCATAAATAGTACATAGTCCTGGCTGCAATTTGGCTCCTAGGTCATGTAATTTGATTCACACAGTCCGGAGATATGGCCATTTTAAAACAGCATGTCCATGGAAAGGGTTTTTTCACTTTTGAATTGGTAACTAAGATCTTATTCAAAATGTCCAGTAATTGCTATTGTTTGGTGATACAAACAAAGATACATGTGTAAACAATATGTCTGAGTTTAAAAAAAATCAAATACCTCTTTGTTCCCAACCACCATTATGGTCAGACCCCTTTCTCTTACTCAGCAAAGCACCATTCTCTCTTTGCTTGACTCTGGCCATTCTGGTGAAGCTATTGCCAAGCAAATTGGTGTCAGCCCCTCTACTATATCCAAACCTCATTCTAAGAGGCATTCTAGCCTTCCTAAGGCCCTTGGAGGCTGTCCTTCTAAGCTTTCCCCTGCCAATATTCACCATGCTCAACATCTTATTACCTCTGGCAAGGCTGAAAATGCAGTTCAAGTCACCAAAGCCCTTGGAAACATCATCAACCAGCCTCTCTATGCTAATACTGTTTGTCATCACTTGAAAAAATCTGGTATGAAGTCTGTAGTCAAGACCAAACATCCTATTCTCTCAGCCAGACATTGCAAGGCTCACTTGGATTTTGCTTATACCCACAAGGACTGGACTATAGAGGACTGGAAGAGGGTTGTATGGTCTGATGAGACCAAAATTAATTGGCTAGGGTCAGATGGATGCAAGTGGGCTTGGAAAAAGGCTGGGGAGGGACTTAATGATAGGCTGGTACAAGGAACTCTCAAGTTTGGAGGGGGTTCCTTGATGATGTGGGGGTGTATGGCTTGGGATGCTGTTGGTTATGCTACAAAGATTGATGGTAGGATGGATGGGGACCTTTACCTTCAGATTTTGAAGGATGAGCTTCAACAAACATTGGAGCATTATGGTCTCAATCCATCTGATACAATCTTTCAGCAAGACAATGATCCCAAGCATACTTGCAAAAAGGTTAGAGATTGGCTAGAAGAGCAGGAGTTTGGGACCATGGTATGGCCTGCACAGTCTCCTGACCTCAATCCCATTGAACATCTCTGGGGTTGCCTGAAAAGAAGGCTAGCAGGGTATGAAACCCCCCCTAATGGGATTCATGAGCTATGGGAGAGAGTTCAGGTGGAGTGGGAGGGGATTTCAGTGGAGGAGTGTCAGAAACTAATTGAAAGCATGCCTAGAAGGGTTGAGGCAGTGCTTAGAGCAAAAGGTGGATATACCAAGTACTGATAATATCCAAATACCCTTGTAAATTCAAAAGTGAAAAAACCCTTTCCATGGACATGCTGTTTTAAAATGGCCATATCTCCAGACTGTGTGAATCAAATCACATGACCTAGGAGCCAAATTGCAGCCAGGACTATGTACTACTTATGACTCCACCAAAGCCTAGTGTGATTCTCCATGTGTCTGGCAGTACACTGCATGCACTGAAAATAAGGCAAACATGGAAAGAGTTTTTGGAGTCACTGTACATGCAAAAACCCACCTGTGAGGATTCAGGAGATGGGGGTGCATGGACATGCAGAAGCCAGTGAGGGGGACAGCACAAACATCGATTTGACAATGATAAAGGTAGAGATAAGGAGCGGCAGTGTGGAAACCGCTCGAGTGCCACCATACTCACCACATTCAGAAAGGCACACAAAGGAGCCCGATAGGGAGCAGGCTAGCAGCAGCCACAGTGATGCAGATAGCAGGGAGTTCGTCGACTCGCATGGAGCCAGAAAGGCAATGCTGGCTGACAGAGGGTGTCAGCTCACTGCATGTCAGACGAAATGGCTGAATGGCTTACCTGTGCTGCCCGAGCCACCTCCGAATTCCATTTACTCCATTTCCAGAATGGTCAGGGTCACCCATCATCATGGAAGACTCAAACTGAGAGCTGAAAACATCAGCAACACGTGCATGAGGCAAGATGGCCACTGTGCCAAAGTGGTGCCCATGCGCCCACTGCACCCACTCATGACACCATCTGGAACACCATACTGGAAAGCATGGCCACCCGATCGCGATACAAAGCAAAGCATGCCATTACTGGCTGACAGCAAGGGTCAGCACACAGAATGTGAAGCGAAATGGCAGGACAGTCTACCTGCATCGCCCGAGCCACCTCTGGCTGGCATCACGCTCAGTCCTTGACCATACAGGGTCCCCCACCAACATGGAAGACTCAAATTGATAGCTGAAATTGTCAGCAATGTTTGTACGAGGCAAAACACCTACCGTGTCCAAGCAGCCCCCAAGCAGCCCTCTCTAGCTCACTCGACACCCTCAAAACACCTCTGACACCCTATGGGAGGGTTATGGATAATGAAGATAGGCTGTAGCGAAGTCAGGCATGCGAGACAAGTCGAAACGACAGGGTGCATGTACTGGACAGCCTGCATTTTCATGTGGCTGCTCTCACTCCCCTCACTCCCCTCTAAACGGTTCTGGAACACTTCCAATATGTACTGGCGGCAGGGGGTGCCTCCCATATTGACATGGAATAATGTGAATTGGCCGAGAAATCGTCATATAGCCAAACGGCTGCCTCCCAGCAGTGGTAGGAGGCAACACGACATGTGCACCAGAATATATCAAAACGGCTCACCTGGGCTGCCCTAGCTCGCCAAAGGACCTCGCACACCATTCTGGGACCCTCAGGGACCCACCCCGACACAGTAGGATCAAGACAAGATCTAAAAACATCAGAAAATCCGGGCAGAGAGGCTGCAAGCACCTCATGCTACTCAGCATGCCCCTCACCAGAGTAGCATGCCCCTCACCACCTTTCGAAATACCTCTGGAATGTTGCTAACACATACTGGCAGAAGGGGGTGCCTCCTGGATGGATGCAGAATAACAATAAACTCGTTATATTCAATATGGCGGCCTCACGGTCATGGTACAAGGCCAAGGAGTGCATGCACCACACAAGGATTTCCGAAACAGGAAGTTGCCACAATGCAGCATGGCAAACACAACCAAATAACGCTCGTACACCAGGACTCGAAGCTGCAGTTGCAGCAATTATACTTGTTTTATTCCAATATTCGGTATACATTTTTTCTATTGAGTCCTATATTCTTCACCCCTACCTAATCACACAGTGGAGCTTCAGGGGGTGTGTTGGAGATTGAATCACCCCAGTGTGATACCTTAATTTGGTGCAAGTTTCCTGTGATTACATAAGCGCTTAGAGCGCACATAGTACTATCCACAAAAATGGCCATAACTCCCAAACAGCACCAGTGACAGTGATACAAAAGGTATTTGTCAAAAGCTCTCATTGAGTAGATCTAGAATCCAAGTTTGCAAGAGGGTAGATGCATCAGTGGTTGAGATATCATGTGAGCAGTGTTGGGAGAGGAGGAGGGGTAGGGTGCTGACAGTGAAGGGCTGAGCACTATGATACCAAACACAGGGGACCAGTATAGTGAAATGTAGGGAGCACAAAGAAAAAGGAATCAACTCAATAGGTGTTCCTGTTCCCAAGAAATCCTCTAAACTGTCTGTTACCACCTGTGCCTTCTCAAACCTGTCATACCTGGCTTAGGCAACTGGTTATCCAAGAAGTTGGCCTTTGGGCCACTATGACATACCTGCATGACAGCACTTTTTACCTTTTCTGTTTGTTTGTAGTGTTAGTCACTGCCACCATGGTTCTCACCATGTGGGAGATCATAGGTGCTGCACATCACAGCTGGAACCCATGGTGAGAGCTCTGCCACCTTTTGCAGTAACTTGATGGACCTTCTTCTTAACATGTACATGTTTCCTTGTCCATTTGTTTATGCTGTGCTTTGTAGTATAGTTGGCTGTGCTTAGCCCACCTACCCTTCCCCTTATGGTCATAGTGGTGTCACTATGGCTTACATCTTAGATCCACTCCTGTAGTATATAGCACAGCTGAGGATGTTGTTAGTCCTCAGTTTGAATCTACTCTGTGACTCATCCATATTCTTGGATTGGCTGTCTCAGTCTCTCTCAAGGAGTTGTCACCACTGTCTTAGTGGTTGCATGACATTTGAGTCTAATGTATGACAAGTCTTGTTGTGACATAAATCACCCCAGTGGTATACTAGACTTTGGTGCGAGTTTAGGTTGCTTACATAAGCGCTTAGAGCGCACTTAGTAGTATGTTTTCCCACTGTTCCCTCAGCAGTTGAGTCACTACTGAGGGTGAGTTCATATATTCTTCACTAGTATTTACATACTGAAGTCCTGTAGCTGCCTACAGGTATACTAATATCATTAGTAGTTGAGTCACTACTGAGGCTGCCTACAGCTTCCTCTCAACAAGTCTACTATGCATATGGAGTACCCTATGAAGCATCCTCATCTTGAGGTTTGTCTTTGCATAGTTCCACTTGGCTCACCTCTACCTGTCTTAGGCATTTTGGTTCACTGGGTGTAACACTGTCCAAATATGCCTCTATTGACAAAAACAGCTATATGTCTATAATGGTGGCAGCAACTGTGATGCAAAACATACAGTTTGAAAGGCCTTGTCAAGGAGAATCAGAATTCAAATTTATGAGAGGCTTGACATGTTGGTGGTTGAGATATCATGCTCAGAATGTTGGGGGAGAAAGGGTGTATCCAAGCCCAAAATATTCATTAAAAACACATAAAACAGAACAAAAAAGACCCCAAGGTGTTATATGATCCAAATATAGGCCTAGTATGCCCTGTGAGAGTTGCAGGTGCAGTCAAACACCATGGTGGCACTGTGTGACCTTTGTGAGTGGGAGCAGTTGCTCATGTGCACACTAACAAAGGCAAAGTGTACACTTGATTAGTAACCAGGGGGTGCCCCACAAGCCTGGGCCTTCCCCACACTGTGGCTGTGTCATACCTTCCTCCCACTCCGCTTTTTTGATTATGTAAGAAAAATAGCAAACTCATGGGCTTTATTTCTGCCTCACCACACTTCCTCCTTGCATTGTAAACATGCTCTAATGTATCCAAATACATCTGGGACATGTTCCTCCTTAGATAGATACACAAATATGATACAAACTAGGCCATTAAATGGATGTAAATATACATAGGGGTAAAAATGTGAAATCTGTTCCCTATGTTGCAGTTCTTGACATATCATCATGAAAATTTCAGCCCAGGCCCCACTGATATGCTCCTATAATCTCTCAAAGTCACTAATCCACAGAGGCATCTCTTCTTGAGTTATGATCAGATCTCCCCCTCCACCTGCAGACTTGTATCCTGCACCCTGGTGTGAATTCCAATGGCCTGGGAGCAGGGAGGGTGCATGGTATAATGTCCATGCAAAACCATTTGGTGGTTTAGATGACAGATGCAGTGTTAGTTCACTTTTTCACCTGTTTCTTCAGAGGGGAACCACACACACCCCTCATTAATACCTTCTGTTTTAATTCCTGGGGAAGGTGCCTGCAATATATATCTATGCATGTACAAAGTTTCAAAGCCATCCAATAAGTATTGCATGTGCTAGAAGGCAGCCAAGTTGTTTGGACCATGGGAAAGTGGCTCCCCAGAAGTATTCAATGAAGTTCAGTTCACAGTGAAACTTAGGAAGGAAGATACACAGATGGCCAGCTGACTTGATAACTTCCTCAATGAGTGATTGTTGTTCCTGGAAGTCTGGTTGATGGCCAAGCATTTGTTTTGCACAACAATGATCAGATGTGCAGTGGGGTTTGCACTGTGCTCAGAGGTTATCTTGCCATAAACCACATTCAGTAAGGATCTGTTTCATCCCCTTTGGCATGTCTGGAAATTCAGGATGATTCAGTGGAAAGATCATTGACTGTATGATCTTTTTTCCATTGCACATAACCCAGCCATCCTGCATGCATGCTTGTTTACCACCTGGCTTTATATTCATGTGTGATGTAAGAAGTGCATCCTTTGCATATGCAAAATGACCCTGTGAGTTGTCAACCATAAGTAACATCTGATATCCTGGGCCATTGGGATTATTTTTTCCTTCAACTGTTGATGCTCTGCTGGTGAGCAGAGTCCCAAGGCTAATTAAAGACATGAGTACCTGTTTCATGAAGAGCTCTCCTGTCCAATACCCCTCATAGTTCTTCCCATACTCCAATGTCTGGCTTGCCTCCTGCAACCATCCAAATGTTGAACAGATTACATCACTCTGATGCAAGCCATGACCTGCCCCTTTCTTTCATAGTGGCTGCTCCTGGAGCCAACCTTCCCCACCATCATCATTTGCCTGGGCTGTCATTTCATCATGTGCAACAAGCACAAGTTGTGGCCCAACAATGCATTTCTTTGGTAACTTGCACCCAACATCCCCAATAGTGTATTCCACCAGCCATCCTTCATACTTGGCCATTGCAGGAAGAAAGCACTCTTGACAATCTGTGACAACATCTGGCCATTCATAACCATCATAATACAGTGATTTCTTGTACTTCTGGAATTGGAATCCTTCCCATCTCAAAAAATGCCATGCAGTTGCTACTGAAATCCCTTTACTTGGCTTCAGTTGAATGCAGGGAACAGCTCAAGTTCCATGTATTTTTTAAGACCTTGAGGCATCTCAATCTCAGTGATGTGCCTGAGATATTGTGCCACTGCTGTAGGGACCATTTTCTCTTTGCTGAACATGACAAGTTTTTCTGGATTTATGGCCCACTTGTTTGAGTGTAGAAATGATTGTAATTCATCACATATTGCAGGGTCATCATACAGCAAAAAGCACCCTCAAAATGAAACCAGAAGCCCACATGGATCGACCCACTTCCTGGCCCAATGGCACACCATACATCCACCCCATCACTCAGCAAAGCCTTGGCTCTCAGCAGCCTGTTTGGATGCCTCAATGTGATTCTTCTTATTTTGGACCACCATCCACAAGCAACTTTGGATGGCTCATGCCTGGTATGCCTGTAGTCCATGCTGACCAGTATTAAAGACATCCATTTTTGAGCAGATGGCTTTCTCAATATCTTCAAGAGCTGACTCCAGTGCCCTTTCTTGATGCATCTGAGCCTCCTGGTGAGAGGTGCATGCTGGGACTGCAAGTTGACAATGTTTCAGGGGTGAGGTGTATGAGTGCACAGGAAATGATTGTTGCTCCCAAGCTCTTGGCATGCTCAAGCTGTCTGTGTCACTTCCATCAGACTCCAAGTCAGACAGATCAGAGAGGTAACCATTGAAGACATCATCAGTTACCACTCCATCACTGATGGTACTACTGGATTTGGACAGTCCTGGGGCATTGGGTGTGGATGCAGAGCCACATTGATCCATCATTTGTGTCTGTGGTACTCCCCAGTTGAAATGTGAGCACATCATTCCAGCAGAAGCACTAATTTTATGTGAGCTTGCATACACAACTTGTTTGGCAGCAGTGTCATAGACACCTTTGGCACAGCATGGCATCTGTGGTTTCTTTTTCACATGCCTTTTGTTCTTGCCACTGTTTTGTTCATTTTGACAACCCATTATACCCAAGATGCCAATTCATCCCTGCCTTTGTCCATACACTTGCAGGTATGTTCTACAGCCTCTCCGAGGGTGTCAGAGCACTAAGTAGGTCCCATTCCTTTGTGATGCATTGTCCCAAGCTTTGCAAGAGTTCCTCCCCCTCCAGCTCTCAAACCTCCACCTCTGATTCATCTGAACTGATTTCTGATTCATACCTGCCTTCCTCACTGGAAGACTGTGGTAGTGCCTCTAGCTGAGTGTTGACACTCCCATTCTGGTCACATTTGAATGTTTCTGCATCATCGACACAGTCAGTTTTACTGACATTTTCATTTTCAGGTTTGGAATCTGTCAGAAGTTTGATGACCAGTGTAGAGAACACAAAGAAATGGATGGTGAAATGGGATCTAAAGGCTAGTTAGACCCTAGGGACCCTGCTGAAGAGAGGAACTAGTAGAGAAAATAAAATAAGAGAACTAGAAATACTCAGCTGAAAACCTGACAACAACTGCTCAATCCCCCACCACTCTAGGACTTCACTAGAGCTGTCCTGACCTCACTCTCAAGGGCAGAAACAGTAAGAGACTGCCACAGACTGGTCACACCAGCCTGTGCTCTCCAGCCTCTGTAGTGGTGATTGTTGTGTGTCTACTACAAACTTGAGTCCAAGTCCAACAATGCTTACTAATCAGCCACTTGCCTTGCCCTAAGTCCCAGCTCCAAATACAAAATGGGGATCAAGCCCCTTAGATAAATCAAATGAAACCTCAACCTCTCTATCCTCACCCAAAATCCTACTAGGGAGCTCCCTCTCCCTGCATCTGAGGGGGTCTTCGAATCTCAACTGTCCCCAGTCACTTCCCACACCAAGGGACTTAGGTCAAGGGAAGGAGGAGGGGAGGACAGGGCTTTGCCACTTATCCAACATCAAATTGAGGGCTTGGAATGAGGCATGAAGCCTTTTCAAAGGGGTTGAGGGTCACAAGCAGGTTTGTGCTGCTCTTGAAGGACTCAAGGGGAGACTTGAGGGTCTTGAGGGTCTTGGGTGGACTCAATGGGGGCTTGAAAGAAGGCTCAAAGCCTGTTCAAGGGCAGTCAAGGGTCTCATATACCTAAAATGAACTATCAGCCTTGTATGCATAGACTTCATGCACTTGAGGTGCCCACAGTATCTCAAAGTTGTCCTTTAGACAGTTGACCATGAGTAGAATATATATATAACATGAAACAAAGTAAACCTATCCTCCTTTTGAAGGGGGGGTGATGAAGGTGGTAGGTTAGTATCAGCTGTGGTGGTGGTGCTTGGCCAGGCCACCCTCAAGGGCTACTTCAAAGCTTTAAATCAAATACTGTAAAATTTGTCAGTAGTGTATGTACCTCTCACACATAATAGTGCACTCTTGTCCTCATAGCACCCTTAAGGCTAATAGCTCAGCTCATCCAAGCTAATGTATGTACTAAAACAAACTGAACATGAAACAGTGCACCAAATTCCCATTAGCTATCCCCACTATGATCCCTACCTCTCCTTGGGTGGCCAAAGGGTCACTTCAAGACCACTGATCTCCCTGAGGGTTCACTCGAGCCTTGGGCTCATGATTGCAGGCTTCTCTTGCTTATCTACACTTCACATCTCTTGGACCCTCGAAGGGGGTTCATTGACCTTTGATTGTCCTATCGTCATGTAGTAGTGAGTCAAACAAAATAAAACAAAATGAAAAACTTGGGCCTTCAAGCTCAAAAGGCCAGCTCACATCAAAATGTACTGGGGGGGCTTGCTTCCCCACTTCTTCACTCCTTCCTGATATCCTAGAATCTCATAGATACTTGCACCAGGTTTGTGCAAACTGTTGAAGTATAATCAACAAAGGAAAAACAAAAGAAAGCCAGTGAGGGGGGCCTTCAAGCCCTCTGGTAGTCAGCTGGCACTTTGTGGGCACAGCACAGTCATTCTGAGGCTTCATCTTCTTGCTTTGAGGCTTCAACTTGTCACTTTGAAGCCAGATATCCCCCCTTGAAAGTACAACCTGGGTATGGGGTGCTCTTGTCCTCCTCACATCCTCACCCTACCCACCTGATGACCATCCATGAAACACAGGCCCTCAAATGAGAGTAAGGGTACAATGGGACAGAGCTAGGTTGCCCAAATTGAAGTGGAACTCCAGGGAGTGTCTTCTAGAAGAGACCAAGAGTGTTACGCACAGGGATATCTCACCAGCTGAGATCAACTAGTGTTGGCGATGAGGCGAAGTGTGTCGTCGCTCTTGCGATATCTCCTGGGTTGACCTCGAGGGCTTAATAGTTTTACCCCTCCTATGGCCAAGCAAGCAGTTCTGAGGTAGTATTTGTCAGAGAGAAGCTAGCCTGGTTGCAAGGTAGCTAAAAGCTAAGGAATACATCCATGTCCCTATGGGTATATATACTACTCGAGAGTGTTTGGATATGTGTGCGTATACGCATCGAAGACACGTCGCGACACACTCCAAATAAGGGAGATGACTCGAGATGAGTACAGAGGGCATAGGGTATTCCCTAGGAAAGGAAACGAGTCCAAAGAAAGGGATATTGTTATGCGTTCATGTGAAGAACGCGTCGCACGTATCCCATTGTAGTCCATAAAGGGAAAGTGACTCGATGTGGGGAAATATGAAATAGGAAGCGTCGAGTCGCGTCGATCGGAGAAGGCCGATCAAGGGAAGGGGAAGCCATATAAGGGATGGCGTATAGTAAGTGTCTATAAAGGGAAGCATAATTGAGTAAGCGTCATAAGGCATGTCTCAAGTACAAAGGAGAAATAGAAAGAAAGGAAAATGGAGAGTCCACACATGCGAGAGACCAATCGGTTGGGCGAAAAGAGTAAGTGGCGTATCATTACCCCCCTCTCAAGGTCGAAACACTGGAGAGACAGGTAAGAGTTGCCAGGGGGAGCTCGATTTAAGGTCAGGAGCTTGACCGCAATTGTCGGTGGGGAAGATTTAAAGGGGGCCCCCGCACCCAACCAAAGGGTTTGTAGGGGAGCGACGTCTTCGGTGGGGGTAGAGTCGAGGGAGGACAGTTCCCGGAATCGTCCATTTGGAGCCTTGTCCATTACGACAGAGGAGGTGCCCACACCTTTGGCAGTCGTAGCAATGCATTTCCCAGAGGGGGTGGCTCCAATCCAACGCCTTTCATCCCGAGATGACCTTTGGGAGGTCGTCATCGTAAGGGAGGACGAGGAAAGAGGAGGCGGTGTGAGGAGCTGGGAAGGGGTTGCGTGCGTTTACTGCGAAGGGAAGGTTAAGTGTGCGAGCTCCTGCATTAAAGTAGGCGGAGTGAAGGAAATTCCACCAGTCGTCATAGTGGATCTGGCAGCCAATAGATCGTTCGGTAAGGAGAGAGGCGGTATGGTCAAGGAGGACCTTGATGCCTCGTTCTCTTGGGGATCCTGCCAAGTCGTCGGGGACCTCGATCGTCTCCTCACTGGACGAAGACATTTCAGAGCTTGAACATTCCCTTTCGAGGCCATCTGGACTAGCCATTCGAGCTCTTCTCTTGTCCAGTCTTCGTGGTTGAGGACTGTTTGTCCTGCTGAAAGTCCACAATGGCAGACGTAATCCGCTGAAGACAGGAGTTTCCGTTTGTTTTTCTTGGCAAGGAGATTGAGCTCGAGGAGATTGTCGGCCCTTGCACTTATCGCTGTTGAAAGCGAGTGCTGGGTCAACAGCTTGAGCAGAGTAGGGGCGAAAGTCTCGAAAGGGCTGCCAAACTTCTTCTCCAAACATAGTATGCACGAGGTTCATGGTAGCCTTCTGGATGTCTGCGATGTCGTCCACATGGTCGCCGTTGTAGAGGTCCATGTCTGCCTTTCGGGCAACATTTCCCTGGAGACCTTGGGAGACTTCGAATATTTGGGGGATGTGAGAGGCTATGAATTCTGAACCTCAGTAGATCTGAGACAGCATCCATAGGCATTCATGATGTTCGCCTGCTCGCCAGCCAAGTGAGTCCCAGTGCTCGAAGTTTTCGAGCACCTGCAGAACACGGAGGAGCTGTTCTGGCATGGGTACCAAGCTTGTCTTGGCCTCACTGGGGGAGTCGACCTCGTTTGCTGTCTGTCGCTCGGTAAGTTTTGGGGCGACATTTGCAGTGGGTGAGTTAGAGGTCGTGTGGGAAGAGGTTGTCTCTGGATCAGGGGTTTGGGAGATTGGGGAGGAGTTGGCAGGGGAGTTGCAGCTGCAATAGGCTCCGAGAGTGGGGGTCTTGCATGGGAGTAGAAGTGCAGAGGGGTAGGGGGAGGTTTTAAGGATTCGGGTCTTTCACTTAGCCTTGGTGTTGGCGAGCGAACGGACCGTGAATGAGGATCTGGGGTTCGGAACGGGTCCTGGGCTACCAGAGGCGACCTGTGACCAGTATTCCTGAAGACCCCTGAGCATTGGGTCTGTTGAGTCAGAGGATAGGGACGGTAGAGGGGTTTGGGATGGCGAATCGTCAAAGGCATAGTCGTCGGAAAAGGAGATGGGTTCATCGCATGATGGGAGTATGGAGCCATCATCGAAGGAGTAGTGTTCAGAGTTGTGTTCATGAAGAGGAGACATCTGAAAGTGGGAGACAGTGCCGTTTCTGGTAGGAATGGAGGATATCCAGGGCATTATATAGGTTTTCTGGGGGTTCCCAGGTGTTGGATGAATGCTGGTATCCAGTCCATTTGACCAGGTATTGGAAAGTTTGTTGTTTGGCACTCGTTGAGGGCGCAGAGGCACGTCCTTTTACGCGTCCCTTTGTCTTCCTTCAAGAACCGACAACTTGGTGTTTGAGGATGTTCTCGACTTCCCATTCGGGTAAGTCATCGATTAGATCGAGAAGGGGTGGCGTATCGGCTCTTCCATATTCGTCGTTTTCTTCGAATGGGTAAATCCGTGACGTGTGAAATACCAGATGTATTTTCCATGTTTTGGGAAGTTTGAGCTGAACTGCCACCGGTGAGACTACTTTGGTAATCTCAAAGGGGCCAACACATCGGGGTGCCAGCTTGGTGCTCGGAACGTCCCTTTTGAGGGTAGCTGCGTCCAACCAGACCAGCTGTCCTTCTTTGGGGATTGTGTACGTTCCTTTGCTTCTGTCTTGCATGACTTGTTGCACAGCCTTGTGAGAGAGAATCGCTGAATCCCTATTCGCGGCAAGTTGTTGCATCCGATCATCGACCGTCGGCGCATCAGATGATTTTGACATAGAAGGATAGGGCGCTGGGTCATAGCCATAGATCAGCGAATAAGGGGTTTGCTGATGTATGGAATGAACCCTGGAATTGTGCGCAAACTCGGCTTGAGGTAAGTACCGAGCCCATTCTTCTGGTTTGGCGTCACAATACATCCGAAGGTAGGTCTCGACCTCCTGGTTGACACGTTCGCTTTCGCCATTGGTTTGTGGGTGGTAGGCCGTAGAGAGTTTTTGTTGTACGCCCAACGCCTCGTAGAGTTTGGTGGTGAAAGCCGAAGTGAATTGTGGACCCCTATCCGATATTACGGCGTCTGGGATGCCATATCGGGGGTACACATATTGGAGGAAGAGGTCAGCCAGCTCGACAGAGTTGCATGTCTTCTTGCAGGGGATCAGGACTACTCCTTTTGTTAGTCCCTGATCCACGATAGTAAGGATGGAGTCATATCCTTCTGACTCCGGAAGGTCGGTGATGAAGTCCATGGAGATTTGCTTGAATGGGAAGGGGTTTTTTGCCACGTCGTTTGGCACAACCGGAGGCGTGAGAGGGTGAGTGATCACCTTATTGGCTTGACAGCCAGGGCATCCCTTCACGTACTCTCTTACCTGCTTCCACATTCCAGGCCACCATACTTCGTCTTTCATTTTCCACATCATCGCTTTCACTCCAGGGTGACCAGTGGCCACTAGATCATGATTATCCCGGAGGTACTCACGTCGGAGGGGAGGAGGAACGTAGAGTCGACCGTCATGTCGCTTGGTTTGATCGTCCTCCTCGCATACAGTGTCGTTCTTTGTGAGGGTGTCATCTTTCAGCATCGATTCCTTTATTTTGCTGAAGAGTTCGCTAGACACAGCGAATACTCCCCTATCCAATCATCATATGTTGTTGGAAGATTTGTTGACGAGGTTGGATGTTTGGGTGGAAGGAGAGGACGATGAAAGAGTTTGGCTCTTCTTCTGAGCCAGGGGTTTCACAGGTGTAAGTGGGGCTTCTCTTTTCTTTCCATTTTCCTTCAGCTTTGGTGCGGTAGAAGTCGGTTTAGGGGGAGAAAGGGGAGCAGAAGGGGATTTTTCAGCGGAAAACAGGAGTTTCACCCCCCCCTCGAGCCACAACGAATCAGGTAGTACCGTAGTCATTGGGGAAGGGTTGGTGGAATAGTCGGGGCGGCAGGAGAGGGAGTCGGGAATAGTCATTAACTTTCCCAGTTTGTGTGCAAGCTGAATAGGAAAGTCTTGAAGGAAAGCGGCCCATCGAGTCTGCCGTCGAGAAAGTTGCTGTGGTGACCGATAATAAGTGAGGTTTTGATGATCGGTGTACACCATGGTGGGGGCAACTGGGGAGACCAAGTAATGTCTCCATTCCTCGAAGGCCCTAATGATGGCCAAGAGTTCCAGGTCATACACCTGGTAGTTTTGTTCGGCTCCGACAAGCGACTTGGAGAGATAGGCACAGGGATGGAGCTCTCTGTCCTCAAATTGTTGGCAGAGGACAGCTCCAGTTCCCACAGCAGAGCCATCCGTAAAGAGGGTGAATGGCTTCGAGAAGTCAGGAAGTCGGAGGACGGGCTGGGAGCACAGCACTTGTTTAAGCTGCACGAAAGTGTCAGCTTGCTCCAAGTCCCACTTGAACGGGACATTCTTCTTCGAGAGGTGGTGAAGGGGGCAAGCGATTTGCGAGAAGGAGGGGATGAATTGTCGGTAGAAGTTGCAGAAGCCCAAGAACTGTCATAGTTCATGTAGGTTGTTAGGGGCTTTCCATTCTTGAATGGCTGCCAACTTCGTCTCCAAAGGTTTAATTTGTCCTTGTCGAATAAGGAAGCCCAGGAATTCGACTTCGGTCATCTCGAAGGTGCACTTCGAGATCTTTAGTCTCAGTTCCTCCTTGAGGGCGATCGACAAGAACTCCTCGATTCTCTGATAGAGCTCGTCCTTCGTTTTTGCGTGTATTGTCATGTCATCCATAAAGATGACGAGTTTCTTTGAGAACATCATGTCAGCAAAGACCATCTCCATATACCTCTGGAAGGTTGGAGGGGAATTACATTGCCCGAAGAACATGACTGTTGGCTCAAAGAGCCCACAAGGAGTGACGAATGCTCCTTTCCATTTGTCTCCTTCCTTTACCTGGATATTGGTAAATCCCCAGCGAATGTCAAACTTCGCAAAATATGTTGACTCGGCCAGCTGGTCGAGAAGGGATTTTACATCTGGTAAAGGATAGGAATCCTTCATGGTATATTTGTTGAGTTCACAGTAGTCTTGCACCAGCCACTTTTTGCTGTCCTTCTTTCCTACGAAGAACACCGGAGATGCCTGGGGAGACTTGGACTTGCGTATCTTCCCAGCGTTAAGATTTTCCTCCAAGAACTCATTGAGAGACTGTAACTCTTCTCGAGAGAGAGGATAGATCGGTGCTTTCTTCGGTTTGAAGTCGTCAGTGAGGTGGATCTCGTGATCCAGATATGGTCTTCGAGGGGGAAGAGGGGTATTGTCTTCGGAAAAGACCTTGGCGAATTTCTTGTAATGCAGTGGGAGGGCAACCTCTTCTTTCTGGAGAGCTGCTTCGAGCTGTGTTGAAATCGAAGTTTTCTGGAGCATAACAAAGTCTTTGTCATCATAGTCTTCTTCATCAGATGATAGGGAGAGTTGGGCGAGACAAGGGTCTCCGAACCCAATCATCTTTCTCTTCTTCCAATCAAAGATAGGGTTGTACTCGGTCAGGAAAGGCATCCCCAGTAGGACGTCTTCCCTGGATTTTAGCTCCATTTCAAAGGCGTGGATTTTCACCAGCTTGTGAAAGATCCTAGCATTGAAGGTGCAAATATGAGTGACCTGTTGTTTGCTTGGTCCTTCGAAACTTCTTGCTTTCCAGGGGTGTTTGACCCGAGTTTGTTTTAGTCCATACTTCTGGACCATTTTCGGGTGAATGACATTGACTTCAGCGCCACTGTCAATCACTGCGTGGAGTACTGTGTCTTCTCAGTCTACCAGGAACATGGACCTGAACAGAGAGGTGGTCGAAACAGTTTTCGATTGCTCAAAGTCCATATTGGCTACAGAAGTAGTCCTATTAGTCCATGTCCTTCCTGCAGATGAGATTTGAAAGTTCTTAGCTCTGCCCTGCGCAGCATCGGGAGAGCTGTTTAAAAATCCTGCAGAGCGCGAGGATCATTGTGCAAGACTATATGCTCGGTCGTCTTGATGGCAATAGACTCGGCTTCTTCTTCTTCTTGAAGTTCTTGAAGTAATTGACAGATCTTCTTCTGTCGATCTTCTCGATTTGGAGAATGTCCTTCTTTTGGACATTCGGATCTTCGATGACCAACCTCGTTGCATCCCCAACACGTAATCTCTCTGATCCGTGACCGTTGATTGCCTTTCTGGTTCCAGGACTTCTTCGGAGGTCCACCAGAGTTTTGATGGCGATCGACGTCCATTGCATAAGGATCTCGATTAGGTGCGTGGTTGAAATGGGACTTCATAATGTTTTGTCCCAGGATGCATTGGTCTTCTTTCGTTTGTCGACCCGTGAATAGGTGAAGTTGCGAGAGAGCAGTTTGAGCAGCTGACGCAGCTGCGATCCATTCTGCCGGTGTTGTGGGGCAGGAGTTGGTTTTCAGGATCCACTCATTCAGTTCAGGTTTGAGGCCTCTTCCGAAGAAGACTCCAGCCTCAGGGCTCGTCTCAGATAACTTGGCCTTGTTCGAAGCGTTGAGGAAGTCGGTGATGTACTCTTCGAGGGTTCTCGACCCTTGTTGAATCGAAGAGAGTTTAAGTAGTGCCATCTGTGACACATCCCCAACCTTGAACATAAGGTCTAATTTGGCAAGGAACCCCGACCATGAATCGGTGATATAGATTGCATCGAGGAGAAGATTTTTCTTGGCATAGTTCTCTGCCCAGGCTTGGGCCAAACCCTTTGTCATGAACGACAAAGTGAAGCCAATCTTCTGCTCTGCAGATCGATACACATGAGAGTTGATGCCCAGATAGGTTTTGATGGATGTCAACCAAGCATTGTAGGTCGCATGGTTTCCATCATACTCTCGTGGTCGATTCAGGTTTAGTTCCTTGTGCCCTACTCCAGAGTAAGAGTCGTGTTCCTGTCCTTTCTCCTCGGAACCTCCTCCAGAGCCTCTAGGGTCTTTAGGTTTCGATGGGATGGTGAAGTCCACTTTGCTTTTAAATTGGCCATTGTACCAGTCCACCAGTTGGGTGACAGGTACTTCGTCTCGGCCTGCAAATGGTTCTCCCATGTTGATATCTTGATATGCGGGGTGGATTTCTTGAGAATCCAGAAAGTCGGCTCCAAGCGAAGAAGAGTCTTCTTCCTTTTCAGGAGTGATTTGCGATTCTTGTTTCGGGGGAAGGGTTCCTAATCCTAAGGTAGTCGCAAAGACTCCGTAAGGATCTTCAAGGAACGAAGGGGTGCCTCGTTGAGTAGCGCCACTAGCTTTTCTTGTAAGAGCTACGGCCTCCGCTACTGGTGAGGTTTGTTTCGGGGAAGTAGGTGACGCCTCAGTGGTGTAAGGGTGGTATCGGGATGAAGTGGTGGAAGGTTCCCGTTGAAGAGGTAAAGCAGATGTTCCGGAGGGTTTCTCCTTCTGCTTTTGTTCCTTCTTCTTAGGAACAGGGGGTCAGAATTTAGAAGTGGTTGATCCTGTAACAGAGGGTGGTCTCTGAGGATCGGGAGGATTGTCGCCTAAGTGTGAAGACACGTTGGCAACAGAAGGGGTAGATGTTGGATGGGGTGTTGGACAACGGCTGGGGTAGTTCCCACAGTTGTTCCAAGTGTCCGATGTTGAAGTCTTCTAGAGGGCCAGCAGGACCGCCGCAAGGATGTTCCTCGTAGAAGATGAAGAGGTAGTCGATCGATCTACTTCTTCAGGGTTGAAAACTTGAGACTTCGCTAGGGACGATTGTCGACCTAGGAAGACTTCGAAGAGATCTTCGAAGTTCTCGAGAGTTGCATTAAAGTCGCTAGACTAGCTTTTAGCTTTTGTTACACACAGGGGTATCTCACCAGCCGAAATCGACTAGTGTTGGCGATGAGGCGAAGTGCGTTGTCGCTCTTGCGATATCTCCTGGGTTGACCTCGAGGGCTTAATAGTTTTACCCCTCCTATGGCCAAGCAAGCAGTTCTGAGGTAGTATTTGTCAGAGAGAAGCTAGCCTGGTTGCAAGGTAGCTAAAAGCTAAGGAATACATCCATGTCCCTACAGGTATATATACTACTCGAGAGTGTTTGGATATGTGTGCGTATACACATCGAAGACACATCGCGACATGCTCCAAATAAGGGAGATGACTCGAGATGAGTACAGAGGGCATAGGGTATTCCCTAGGAAAGGAAACGAGTCCAAAGAAAGGGATATTGTTACGCTGTAGGGAGAATATCCTCCCTACTAGGATATCTCTTTTATTTCACTGTTTTTACTTACTGATTTGTTTTCTCTTCTTTCTTTTGTTTTTTTACTTCGTGTTTGCACGCATTTGGCTTATGTAAGCCCGTGCGACCACTTCGAGAGCACCTGTACATACTTAGAAAAAATAATAGATGCATTATAGAGACGAAACAGATGGAATTCCAAGCCAGAGTGCTTGGAATGTTATTTCTCCATTCCTGATGTGCTGTACATGTTTTCTTCAGTCTCTCTAGGAATTTTGGGCGCGTTTTTGGTCTTTTCCTCTACTCTTTGACCCCTCTACCAGGCAACTCAAGCCTCCTGGGTCGAACTGAGACCCCCTTCCAACAGGAGACTCTCTAGTCTCCTCCCACACTCCTTTAACATCAATCTTTACAATGCATTCGTGTGAAGAATGCATCACGCGTATCCCATTGTAGTCCATAAAGGGAAAGTGACTCGACGCAGGGAAATATGAAATAGGAAGCGTTGAGTCGTGTCGATTGGAGAAGGCCAATCGAGGGAAGGGGAAGCCATATAAGGGATGGCATATAGTAAGCGTCTATAAAGGGAAGCATAATTGAGTAAGCATCATAAGGCACGTCTCAAGTACAAAGGAGAAATAGAAAGAAAGGAAAACGGAGAGTCCGCATGCGCGAGAGACCAATCGGTTGGGCAAAAAGAGTAAGTGGCATATCAAAGAGTGCTCCACTGGAGTAAACCTGTAACTATACCACCATAAGTGAGATATCCACAAAAGAAATTAAATACTTGAGCCTTCGAGCTTGATGCTCAATATTGAGGGTACTGCTGCTCATAAGTCCCTATAACCAAGCTTCAAGGGGGTCTTGTGCTCATCACTCTCCTCAAAAACTTTGCATGCTGTACAATGACATAACAGTGAGTATGAACATCTAAGAGGAACATAAAAAAAACATGTAGGTGACACTTGGCTCTGGGCTTGCTTCAGCTTGATCCCCAGCTTTGTGGTCTCAAATATTGATGTAGAACTCCATAAAGCCTAGGATACAGGAACCATAAGTCCACTGTACACAAATGAGAGTTGGAATACAAGCAAATGGGCCCATAGTTTGAGTGAGGGCCTGCTCACAACCTTCAAGCCACTCTCCTTCAAAGCAGGGAGGTGCCTGCTTCCTCATACATGGCATCTGGGTTGTCCTAATACTTAAAGCCATCTTCTCAGTTGGTTTGTGAGTGCTGGAAGTCACCACAAACTTGAGAATAGGACTCCACCCACTAGATTGGGGAGTCTGGACCTGTAGTGTCAGTATTTCACCTGTAGAACACTGTACCTTATCACCATATACCTCATAGCCTTTAAATAAGCAGTTCACAGACTTGGGAAATGAACCAGCATAGATATTCATTGCTGCATCATTGTGGGCATGGGATGTGAGTGAACATGTGGCCTTGACATGTAGCAACATGGTGCAGAGCTGCATAGTGAGCTGACTAAGTGCACTCAGACTTGTAGCACAAGTCTCTACTCCAAGACTTGGAATCTGTCCCTGCTGCAAATACATCAATAAAACTGTTGCACCACTTGACCTACCATTGCATTGAGTTATCCAAAACCCAGGTATGAGGTCCATTATCCTCCAACTGATCACTTTTAGGGCTTTTCTTCATGTTTTCTCCTCTGGTGGCTTCCTTTGAGCCACCACCCTCAATCACCTCTCAACCTCAACCTTCAACTCATTTCCTTCGACTTTGACATTTCCTGCTTGCTCTGAGACCTCATACAGGTCTTCCTTTGGTTCTGGTAGGGGCTTCTGGGCTTTGAGGGCACATGCCACTGCCTCAACTGGTCACTCATCCACATTGGCTCATCTTGGGCCTCTCAGGGTTTGTTGAGGGGGTTCTGGGATGGAATCTCAGTGTGGGGCAAAGTGAGAGAATGGGAATGCTCAGTTTGGGGAACTAGTGAGTCTCCCAATACTTCTGTTGCTTTGAGCTCAACTGATACCCTCATCTCTAGCAACTCTCCTTTGCTTTCCTCCTTCAATTTCTCTCATAGATGACCTCCCTGTAGCTCAACCATTAGTGACTGCCCTGCAATATATGAAGTGACCTGTTTGTGTTCAATGCCAGACTCATGTTGACCTTCAACAAGGGGTGAGCAGCTCAGCTCTGCTGCAGCTACCTCAATACCATCCACTTCAAGCACCTGACCTCTTGAGTGACCTTCCAGTGCCTTTGGGAGCTTCAAAGAGTCCTGAAAATTGTGAGTTAGTGAGAAATCTTCAAGCAAGGTAGAACACAAAAACTGCAAGGCTCTCGAGCCTTGCCTCACTGGTCTCTCCCTCTCACTGCATTCCTCCCAAGCCATTGTGGGTCTCAACTCTTGCTCCCTGGCTTTGTACTCAGCCTCTCGAGCCCTCTGCTGGTCCCTTGCCATGTGTGCTGCCCTCAACTCCCAGTAATATCCCTTCTCAAGCAACCTCTCTGCCTCTTGAGTGACCTGGCATGTGGGCCATGCATCATCTGCATGCCATCTTTGATCATTCCACTCAAGCCTTCAAACAATCTTGCCTCAAAACTCTTGATCCAACCCTTCAAGATATAGGTCATCCTTCTTGATGCTTGACAGTTGGTTCATGACTTGAAGGTGTGTTGCAACCTTGGTAAAACATAACTGGTAATTGAGTAAAGCATCAAATGAGTCAATCTTAACCTTCTTTTGCTCATCCACTAGGTCATAGAGGTCATACTTTGAATACTGAGCTGGGGGAAACCTGGAAAGTGAGTGGAGTTGAGATGCATCTGTAATGAAGTCAGCCCAATCTCTCTCAGCATAAAGTAACCTTCTCCATTGCTCAAACTTGTCAATGCCAAGGTACCAAATGGCCCATCAAGCCCAATTGCAATCTTTGAAGCAGCTGGCTTCCATGCAGCAATATCCAAACATCCTTGAGGTACCATTAAGTCATCTGGATGCCCCAAGAACCTTGGAGCATCTTCATCACTCCCTCAAGGCATTCCTTCAAGGGGCCAAGGAGCACTTTGCAGGTGTTCTACAGTGAGTTGGCTTTTGAAGCTTGACCTTGACCTTGACCCTTGAAACCTATCTTCACACCTTGACTGACTCTTGTAACTCTTGTAGTCCCTGTAGTAATTCATGATAAGTAAATTAAAAGAAGAAGAATGATGTAGCTGATCCAGAAGATCAATTCTTGCAACTTGGCTTCTCTCATTTTGCTTCAAGGGTTGCTTCAGTGCCTTGAAACTGTCTAGAACTCATTCCTGAAACTTCTAAACTGTAGATTAACTTCTAAATATGAAAATATGGATACTTAGCTTGGTTCCTAGTCACACCAAACTGTCAGTAGAGATGTCCTCTTCTCCAAGGGGGCAGAGTCCCCTCCAGGTGGGCTCCAGATGTAGAGAACACAAAGAAATGGATGGTGAAATGGGATCTAAAGGCTAGTTAGACCTTAGGGACCCTGCTGAAGAGAGGAACTAGTAGAGAAAATAAAATAAAAGAACTAGAAACACTCAGCTGAAAACCTGACAACAACTGCTCAATCCCCCACCTGTAAGGGTTGGGTACTTTTCATCTCAAGATCATGCTAGCAAACTGTACCATATGGTATTCACAGAGATATGATACATAGAGACAAAAAGATTGTCCTTATAAAATTGTGAAAGAAAGTATATATACTATGAGCTGCCAGGCATGTGATACCAGGGTACCACATGCCTGTGATTGATAACAGACACCATACATAGCGTACCCCTAACACCCTCCCCCTGTAGAGCCTGTAATGGCTGGGAAACAAAAAGAAAAAAGAGAAGAAAGAGAAACAGACAAGTATATACAAGTGAGGTGTTGAATCTCACAAACCACTGATGAGGGTTATGCCTCAAAATGTGATTTATGTCTATGCACAAGGGGGTTGAAACCTTTGCATGGTGTGACCAGTTTCTTATTGGAGGGTTGGACCTCTGAGAGGGGACTACCCATGAGACTACATCAGTCTTGAGTCATCCTCCATCTCTCCCTCCTCAAGGGTATTAGCAGGGATCAGGAGGACCCCTCCTGCATCATTACCTTCCCCTCTAGCACAGTGGGGAAGGTCATAGAGAGCTGCTGATTTGGCAAACTCTCTGAGTATGAACAGATCTCTCTCTTTGATGAGGTGTGCCTCATAGGGCATGATACTTTTGGGGGGAACCCCCAACATGTGAGCCTGGAGGTCAATCCACTCCAATGAGTGGTGTTCACCCATGGGAAGCAGCTCATTCAAGGCAGCCCTCATCTGATCAATGATTGCCTTGGTGTTGGGGTCTTTATCCCCTCTATTGCTAATTATTTGGGCAACATACTTGTTGCCTGCCCTTTGTGCCCACTTAAGGGCATTATTGGCATTGTGAAATGTGATGCCATTGGCTGCCAGGTATGCAGTGACATCAGCCATAGTGGCTGCACAGGAGAATCCCCCTTCCCAAGGGGCAGGGGAACCAATGGTGGGGGTGACCTCAGCCCACTCCAGAAGGGCCCTATACTGACCCTTTACTGTGAGGAGTCAGATCAACTTGCAGAGCCAGACATTCCAATCATGGTCTCTTTGAGAGACCAGTGCTAGTCACTTGTAGAGGAGGAATCCTTGCTCATCTTGTCATGATGGAGGATTAACCTCTGCCTCATCATCATCAGGGCATGAGCTGAAGCCCAAGGCTCCAGGGAACATTCTTGAGAGCTTGGAACTCTCATCATAATTATCAGATTGATTCTGATATTGATGGATGAATTTCACCCAGTCATCAACTGGGGTGTAAATGGATGGAGCCCCCTGCAGAAGCTTGGGGACAGCCCCTCTTGTCCTTTTTCCAGAGGGGTGGGCCCCTCCTCATGGTCAAGATGACTCTGGAGGTCTCTGATACTGATTGGGGGCAGATCCCCCTGATGGCTGTGCTGCAACACAGTGTGTGAGTGGCACAATGGGTCTTGGTTCCTCTGCAGCTGCTGCAGAGGGAATGGGAGGAGCATCTGCAATCTGTCCTTGTAGAGTCAGCCTTCCACTGACAGTTTTGATTCTGGAGGTTCCACCCTCCCTTGCCTGTGCATGAGACACTCTCTCCTTATCTCAGAGTGCTTCTCTTTACTGATGTGCCTTTTGGGAGGCCCAAGCAGGTGGCCTCCATTCCTTCAGCACAAGGTCCATGACCTCATTCATCTCCAACCTGCAACTCTTCCACAGGTTGATATATGTTACTAGATCCTGTGCCTTGTGGATGCAGGGAGCCTTATCCTCAGGCTCTTCATATGCTATTGCATATAATTTGTGGATATCCTCCATAGTGTTGTAAAGGATGATGGGGCCCATCATGTCCCTCTCCCATCAGATTGCCTGACCCACTGATTGCTTGTGGGTTGGAACAGGAGGGGGGACCCCTTTGTTCATATTTCTGATGACCTTGCTGATCATCTTGTTGCCATAGGCATACAGGTTGTTGTTGATCCTCATAAAGAAGATTGACCTAATGCCATCATTGCCTTGTCCAAGGCAATGTACTCTGTATGGGAACTCAGTCCCATTGAAATCAGGGAACATAGTTCCCTGGACAATGTTTGGCTTGTTGATGGTCATAGGAACATCAGCATAGAGGTTGCCAGGTGTAATTTCATCCTCCATAGGAGGACAGGCAGGTTCTACCTGCAGGGGCAAGGGTTGCCTTTGCTTCCCTTTGAGATCTGCAGGCTGTTCAACCTGTGATGAGAGTACAGCAAGTGTTACCTGTGCCCTCCCCCTCAAAGAGAAGGAGGTGTATGTGTTTGGCAGGGGCACATCCTGCATGGATGAGGAAGTACCAATGCCAGGTTGGTTATGGTGGGGTTCACCACTGAGGGAGGCAATTCAAGCACACTCAAAATCACAAGCAAACTGCTCATCTGAAGTGACAGGGGGTGGGGGAGGGACAGAAGGGGGGACAGCTGAGTGGGGAGCATCTCCCAGTTTCTTGCAAAGATCCTTGATCTCCACTTGGAGGTCATCATTGACCTCCCAGGCTTTGGCCAACTTTCTTTCATAGGACCAAACTTGACAATGAAACTTGTCATATGACATATGTCATATAAGGCTGTCTGTGAGGTTGGCCAACTGGCTCATGGAGGACATAATGCCATCCTCATTAAGGGCTACTGGTAGCCCATAGTGTTGTGCATATGAGTCACACTCTGAACATGCACCATGATGGTGCAGGAATGGCATGGTGGCACCAGAGTCAGTAGATTTTGACAAAATGAGATGGCAACTGCCATCAATGGAGTTACACAAATCTCAGCAACTACCAGTCACTACCTTTGGCAAAAGCTGCAGCAACTACCATATCACACTTGAGGGTGCTTATCTAATGCTTGTCAGAGCTGAGCTGGTGTCAGAGTTTGAATATTGGCAGGTGGTTATGCAGCACAGCCACACTGGGAAAAAGTTGGGTCAGAAGGCTATGGGAAGGTTTATTTTTGGATTGGCAGATTAAACCTTAACTAGCACAGCCACATAGGGGTGGGAATTTCACTGCCACAATGTTGGGTAATTGCACTGCCACCTGGGGTGGGAAATTGCACTCCCCACAGTCTGGCAGGTGCCAATGAAAATGTGACCAATGCTGGGATTGAACCCAAGAACTCATTGGTAAACACTACCATTGTAACCACTACACTATTTGGCTTATTAGAATTGTAGGCACTTAGTCCATTACCACAACCAATTGCTTATGTAATCCAAAAAGCGGACTACATACCCTGGTTTTCTGCTTCACCACACTTGTTCCCTGGGTTGTATGATATTCTAATTCATTCCAATGTAATGTGGGCATGATATTTGTTATATCTGTACATAATTTTGTCCCAATTTAGTGCCCAACATGGCTGTGCATATAAATAGGGGTAAAAATGCGAATTATGTTCCCAATTGTGCACTTCTGGACATATCACAATGAAAAATTAACCCCAGCCTGCCCTAGTAAATATGTACAACATATATCAGTCACAGATTGTCAGGATCAGCCAATCCAGAGATATGATTAGATCTCCTCCCCAATGTATGTGCTGGGGAATTAAATCATCCCTCCTGCTGGAATTTCTGGTGCATGGGGATGATGAAGGGTACATAGTACAATGTCCCTGCAAAAGGATCTGACAGGTTTACTTGCAGGATGTGGTCAGACACTGTATTTATGGAATTTTATTGATGTGGCCACCAGTGGCCTCCTTCCAAGATGATAATTAATTCAACACCTGGGGAAGGTGACTAGGCATATTGTCTACCAATCTACCAAGTTTCAGCCTGATCCAATAAGTATTGAAGGAGCAGGAAGCAAGCTGAGGTTTTTGGAGCATGGGAAAGTGGGTGAAGATTTTAGGAGACTTGGAAAGCATGTCAAAAACTTGTAATAGCACACCACACAATGGAGTGATTGAAAAAATAAGTACATAGCTGGATTCCTACTTTGATTCTGCACTGTCCATGATCATTTTTGCATCACCAAACCAGCCCAGTGTGTTTGGGATTATTCTCCTACAGATCTTGTGCAGTCTTTGCAGTTTATTGCACATGCAATGCACATCAACTGGTTTGCACTTTTGTGGAAATATAGCTATCATATTATGGTAAAAGTTTGTCTGGAGTTGATTCAGGAGTGCTCCTACATACATTCTACAAACTATCTTAGCTGCAGAGCCATTCTGTGGTGTGTTATTACAAGTCTCTTACATCTTCACCCACTTTCCCATGCTCCAAAAACCTCAGCTTGCTTCCTGCTCCTTCAATACTTATTGGATCAGGCTGAAACTTGGTAGATTGGTAGACAATATGCCTAGTCACCTTCCCCAGGTGTTAAATTAATTATCATCTTGAAAGGAGACCACTGGGAGCCACATCAATAAAATTCCATATATACAGTGTCTGACCACATCCTGCAAGTAAACCTGTGAAATCCTTTTGCACAGATATTGTTCTATGTACCCTCCATCATCCCCATGCACCAGAAATCCCAGCAGGAGGGTGGATCTAATTCCCCAGCACATACATTGGGGAGGAGGAGATCTAATCATATCTCTGGATTGGATGATCCTGATACTCTGTGCTTGATATATGTTCTAGATATATACTAGGGCAAGCTGGGATTGAATTTTCATTTTGATATGTTGAGAACTGCACAATTAGGAACATAATTCGCATTTTTACCCCTATTTATATGTACAGCCATGTTAGGCACTAAATTGGGACAAAATTATGTACAGATATAACAAATATCATGCCCACATTACAGTGGAATGAAGTAGAATATCATACAACCCAACAAACAGGTGTGGTGAAGCAAAAACCCAGGGTATGTAGTCTACTTTTTTGATTACATCAGCATACTGGCAGGTGGAGTGGCTGTGCAAAAAACAAAGACTCTCGAAAATTTTAGTATTTCATTAATAGAGTGTTTCAGAGTTGAAATAAAACTTCAAAATTTCACCCATCATTGCCACACCATGCAGCAACATTCAAACTCTGCAGTGGTGTGCAGTACTAGTGTTACTACAGCATTAAGCCCCTTCTTATATGAACCTCCATGACTGATCCCACCCTGATAGGTGCCTCTGGACAGGCAAATCAACTGTTCTTGTCATCGTCCACCTGTGGTTGTGGTTGGGGCTGTGGGAGCACAGGTGCAACTCCTGCAGAAAAGATCCCCAAGATACAATGGGATGATAAGGACCTGAATATTCGCACGTGTACCACCCAGCTCATCAGTTGGTGTAAAACATATCCTGATACTTGCATAAAGCTCTTCTTGGATTCTCATCAGGAAGTGGCAATGAGGGGTGGCAATGTTAGCAAATGAGTGTGCAGAAGGAGGTCTATTACCAGCAAGTTGCAGAGGCCATTTTTATGCATGACCATGACACACATCAGACATTTGTACTCTCAGTATCCTTCTCTGTTTATCAAACTAATCAAGAACCACTTTCAATTGTAAGTTTTCATTTGTGTTGTGAGACAGGATTGCAACATGATTATTTCTAAACTTATGGCTAATCAGCCACTTCAGGCTCCATAAGAAGTACAATGAAGCAAACAAGTCACTTGGTACCATGGGGGCAGGTCTTACCACTGCCAAATTGCAGGAACGCCTGGAGATGAAGAAACTACTTGGTAAGTAGTTGTGCTGGCTTATCAACAATCATGCTAACGAGTTACTTAGACAAAATTGTTACAAACTTCCCCTGGTGGGAAGACCTCCATGGCTTCTGGAGGACAAACCCATCCTATAACAGAGTGTTCAGCACTGCTGATCCTGGGCAAGACTTTGCTGTGAGTGCACAACAATATTTCTCTGGGCAGCAAGGCACTACTGTTTCAAAATCTTTGCTGATAGTGGGTGATGGTTGGGCCTCCAGTAAGCCATCCCCTGTGATTGGAGATGATGGTCTGGAGGGGGAAGAGGGGGAAGTAGGAGAAGACATCGAGGAGGGGGATCTCCATGGAGATGATATGATGAGTTTTTCTGGGGAAGTGCTTGATGCAAATATCAATCTGCAGCTTCAGTTCATGCATCACTTGCACACCACCATTTTTGGCTGCCACTCCTATCAGTCCTCCCCTCTCCACTTATTCCACAGCCAGTACTTTGTCCACTCCCTCCCCCTTTGTACCCAGTGTTCAATCAGTTCTGGTTGACACTAACACTCTGCCAACTGCTGGCATGCTCAACACTTTATCATCACATGCACAGCGAGCAAGCACTGGTACTGGCATCAGCATGGGTAGGGAGGACAAGGGAAAGTCCCCCACAGGTGTCAATTCTACTTCTCTCAGTGTGCCATCTTGGGTGCCTTCTAGCTCAGGGTCCTCAGCAGCATGCAAGCAATCTAGGGATGTCACTTCTGGATTTTTGCAAAGCTCACTGAAACATCTGACTCACTTGTTCATCAAATTCAGGATTCTGCTGAAGCCAACTCTCAGACCAAATGGCTGAAGATACAAGTGCTGGTTGTTGCAAAAGAGTTGAAGGCTCATGACAAGAATGCTCAGCATGAGCATGACCTCAAGGTGAAGATCATGGAGAATGACCACAAGTTGTCGATGGCAGGTGAGAAGATGAAGAAACTGCAGCTGGAATTAGAGTTGGAAAGGGTGAGGCTTGCCCAATTGCAAGCAGAGAGAAATCCCAGCCCTGCTGGTGATGGAGAGTAAAGATGGCATGTACATATTTTCCCCTTTCTTTTTCCACTGGTTCTGTCATTGTATCACCCATGTCTGTTCTGTTGTGCCCTGTTGTGTAGTCATGTATGAGTATCATTCATGTGTGGATCAGGCTCGAAATATATGCATGTATCGATTGCATGTGATCATTTGGTACAGAAAAATTTACACTACATTTTCGAGCCTGTGGAACAAACATTCCACCAGGTGCCTATGGAATATCTGACCTGGGGATGCTATAAAATCCTCATCATCTCACTCATGAACCAGAGAAACCCCCCATGTCACTGCCTCTTCCATATATTCAATGTTAGAGCTTACCACACCAAGATCTTCTTTGATTTCAAGTATCATATTATGAAGGATAAGGCAGCACTGCATCCACATGTTCACAAAGTCAAGATCCCACTAGTTTTGAATCTGGAAATGCATTTCTCATAAGGATTGAAATCAACCCTTCAGAGAGCCAAAGAAGTGTTCAGAGCAGATGCATATCTGTAGAACACACAGTCTCAATGTTTCAGGGAGTAAGGATAATTTACTTACCTTTGATAGATACTGATTGAAGATCTTCTGTGAATTGGGCATCAATTCTGTGCTTGAGTGCTTGAAAGGGATGACACACCATGGGAGTGATGGGTATGCAGAATTGGCCCAGATCCATTCATCAGCTCTGAGAAATGTCTCCAGATGATGATATATACAGCTGCATGAGAACATGTTGGAGTTGTGAAGACTTCCAGGGACTCCAATCACATAGTTGACAATCTGGAGGTTATGGGGAAGGATGATAACCTTCACCAAGTCAGTACATCACACCTGAGCTGTAGAGTGGTACATACCTGGGCAGAGAGTGAATACCATGATTTACAATCAAAAAACCCCTTGCCATGCCAACCTGGCTTTTGAAAAAGATTGATAGGTGACCCATCGACACATAAAAACCCCCCCTCCATCCTAGACAGCTATGGCTTTCAACCCAATTCTTTGCTCAGTCCCTTTCCTCCTGATCCTCCAGTTCCATTGGGTCAAAGTGGATAACATCGTTGTGATGTTGGAGAAGTGTGACCATGACTCTTTGATAGCAATTATAGATGGTTCCTATGGAGACACCTGCCCACTCAGTGACATCCTCTGTTGCTGCACCATTCCCATAGTGGCTGACTCCATTCAAAAAGATTGTGAGCTGTACAGGCACAGGGAGCTGAGGATTGTTCAAGTTGTTGCTGAAAAGCTGGGTGATCCTCTAGTTTTTTGACAAGGTAGGCAAAGACATCAGGATCAACATGAAGTTTATGACAAATTTCTTAAGGTCATTGTTCAAGGTCCATTCTTCAAGTAGCTGAAGCTGTGGAGCACTTTTGTTGGTAGTCAAAAATGCGAAAACTGATTAGGAAATCCCCAGTAGAACACTAATGAAAACACTACACTTAGATGGCAGTCAAAAAAGTGGAATTTACTACACTTCTGGTAAGCAAAAGTGTACACACCACCACACTAATGAAATGCTAATAAACACTACACTCAGTTGGTAGTCAAAAAAGCAGACTTCACTACACTTTTGGTAATCAAAAGTGTACACAACACAACTCTAATGAAACACTAGCAAACACTACACTTAGTTGGTAGTCAAAAAAGCGGAGTTTACTACACTTCTGGTAATCAAAATTATACACAGCACAACACTAATGAAATACTAATAAACACTACATATAGTTGGTAGTCAAAAATGCGGACTTTACTACACTCTTGGTAATCAAAATTGTACACACCTCAACACCAATGAAACATTAATAAACAGTACACTTAGTTGGTAGTCAAAAAAGCAGACTTTACTACACTTTTGATAATCAAAACTGCACACACCATGACACTAATGAAACACTACCAAACCTACACTTAGTTGGTAGTCAAAAATGCAGACTTTATGCTTTTGGTAATCAAAATTGTACACCACCACAACACTAATGAAACACTACCAAACACTACAAATATTAGTTGGTAGTCAAACAAGTGGACTTTACTACATGTTTGGTAATCAAAAGTGTACTCACCACAGCACTAATTAACCACTACCACACACTACACTTAGTTGGTAGTCAAAATGCAGACTTTACTACACACTTTTGTAATCAAATTGTACACACTGTAACACTAATGAAATACTAATAAACACTACATATAGTTGGTAGTCAAAATGCGGACTTTACTACACTTTTGGTAATCAAGTGTGTGCACACCACAACACTAAGGAAACACTTCCAACATTACACTTGGTTGGTAGTCAAAAAAGCAGACTTTTACTACACTTTTGATAATCAAAAGTGTACACACCACAACACTAATGAAATATCAATAAACACTACACTTAGTAGGTAGTCAAGAATGCAGACTTTTACAACACTTTTGGCAATCAAAAGTGTACACACCCCTTCACTAATCAAACACTAATAAACACTACTCACATCTTAGATAGTCAGAGATGTGAAGTTTACAACACCTTTGGTAACCAACAGTGTACACATCACTTCACTAATCAAACACTAATAAACACTGAACTCATTAGGTAGTCAAAAATGCAAAGTTTACTACACTTCACTAATTAAACCCTAATAAACACTGCACATCTTGGGCAGTCAAAAATGCAAAGTTATTACAGTGTTGGTAATCAACAGTACACACCACACTTCACTAATCACACACTCATAGATACTACACTTTTGGTAATCAAAAGTGTACCCAACACTTCACTAATCAAAAACTATAAACATTACACTTGGTTGGTAGTCAAAAAAGCAGACTTTGCTACACTTTTGGTAATCAAAAATGTGCACAACACAACAATAATGAAACACTAGTCAACACTACCACACATTTGCTAATCAACTGCATTACACATTTGTTTGTCAGCACTTCTGCACATTTGCTAGTCAAGTACACTCCACTTTGGGTAGTCAACCCTACTGCACATTTGCTAATCAAGTAAACTACACCATTGATATCCAATGCTAGTATGCTTTTGCTAATCAACTACACTACAATTTTGTTAGACATTGCTACCACACATTTGCCAATCAACATTCTTGTTTGTCAACACTGCTACTGCACATTTGATAGTCAAGTACACCACACCTCTGATAGCCAACACTACCATGCATTTGTTAAATAACCACACCACACTTCTGGCAGTCAACATGACCACACACTCACTAATTCAACTACACTACATTTTTGCTTGTCAACACTACCACACATTTGCTAATCAATTTCACTACACTTTGGTAGTTGATACCCTATACTTTGGTCTCCAACAAAGTGGGGTGCTATACATTTGCTAATCAATTACACTTCACTTTTGGTAGTCCAGAATGCAGACACTACTATCATTTGCTAATCAAGTACCTGTCTATATTCCCTAATTACAGCAGTTTTCAAAGCTTTGTGGAAAGTGCATCATGATTTTTCAGTCACTGGAAGCAGCCAGGTGAGGACCCTGTGAGCACCTGAGCCTGTAAGTGCATGAGAGATATTCTGTTACCTTCCCCCCATGCTGCCTTGTACTGTGTCCGGGGACCTAAAATCCTGTATACCCATTCTCTATCATGACAGATACAGTATCAAGCACATTTGTGCCATTCTTGGTGTCAAGAAGACTCTCATCTACAAAACTCTGGTCTTGTATGCAAACTATGGTGTCATTTTCAACCCTCATACATATTCCCATGCCACTGGGTGACATTGTGTCCTCAATTCTATATATTTGAATGGATAACACTTCTTCTCTGAGACTGTATAGTGATCTTGGCCATGCTTGTCAAGTACACCCTGTAAGAAGTCAAGGTAGTTATTGTCCCTGAGCAGAAAGGAAAGCTCCTTCATTTTCACAGATTTCACTTCCTTTGGTACAGAAGTCTTTCCCTTTGTCTTTGACTTTGACTGGAATAGACAGTGAGAGTGACTGTGAAGGCATATTGCTTCTCCAACTCACCACTACAACAAGGTGAGGGCAATGACATGGGTGGTGGGACCAGTAAAAAAAAAACTGTCAAGAGCTTCTCACACTCAGGTGCTCATGGGGTCCTCAACCAGCTGCTTCCAGCAACTGAAAAGTCATGACATGCTTTCTGCAAAGCTTTGAAAACTGCTGTAAATATGTTATACTTCTGGTAATTATTTGAGAGTGTGAGTGGGTGTTTGGAGTGGTGGGAGAGTACTAGGGGGAAGCATGGGGTGATCAGACAGGTCAGACTACACAGTGGGTGAGGATGGGGGAGGGTGGGGACCCCCTGAGGCTGGCATGGGACATATACCATGTGCTGGTGGGATGTCCCACCATAGCCTCTGAGGCTGCCATGGGACATCTCATTTGCCAGTGGGATTTCCCACCATAGCCTCTGAGGCTGCCATGGGACATCTCATTTGCCAGTGGGATTTCCCACCATAGCCTGTGAGGCCGTCATGGGACATCCCACTTTGCCTTCAAAGATGCAGATGGGATGTCCCATACTAGCCTTTGAGGCTGCCATGTGACATCCCATTTGCTTTCAATGGTGTATATGGGATGTCTCAGAACAGCCTCAAAGCAAAGCACCAGGATGGAGGATACAGAATGTAGGGTGAAGTGGCAATCATATTGTAAGCATACCACTCACTACACTCACCATGCATTCCCTTTTTCTGTGTGTTTGCACCTGTTGTGGGTTACACCACATGTGGTTGGCTTTGTCTCACATATATAGCTTGAGTGGTACACATGTCAGATGCTTCCTTTTTTCCCCTCTTTTGTTATCATCCTGCATTTGTTGCTGTTTGTCTACATAGATGTCCACAATATCACACCCCAATTCACATTCTGTTGCTCCATCTGAGTGTTCTCCCCCTCCTGTTGTAGGGGCAAGTTCCACTTTTTTTGAATGTAACATTGGTTGTGTGTCTGACACCACTTGCAGGTGTCAAACTGCCACCCTGCTGCCACCCTGCCATAACTGAACCTCTGACTACATGTAGTTGAGGACACTGTGTGCCTCTTGCACTGTCACCATTACCTTCACTATCTCCATCAGTCTCACTGCTGCTACTGCCTTCCCCACTGCCCCAACATGGGTCACTACTGTTCCTTGTGGTGATCTTCACCTCTTTTCTCCAGTTCCTTTCTTCTAAATGGTCTCTTACTTACTACCATTCGATTCCCCATCTCATTTACTACTAACTACCTTTTTTCCGAGTTCTCTAGCCTCATTCCTGCACTTGTGGTGCATTCCCTTTGGTTTGTTTACTATTGTTTACTTACATCGCACTTAGTGTGTTGAGTCTAGTGTTGATACCCTTGGTTACTCACACTGGACTCTAGTCTGGTTTATCCCCAAGCTCCTTAGAGCTATAGGAGTTGATTAGGAGTCCTTTGGACCCTTCATTCAAGTTTGTTGCTGACAACTACTACTGCTGCCTGTTACTCCACCATTGAACCCTTCTACATCTGCTGTCCCTCCCCCATCAGCAAGTTCAATGTCCTCATCATCTTCTTACTCTCCTTGTGGCCTTACCTATCTCATGTCAACATCTCAGTTGCAAACTAGTCATTGCAAACAGCCTGCACTGAGCAAGGCCCCCCCCCATTTTAACTCCTGGTGATATTATGCTGCTAATGATTTCCCTGACGCCAAGAATTATAAGACCCTGATGGCTGAGGATGTTGAAAATGCTCATGGCAGGAAATGCCCTCAGTCTGTTGCTGTTGTTACAGATGAGGAACTGACCACCAAGCATGCATGCTCTAGTGATGATGAGATAGTTGCTGTAGTCATGCCCTCTGCTGTTCTTGGGAATGGCTCTGACTCAGGTGAAGAGTACATTGCTCCATTCTCTGTTCCCCACTTCCACTGGTCATGTCTTGTCGATGGCCCCAATGTTTCTTCTCCTGTCACTGTGAAGGCAATGATTGATGATGCTCTTGTCAAATGGTTAGGGCTCCATCACTGCTTGTTGCCTAAACCACAAGAGGTCTCCATGGCACTGTCCTCTGGTGATCATGAATGTTTGTCCCTGCAGCAGTATGTTGTGTTATCCTGTTTCTCTTCTGATGATCTCTTTTGCTCCTGTTCTGTTCATGCAATCATTGCTCCACACCTTTGCACCCCCTTACTTTTAGGCACACCATTTCTGGCACATAATTGCATTGTGATCAATCATGAGCTCCATACCTGTATTGTCAAAAACACTGGTTATGATTTAATGAAAGCCCTGGCTTCACCTCCAACAATGTCCCCCCCAGCCACTTACTGTGAGGTTTACCAGCTTTGGGATGCTGTTATGAAGGAACTGCATATGGTTAAAGCAGCTGTTGATGCCTCTTGTTCCCCAGTTTGTGGGGTGGATGTTGTTGCTGCTGTGCACCAGCACATTGAGCAGTTGGCAGCCCAAGAGGATCTCAAATGTTGGGATGCTTCCATGAAGGCTCATTTTGCAGATTGTTTCCCTTCAGATATTCCCACTGCTGACTCCCTTCCTGATGACATCAGCAAAAGCAAAGGTTTGGTACAGACACACAGACCCACAGATGGTACAGATTTTCCACAGAGCAAGTACAGACCCTACAGACCCACAGACCTCATCCAAAAATGGACATATTGATGACATAATCATACTGACATGATCATGGCATCACACACTACAAGTTTCATTATGACATCATAACTGTACAGCCACCTTTTTTTTTTGACACACTGGGTCTCTGAATGAACTTTGCGAATATCTCACCCAAAAAGGAGATATTGCTAAGGTAAGCATATTCCCATGGTCCTGTGATCATAGGCTACAACTTTTGTTATGACAGCCACTTTTTGCTTTTGATGCACCAGGTCTCCAGATGAACTTTGTGAATATCTTGCCCAAAAAAGGAGATATTGCTAAGGTAAGCATATATTCCCATGGTCCTGTGACCATAGGCTACAACTTTTGTTATGACATCATGGCTGTACAATTACTCCATATAGAAGATTTTTTGCAAGAGCTATGAGCTAGAGTGACTTGAAGATTTGTGATGAAAAAGGGTCACATGACCATGGGAAATGTACAGTCAGCAGCCATATATTAACCCTTCATCTCTTGTTTCTGCTTCTCTCACTTGTCTCTCACTCATCCCTTCCCACTACCTCTTGTTACACCTTAGCTCCAGGACCCTACCCTTTACTACTGGTATGGGTGTAGTAGTTAGTAGTTAGTTAGTAGTTACTCAGTGCCTACATTAGTTACATAGATTGAAATTGATCCACCTGAACATGATAACTATGGTGTGAATTTCAACATAACTAGCCATACTAGCTTAAAGATATACTGTTCTGTACACCTCTGGACAGGTCTGTAGGTCTGTACAGATCTGGACAGAGGGGGTCTGTTTTGCTGATGGATGTACTCTTTCAAGTCCAACCCAAGGATGTGAGTAAGGTTATCCAGTTATGATCTTATGATTGTCCAAAGAAATACCATGAGGCCTGGAAGACCTTGCTCCAACAACACCTTGATGCTGGCCATTTGTGCCCTTCGAACAGTCAACACTCCTCACTGGCCTTTATTATTCCTAAGGCTGACCCAACAGCCTTGCCATGTTGGGTCAATGATTTCCACCAGTTGAACCTTAACACCATCCCAGGTAACCACCCATTGCCACATATTGAAGAGATTTTGTGAGACTGTGCTCAAGGGAAGTACTTTGCAAAGCTTGACATGACCAATGCATTCTTCCAAACAAAGGTCCACCCTGATGACATCAAATGGCTTGCAGTCCATACTCCTTGGGGCCTTTACAAGTGGACTGTTATGCCTTGGAGGTTCACAATGCCCCTGCTGTTCATCAGTGCCATATGTTCACAGCACTCTGTCACCTTATTGGCAAGATTTGCCATGGTTATCTTGATGACATAATTATTTGGTCACAGACTCTCAAGGAGCACAACCATAATGTTTGCTTGGTGCTTCAAGCACTTCAGGATGCTAAGCTTTTCTGCTCCTTGAAGAAGACTGATCTCTTCTGTACTGAGGTCCTCTTTTTGGGTCATGTTGTGTCAGCCTGGGGTATTGAGCCTGACCCTTCCAAGATCATGAGGATCCTTGACTGGCCTGTCCCTTGTTCTGCATCAGACATGCATGCCTTCCTTTGCCTGGTCCATTATGTTGTAGACCATCTACCCAATCTGGCTGACCACACCTGTGTTCTTAATGCATTGACAACCAAGGCTGCTGAACATTCCTTCCCTCCTTGGACTCCTGCTCATCAGACCACCTTTCAAGCAATTAAGGATCTCATTGTGAGCCCTTGCTGTCTTACCACAATTGATCATGACAATCCAGGTGACAATCACATCTACCTCATGTGTGATTCTTCTGATCACCATACTGGTGCTATCCTTTCCTGGGGCCCCTCCTGGGATTCTGCTTGCCCTGTCACCTTTGATTCCTTGCCATTACATGCTGCAGAACTCAATTATCCTGTCCATGAGAAGGAACTTCTGGTGATCATATGAGCCCTTAAGAAATGGTGGATTGAACTTCTTGGTGCTCCTGTCCATGTTTACACAGACCACCATACTCTGCTCAATTTTTCCACTCAACATGATCTTTCCCATTGCCAGGCTTGCTGGCAGGAGTATCTTGCACAGTTTGATCTGACCTTCCACTATGTTCCAGGTAGTCAGAATGTTGGCACAGATTCATTGTCTTGGTGCTCTGACACCCTGTCTTCCATTGCAACCATCTCCACCATTGAGGTGGACAAGTCCCTCACCCTTGATATCTTACACAGCTACCTGGAAGACCCCTTCTGCCACAAATTGTTCACCTTGCTTGGTTCTCTCCCAGGTCTTGAAGAGCATACATTGTCAGCAACAAACTTGAATGAAGGGGTCCAAAGGACTCCTAATTGACTCCTATAGCTCTAAGGAGCTTGGGGATAAACCAGACTAGAGTCCAGTGTGAGTAACCAAAGGGTATCAACACTGGACTCAACACACTAAGTGCGATGTAAGTAAACAATGGTAAACAAACCAAAGGGAATGCACCACAAGTGCAGGAATAACCCTAGAGAGCTCAGAAAAAGTGTAAGTAGTAGTAAATGAGATGGGGAATCGAATGGTAGTAAGTAAGAGACCATTTAGAAGAGAGAAAGCGAAGAAAAGAGGTGAAGATCACCACAAGGAACATACATATGGGTTGTTGTATCTCACAGGCTGTCTGGTGGTCCCTCATGTCCATACCCTCCATGAATGATTTTTCCACCTTGCTCATGATGCTCTTGGGCACTTTGGCACTGATAAATCATATGCTGCCCTCTGTGGCTCCTTCTATTGGCCCAGTATGCACTGGGACTTAGCACAGGCATACATCCCTGTATGTGTGCAGTGTATGTGGAACAAGTCACCAATGACTGCACCTGTGGGCCCCTTATATCCCTTACCCATCCCAGATGCTCATGGTGATGCTGTTGCCATTGATTTCATTGGCCCACTGCCCAAAGACCATGGGTATAACATGGTTGTCACTATGACTGATTGCTTGGGTGCTGATGTCTGCCTTGTCCCATGCTGCAGCAGCCTCGCAGCCCCTCAGTTTGCTGCCCTCTTCTTTGATCATTGGTACTGTGAGAATGGCTTACCCTTAGAGATTGTGTCAGACTGTGACAAGCTCTTTATGACCTGCTTTTGGAAAAGCCTTCATCAGCTCATGGGGGTGTCAAGTTCAAGATGTCCTCTGCATACCACCCACAAATGGATGGTTCTAGTGAACAGACAAACAGGACTGTGGTTCAGTGCATCCATTACCATGTGGAGCATAACCAGAAGGGTTGGGTTAAGGCACTTCCACATGTCCATTTCCACATCATGAACACAGTCAACCAGAGTACAGGCTTCTCCCCTTTCCAGCTTCGTCTTTGCCACTCTCCATGCCTGTTGCCCCCCATTTCTGGTTCACAGCCCCCTGTAGATGGTGATGTAGCAGCTGCAGCAGGTTTTCTCTCCTGTCTGCAACTTGATGTTTTGGAGGCTCAAGATCATCTCCTCATGGCAAAGGTCCAACAGGCACATGCCACTAATCAACATTGCATCCCTGACCCCAAGTTCAATGTCAGGGACAAGGTTTTGTTATCTACTAAACATCATCATCATGAATACATGGCTAATGGTTCTGGTTGTGTAGCAAAATTTATGCCATGCTATGATGGGCCATACAGAGTTCTGGCTGCCTCACCAGAGACTTCCACCTATGAACTCAATGTACCTCATGCCCCTAATGCATGCTGCACATTTCATGCAAGCCAACTCTGTGCCTTCATGCCCAATGATGTTGACCAGTTCCCCTCACACCAACTTCCTTGCCCTGGCCCTGTGGTCACAGTGGAGGGCCAGTTAGAAAACTTCATTGATCAGGTACTGGATGAGAAGAGGGTGGGTTGGACAAAGAAGTATTTGGTGCAGTGGTTGGGTTACAGACTGGAGGATGATGAATGGTTGTCATGAAAGGAGCTTGAGGACTGTGAGGCCTTGGATATCTGGGAGCGAGAACAGCCTCCTTGATTGGGATACACCTCCATGCCCCACTCATGGTTAACCACCTCCTGCTTGACATCACTACTCACTCATGCATGGTGTTCATTGCTGCTTGTTTCTACCCCAGTGGTTTTTTTTCATGGGCAGGGAGGGTGTAAGCATACCACTCACTACACTCACCATGCATTCCCTTTTTCTGTGTGTTTGCACCTGTTGTGGGTTACACCACATGTGGTTGGCTTTGTCTCACATATATAGCTTGAGTGGTACACATGTCAGATGCTTCCTTTTTTCCCCTCTTTTGTTATCATCCTGCATTTGTTGCTGTTTGTCTATGTAGACATCCACAATATCACACCCTGATTCACATTCTGTCACTCCATCTGAGTGTTCTCCCCCTCCCATTGTAAGGGCAAGTTCCACATATGTAGTAGTGAAATCAAGCCAGTCAGTGTCTGACCATGGGCATTTTCTGTTAGAGAGTAATTAATCATTCTGATGTAGTGAGTGGACTGGTATACTTGACATTTGGTGGCCCACATGCTACTCCACTGCACTACATAACCATAAACCATCTTGTTGTGTTCAAATCACTGCTTGCTTGCTTCTCATATTACTAATCTTCACATGTGGAATTGGATGTATGTTACTTCCTGGTGATGGTTGTGGAGGGCATTCCAAGGTATGGCTTGCCAAATTTCTTTCCTAGCTTCACATGTCTATTATGGACATGATGGTACCTGATCATGATAGGCTCTGGGGATGGAGAAATATTCTCCCAAGTCTCTGCATCTATATTTCCATCTTCTCATCTCTAGTAAAGCCTCGTTATTGTTTGTAGTGTAATGACAATATCCCAAAGGTTGCTCTCTGAGGCCCTCAGTGAGCATAGCCATCATTCAGCAGAGCAATATGAGCAGGATCAGCAGAGACAAGCTTCTGCAAATCAACCAGATGATCCCCCTCCTCCCAGTCCTTCTGACTCTTCCAGTTCTGCACCACCCTCTCCTCCTCCTCCACACCCAGACCCAGCTCCCACTCCAACTCTGGGTGCTAATCAAGGTCCACTCCCACCCCTGCCCCCAGCTCCCACTCCTGGTCCCAATCCAGATCCAGATCCAGAGCCAGATCCAGTACCCCCCCCACCTCCACCTCCACCCTCACCCTCAGCCCCACCCCCCCCCACCACAGCATATGCCTCCTGGTGGGAGACCTTACTCTGAGCCTGTCCAGACTCACAATCTGGGTCTCATGAACATTCCATGCCCAAACTGCCAGGCCCTCCATTTTCTTTTGGAGAAGCTGGCCAACTCCAGTGCCCCGAATCCACTCTTTGGGGTATGTTGTCTTAAAGGTCAGGTGGTCCTTCCTGCTTTACAGCAATGGCCCCATGCTCTCCAAGAGCTCTTTGATGATCCTCAAGACCATAGGGAGTTTAGGAAGAATGTCCATCAACACAACAATGCTCTGGCATTCACATCAGTAGGAGTAGAAGTTGATAGGGAAACTGTCCAAGGAGCTGGTCTGGCATCTTTTCATATCCATGGCACTCTCCACCATGTCATGGGAGCACTCATGCCTCCACAGCACCTCCAGCCTTCCTATGCCCAGCTGTATATTTATGATCCAGAGGAGGCAACAAACAGGCATCTTCAGAGAAACCCAGACCTCTAGGGAGACATCATGCTGGACTTGCATAACCTCATCAGAGAACACCATCCTTATGCCCCCATCTACCAGCAGGCCTATGAGATCATGAGAGCCAAGCCTCCAGAGGAGCAGACTGATGTTTGCATGTGTCTTCACTTGCAGCAGGGTGCTGATGGAAGGAGATACAACCTCCCTACTGTAGAGGAGATTGCAGCCATTGTCCCTGGTGATGGCTCAGAGAGTGTCAGGGTGGATAGGGACATCATCTTACATTTGCAGGGTGGTGGTCTACATTGTATCAACAACCTCCATCCCTCCTACCTCCCACTTCACTATGTCCTGTTGTCCCCAGATGGACAGGAGGGCTGGCACTTGTACATTCCTTTGCAGGCAGTGGGTGGTCATCAAAACCATTCCAAGAAAGTCACTCAGATCCTGTGGTATGCATATCATCTCCATGTTCATCCTCCTCAGGTTGGAGCCCCCCAATCTCTTCAAGGCTGGAAGACTCTTTCAACAGCTGATATGTGATGGTGTCAAGACCAGTTCTCAACAGTCTCCAGAAGGTCCGAGATCAGAGGTAGATGGAGGGGCAAAGTCTGGAGGGTCAGAGTAGCATACAACCTGTACACTTGGAACTTGCAGAGTTCCAGAGGTCAGAGCAGAGTGAGACCAATGAGTATCTTATTCGATATTCAAACAGAGGTGCTACAATGTATGTACAAGGGGTTTTATACTACAGAGAACATTCTGAGGCAATGTCCAGGTACCAAAATTCTGGAAGGCAGTATGGAATGTTGACAACATTCCTATAGGCTGTACTGGAGTATTGGACAATCTGAAAGTCCAAAGGTTAGACTGAAAACACCAAAACAGTTAGACATATAGTGGTGGGAAGAAACTATTCTAAATATGGAATGGAATGGAGTAATGGATCAAAACTATAAATGGAAATGGAGCAGAGTTCCACAATGGACTCCCGAGAGCCTGGACTGAGCCAGAAGCACTCAGACTTAGGCCTGGACTATGTGCACATGTCATGGACATGACAGATCCCCCTCTTAGGGCCGAGCCCTCGAGGCATTGGAGTGTCTATGCATGTGTGTTGATTTTCGAAGTCTGCATTGTTGGAGTCTGAAATTTTTTCATGGTGCAGAGACTCAATGGAGCTCTTACAAGTCTCAACCTCCATTTTTCAAACATCATGTCTTCGTCATCAACAGCTGTCCCTATCACCAAACCAGCTGCTGTGGACTGGTCTACCCTGACCACAGAGGAGTTAGAAGACAAGCCTGGGGACAGTGTGGCCACCAAGTTGGCCAAGTATGACAAGTGTCAGCGACACAAGCGTGCTGCACTGCAGGAGGCATTAGAGGCCGAAGAAGAGGAGCAGAAGGCCCAGGCTGTGGCAGCCAAACAGGCCCGAAAAGTGAGGGAAGCTGCAGAGGCAAAGGCAGCTGAGGCAAAGAAAGCCCGAGAGTTACAGGCTGAGCAGAAGAGACTGGAGAATGAGATGCAGAAGGTGCAGGGGGAAGGGTCATCAGTGAGTGGTGATACCATCACTCATAGTTCTGTGCTAACAAGTCTGGGATAACTTATAGCAGGTTGCAGCCAGGGCCACTGAGGCCTCATCTTCATCATCCGTTTCTTCTTTCTTTATCTGTTTGACCTTTTTAGTGGGAGTTTTGTTTTGGTTGGGGCATTCTCAGGACATGTGTCCCTTCTCCCCACATCTGAAACATAAGCCATTTTTGAGGTGATGATCTCTTTCTTTTTTGGAGAGTTTGACCACATCAATGTCCATGGCATTGGGGTCTCTCTCCTCCTCATGTTGGAATCAGGGTCAAGGGTAGGTTTTTCCCATTCCCTTGTTATTGGTTCTTCCAGTGATGGCATGAGCTTTCTGCCACTGGTTCTTGAAGTGCATGGCTTTCTTGTACCATTCTTCAATCTTAGTGGGTACCTTGTCCATTCCATAGATTTGATGGATGAGTGTGGGTTTGAGCCCCATAGCAAAGAATTCAATGAGGGCTGCATCTTCTGTGAAGCCACTGTGGGCAGTGGCAGTTCTAAATTCAGAGATGTATTCTTCAATGGATCCCTTTTGTTTTAGCATCCTAATCTTGGCAATGGCAGCGCCAGCAGTGTCAGCTGGAGTGAACACCACTTTGAAGTCCTTTTCAAAGTCTCTCATGGTCCTGAAGCTGGGGTTTTGTTTCTCCAGGGCAGCCTGGTAGAAGGTCATTGCCCATGCTTGGGCTACCCCCTTCTTCATGTCGGAGAGGGCATATGCAACACATTTATTGTCATTGTCATAGATGTCTTGGTTGATCAGGAGGTATGCCTTGACTGAGTATAGCCAAGACATGGCAGTTTCATGGCTACCATCATATTCAAATGGAGTGCCAATCTTTAGTTTGGTGGGTCTTGCTGGAGCAGCGGGAGCTCCACCCTTTGATGATCCTAGGCCAAGGCCACCAGATCCAGATCCTGACATGATGATAATGGGCTTCTGGGTTTAAGGTGGGGTTGAGAGGTGAGGGGACATCAGTAAAGTACTGGTCTTCTGGACAGGTCTGGACAGTCCAGACCCCCAGACTCTCCAGACAGGTTAGGTAGGGTCTGCCCAGAACTGGATAGTTTGTAGAATGTATGTAGGAGCACTCCTGAATCAACCCCAGACAAACTTTTACCATAATATGATAGCTATATTTCCACAAAAGTGCAAACTAGTGGATGTGCATTGCATGTGCTATTAACTGCAAAGACTGCACAAGATCTGTAGGAGAATAATCCCAAACACACTGGGCTGGTTTGGTGATGCAAAAATGATCATGGACAGTGCAGAATCAAAGTAGGAATCCAGCTATGTACTTATTTTTTCAATCACTCCATTGTGTGGTGTGCTATTACAAGTTTTTGACATGCTTTCCAAGTCTCCTAAAATCTTCACCCACTTTCCCATGCTCCAAAAACCTCAGCTTGCTTCCTGCTCCTTCAATACTTATTGGATCAGGCTGAAACTTGGTAGATTGGTAGACAATATGCCTAGTCACCTTCCCCAGGTGTTGAATTAATTATCATCTTGGAAGGAGGCCACTGGTGGCCACATCAATAAAATTCCATAAATACAGTGTCTGACCACATCCTGCAAGTAAACCTGTGAGATCCTTTTGCAGGGACATTGTACTATGTACCCTTCATCATCCCCATGCACCAGAAATTCCAGCAGGAGGGATGATTTAATTCCCCAGCACATACATTGGGGAGGAGATCTAATCATATCTCTGGATTGGCTGATCCTGACAATCTGTGACTGATATATGTTGTAGATATTTAGTAGGGCAGGCTGGGGTTAATTTTTCATTGTGATATGTCCAGAAGTGCACAATTGGGAACATAATTCGCATTTTTACCCCTATTTATATGCACAGCCATGTTGGGCACTAAATTGGGACAAAATTATGTACAGATATAACAAATGTGATGCCCACATTACATTGGAATGAATTAGAATATCATACAACCCAGGGAACAAGTGTGGTGAAGCAGAAAACCAGGGTATGTAGTCCGCTTTTTGGATTACATAAGCAATTGGTTGTGGTAATGGTCTGAGTGCCTACAATTTTAATAAGCCAAATAGTGTAGTGGTTACAATGGTAGTGATTTGCCAGTGAGGTCTTGGGTTCAATCCCAGCATTGGTCACATTTTCATTGGCACCTGCTGGACTGTGGCAGTGCAATTGCCACCCCTATGTGTCTGTGCTAGTTAAGGTTTAATTTGCCAATCCAAAAATAAACCTTCCCATAGCCTGCTGACCCAACTTTTTCCCAGTGTGGCTGTGCTGCACAACCACCTGCCAATATTCAAACTCTGACACCAGCTCAGCTCTGACAAAGCATTAGGTAAGCACCCTCAAGTGTGATATGGTAGTTGCTGCAGCTTTTGCCAAAGGTAGTGACTGGTAGTTGCTGAGATTCATGTAACTCCATTGATGGCAGCTGCCATCTCATTTTGTCAAAATCTACTGACTCTGGTGATGAACAGCACAATGTCATCCTGTTCCCAAGGCATGATGCCCAAGCATTCTATGACGTCAGTATGACCAACGAAGAAATTGGTTAGTAGATGAAATACTTGCTCACCAATGGATGGATAACAGGATTGAATTCCTGGTTAAGTGGAACCTAGGAGATTCCACATGGGAACCAGTGGCCCACTGTAAAGACCTTGAGGCCCTAGACAGGTACCTCGAACTCCAAGGCATACAAACAGTATGCCAACTGCCATGAAAGGCACAAAGTATGCATAAGCATACAGTAACCATGTAGTGGTTGCAACATAGTCATAGACTACTAATGAAACAAACACAATGAATATAGTCAAAACAAGAACAAACTGTTAATAAAAAAATCAAAAGAAGCTGCCAAGTACCTAGCACAGCATTTTGTCAAGTAGAGTAATATACTTAGTATCCCAATGATCACTGTTCCATACTCCCATTTTTCACATGTCCATACTTTCCTCTTTTGTCACTAAAGTTTTACATCACTTCTACACACCTCACCTCTTCTTTCCTAATGCTCACCACATTCTAGTAGCAGTAGCCTACAATGTCCCACTGCAATCACTGTTGCAGCCCAAGCCTAAACAGCTCACCCCATTCTTGTTCCCATTCTGTTCAATGGGGTCTGCTACATCTGACTGTGGCAAGTCCCCTGTGCATTACAATGTGTACTCTGATGACAAGGTCCCTTGCTCACCATCTCCCACTGGCCAGCATAGTACATGCATGCATGGTCAGTAGTGGCCACAAATGGCCATGTTCCCCCTCATGCTCCCTGTCACCAGAGCATACTTCTTGTAGGAGCAAACACTCCCATTGTCATCAGTGGGATGCCACCCCACCATGCCATTCCTGTGCCATCATGGCACATGTTTGGAGTGTGACTCCTATGCATGACATTATGGGCTAGCAGTAGCCCTTGATGAGGATGGCATCATGTCCTCTATGAGCCAGCTGGCCTTATATGACATATGTCATATGACAACTTCCATTGTCAAATTTGATCTTACAAAAGGAAACTGGATGAGGCCTGGGAGGCCAACAATGACCTCCAAGCAGAGATCAAGGATCTTTGCAAAAAACTGGGAGAAGCTCCCCACTCCTCTGTTCCCCCAATTCCTGTGCCCTCTGACAAGCAATTTGCTCATGATTTTGAGCATGCTCAAATTGCCTCCCTCAGTGGTGTACCCCACCATGACCAACCTGGCATTGGCACTTCATTGTCCACATGGGACATTTCCCCACCAAACACCTTCTCTTCAAGGGGGAGGGCACAGGTAATGCCTGCTGTATCTTCATCACAGGTCGAACAGCCTGCAGATTGCAAAGGGAAGCAAGGGCAACCCTTGCCTCCACAGGTAGAATCTGCCTGTCCTCCTATGGAGGACGAAACCACTCCTGGCAACCTCTATGCTGACATCCCTATGACTGTTGACAAGCTGATCATCCAGGGACCTATGTTCCCTAATTTCGACAGGACTGAGTACCCATACAAAGTACTTTGCCTTGGACAAGGCAATGATGGTGTCAGGTCAGTCCTCTTTATGAGGATCAACAACAACCTGTATGCCTATGGCAACAAGATGATCAGCAAGGTCATCAGAAATATGAACAAAGGGGTCCCCCTCCTGTTCCAACCCACAAGTGATCAGTGGGTCAGGCAGTCCAATGGGAGAGGGACATGATCAGCCCCATCATCCTCTATAACACTGCAGAGGAAATCCGCAAACTGTACACAACACTGTACAATGAGCCTGAGGATAAGGCTCCCTGCATCCATAAGGCACAGGGTTTAGTTACATATATCAACCTGTGGAAAAGGTGCAGGTTGGAGATGAATGAGATCATGGGCCTCACACTGAAAGAATGGAGGCCACCCATCTGGGCCTCCCGAAAAGTGCATCAGAAAAGAGAGTGCTCAGAGACAAGGAGAGAGTGTCTCAAATGCAGGCAAGGGAGGGTGGACCCTCCAGATCTGAAATTGTTGGTGGCTGACCAATGTTACAAGGATGGATTGCAGATGCTCCTTCCACCCCCTCTGCACCAGCTGTGGAGGAACCAAGACCCATCATGCTGCTCACACACTGTGTCATGGCACAGCCATCAGGGGGAGCTGCCCCCAGTCAGTACCAGATGTTGGAGTTATTAGATCAATGGTGTGCTGTGGCATAGCCACCATATTACATAACCACATAGCACACACTTACAATTTTAGTATTACTGTAGTTTCTACTTAGTGACTACTAAGTATTCTACAGATTCTACTTCTACAGGTATGAGCCCCACCTAGCAGCGGAATCTGGGATACAAAATGGCCAACTCAAATGTGCCTACACTTGAACTGGATGGAAGAAATTGGAAGGCCTACAGGGCAAGCCTACTCGAAGTTGCAGCCACGACGGGCTGGCTGGGTATTCTTGCAGGCCAGGAACTAGATGACAAAAGCTTACGATGGGAGGGTAGAGACACCCTACTGAAATTGTTGATCTATCGAACAATCCCAATCCTGCTCGTACTCAAAGTTCGACAGCTAAGGACATCACATGAAATGTTCAACTACCTAGCGACCAAGTTTCGAGACCCTACTCCAATATCCATACCTAACAAGAAGCATGTTGAGGCACCTGGTGATGACAAGATGCGAGACAAACTGAAAAGTCATGTGTGAAGCCTAGTGAGTTGTCAATGGAGCCACCAAGTAAGGAGAGGCTCGAAGGACATACCGAGGCAAGAAGCAAAGATGAAGCTGAGGCAGCAGCTGGTGCAGCCCAGCAGACTCTATCACGAAGCATCAAGGTCAAAGGATACCAACCCAAAGGTCATAGACATGCAGGGGGTGGAAGACAACCTGCCAGGGGTTGAGGTAGAGGTTGTGGATGCCAGTAACAGCCATGATGAACACATGAACTTGGTCAAAGCACCTGATGAAGACAGTCAGCATACAAGTGACAAGATTGAGGAGAGTCAAGCCTTACCAGGGTTGAGCTCCAAGGCTCTTGAACCCAAAGGGGACCTACCATTTGCTACAAGCAAATGCACCGAGACCCGGACTGGGCACAGGAAGCCTGAGGACGAGGTTGTAGACACACAGCACGTGGTGGATGTCCTACCCATGTTTGAGGTGGGGAGTACAGGTCAAGCATGGTACAGCAAACATGCAAAGGAACATGAAGCACCTGATGAGGATGGTCAGTGTGCAAGTAACAAAGTCAGGAAGAGCCAAGACTTACCAAAGTCAAGCTCTGAGGTTCTCAAGCCTGCAGGTAACCCTATCAGATGGGCCAGTGGACATTCTATGTAAGACAGGCCACAGATACCTTCTGAGGAGAATCAGTGCACTGGGATGAACAGCGAGATGATCACTAATGTACCTGATCCACCTGGCACACCCATGAAACTTCCTACCCCACAAGTCAAACACTCTAGACTACAGAACAGGCCTTCAGCATGAGCATGTAGTGCTACGAGTATGGGAACTGACTTGTTGTATATAGAGCAGAAGTGGCAAGCAACGAGAGAGACAGCATCTCAAACATGACGCAAGCAGGCACCGAGATTCCCGAAATGAACCTACCAAGGTCGTTCCACATGCAAAACCCTGCCTGACAAGGCTGAGGGGAAGGGGGTGCTTAGCTCTCCTAGAGTTGGTTGTGGGAACAGTGTTACAATGAAGTCAACAGCAATGAAGCTGGAGATATGAGGGATTAGTGCTGGAGCAGTTGGAACACATGCTCACCTACCACATCTGGAAGCACACCTTAATGTCAGCAACAAACTTGAATGAAAGGGGTCCAAAGGACTCCTAATCAACTCCTATAGCTCTAAGGAGCTTGGGGATAAACCAGACTAGAGTCCAGTGTGAGTAACCATAGATTAAAGTGAGGTATGAGGGTACACAGTACCTAGAGTCCAGTGTGAGTAATCAAAGGGTATCAACACTGGTCTCAACACACTAAGTGCAAGTATTGGTCCTGCCATCTCGGTGTGGGTCCATGGAGGTCGAAGGAGTGTGCATCAGGCTGTTGGGAGGCCGTTTAAGTGGTGCATGTGAGCATATGCTGGTATGCACATCATCTTGCCTCCTACTGCTGCTGCGAGGCAGCCGATTGGCCACAGGAAGATTTCTTGGCCGTTCTGCGTCATTCTGCATCGATCTGGGAGTGTTGGCGACGTTCTGGAGTCGGTTCGAGACATTTGAGAGTGTTTGAAGTAGCCGCATAGGAATGCCAGCTATCCAGTATGTGTGCCCTCTCGTTTTAACTTCTCCAGCACTCCTGACTTCATTACAGCCTATCTTCTGTATCCATAACCCTCCCGTAGGGTGTTGAAGTCGTTTCGAGGAGTCTGTGAGGAGTTGAAGCTGCCGCATGAGAATGCAAGCTATCCAGTACATGGGCCCTCTCATTTTGATCTGTCATGCACGCCTGACTCTGTTACAGCGTACATTCTGTTCCTTGTGGTGATCTTGACCTCTTTTCTCCGCTTTCTTTCTTCTAAATGGTCTCTTACTTACTACCATTCGATTCCTCATCTCATTTACTACTACTTACCCTTTTTCCGAGTTCTCTAGGGTTATTCCTGCACCTGTGGTGCAATCCCTTTGGTTTGTTTACCATTGTTTACTTACATCGCACTTAGTGTGTTGAGTCCAGTGTTGATACCCTTTGGTTACTCACACTGGACTCTAGGTACTGTGTACCCTCATACCTCACTTCAATCTATGGTTACTCACACTGGACTCTAGTCTGGTTTATCCCCAAGCTCCTTAGAGCTATAGGAGTCGATTAGGAGTCCTTTGGACCCCCTTTATTCAAGTTTGTTGCCCACACCTCCCCCTGTTGAAGTCGATGGAGAACCAGAGTTAGAGATAGAAAGAATCTTGGACTCCAAACTGGATCACCAAAGATGATGTCCATTGCAATACTTGGTCAAGTGGGCCAGCTATGAGGGCATGTTCCTTGTGGTGATCTTCACCTCATTCCTCCGCTTTCTCTCTTCTAAATGGTCTCTTACTTACTACCATTCGATTCCCCATCTGATTTACTACTACTTACACTTTGTCCGAGCTCTCTAGGGTTATTCCTGCACTTGTGGTGCATTCCCTTTGGTTTGTTTACCATTGTTTACTTACATCGCACTTAGTGTGTTGAGTCCAGTGTTGATACCCTTTGGTTACTCACACTGGACTCTAGGTACTGTGTACCCTCATACCTCACTTTAATCTAAGGTTACTCACACTGGACTCTAGTCTGGTTTATCCCCAAGCTCCTTAGAGCTATAGGAGTCGATTAGGAGTCCTTTGGACCCCCTTTATTCAAGTTTGTTGCTGACAGGGCACAGATGAGGAAACCTCCTGGCTCATAGCTACTGCATTGGGAAATGCCCCTGACCTAGTCTCAGACTTCCACAAGGCCTACCCAGACAAACCCAGTCCATTAAACTCCATCATATGTCACCTCTGAGTCTTCAGACCCTTCAAGCACAACCTCCATTACTCAGCACTTTGGGGAAAGGAAAATTTGTATTCAGACAGGGGGAGAAAAATGAAACATGAAACAACTATGACATGCAAACAACTAAGTAAAAAGAAAAAGAAAGGTCCACAGACCCTAGATGTCATCCTCATTTGTCGCCCAGTTGATCAGAGTGGTGGTGGCAGCTTTCAACACCTCAAATGACTTGTTGAGGTCTCCAGTTAGATCTCGAACATCCTTTGACATGGACTTCATGACTGTCATATTTCTGTCAATCACCTGCACAATCTCCCCAAGGTGCCTGTCCAGGACTTCCACCATGAAGTCTTGGCATGGAGGCAACATCCAAAGCATCCAAGGCTTCTGGATAATCTTGTTCCTTGTGGTGATCTTCACCTCTTTTCTCCACTTTCTCTCTTCTAAATGGTCTCTTACTTACTACCATTCGATTCCCCATCTCATTTACTACTACTTACACTTTTTCCGAGCTCTCTAGGGTTACTCACACTGGATTCTAGTCTGGTTTATCCCCAAGCTCCTGAGAGCTATAGGAGTCGATTAGGAGTCCTTTGGACCCCTTCATTCAAGTTTGTTGCTGACAAATCTCTACCTCTGGCATGTCATCCATAGCCTCATCATCACTGTCTCCAGTGTCCCCAGACAGCACCACTCTCTTCTGGCACTTTCTCCTTTCTCCACCTCAGGGGGACATCATCACTGCCATGCATTTCTTGGACTCCACTGCTTGGATGGTCAGGTCACACTTCCCTTTGTTGTTCTGGCACCACAGACATGACTTGCTACAGTGAGCTCAAAAACCCTTTCCATGTTTACCCTAATTGCAGTGCATGAGGTGTACTGCCAGACACCGTGGGAATTTTGCTTAGCTTTGGTGGAGTCATAAATAGTACTTACTCTTGGCTACAAAATGGACCCTAGATCACGTGATTTGGTTCACTGGCCGGCAAGATATAAGCAATATAAAACAGCAACCTCATGGAAAGGGTTTTTGAGCTTTTGAATTGGTGAGTAGAATCATAGTATATTTGCTAATGTTTGTTAGTACACACAAAGGTACATATGTAAACATGGTGTCTGAGCTCAAAAAAGTTCACATGATTCTTTATTCCCTATTACCATCATGGTCAGATCCCTTTCCCTTACTCAACAAAGCACCATCCTTTCATTGCTTGATTCTGGACTTTCTGGTGAAGCCATTGCCAAGCAAACTGGTGTCAGCCCTTCCACCATATCCAAACTTCATTCCAAAGAGTGTCCTACCCTTCTGAATGCCACTGGAGGTCATCCCACTAAGCTCTCTCCTACCAATATTCATCATGCTCAACATCTCATCACATCTGGGAAGGCTGAAAATGCTGTCCAAGTGACCAAAACTCTTTCCAACGTCACCAATCAACCTCTCTCTGCCAGCACAGTTCATCTTCACCTGAAGAAAGCTGGTATGAAGGCTGTAGTCAAGACCAAACACCCTATTCTTTCTGCTAGACATTGCAAGGCTCATTTGGATTTTGCTGTTGCTCATAAAGACTGGACTGTGGAGGACTGGAAAAAGGTTATATGGTCTGATGAGACCAAAATCAATTGTCTAGGGTCAGATGGATGCAAATGGGCATGGAAAAGGGCTGGTGAGGGGCTTAGTGATAGGCTGGTTGAAGGAACCCTCAAGTTTGGAGGAGGTACCCTTATGATGTGGGGCTGTATGACTTGGCAGGGAGTTGGTTTTGCTACCAAGATTGATGGTAGGATGGATGGGGACCTTTACCTTCAAATTTTGAGGGATGAGCTCCAACAAACTGTGGAGTATTATGGTCTCAATCCTCCTGACATCATCTTTCAGCAGGACAATGACCCCAAGCACACTTGCAGAATGGTCAGGAATTGGCTGGAAGAGCAAGAATTCCAGACCATGGTGTGGCCTGCACAGTCTCCAGACCTAAACCCCATTGAGCTTCTCTGGGGTTGTCTCAAGAGGAGGCTTGCACAACATGAACACCCCCCTAGTGGAATTCATGAATTGTGGGAGAGAGTTCAGGTGGAATGGGAAGGGATACCAGTTGAAGAGTGTCAGAAGTTGATTGAGAGTATGCCTAGAAGGGTTCAGGCAGTGTTGAAAGCAAAAGGAGGTTATACCAAGTACTAGAATACCCATCTATTCAAAAGCTCAAAAACCCTTTCCATGAGGTTGCTGTTTTATATTGCTTATATCTTGCCAGTCAGTGAACCAAATCACATGATCTAGGGGCCATTTTGTAGCCACGAGTAAGTACTATTTATGGCTCCACCAAAGCTAAGCAAAATTCCCATGGTGTCTGGCAGTACACCTCATGCACTGCAATTAGGGTAAACATGGAAAGGGTTTTTGAGCTCACTGTATGACCCATACCTGGAACACACTCTTCATCAGCCTGTATGCATGCAGAGCACGCCTTGGGTTTGTCACCCACCATGCTACTCTCAGTGGCCACCCTCTGTGGAAGGGTCCTGGACTAGTTAGAAAATACATCTGAGTGATCAAACAACCACTCTCTGAAGGTCCCCACTCCCTGCACCTTCTGCATCTCACTCGAGCCTCTTCTGCTTAGCCTCTAACTCCCGAGCCCTTTTGCCTCGGCCACCTTTGCCTCTGCAATTGCCTTTGCCTGCTGGACTCGCTCAGCTGCTGCTTCCTGGGCCTTGAGGGCTTGGCCCTAAGAGGGGGATACTGTCACATCCATGACACATGTGCTTAGTCCAGGCCTGAGTCAGAAGCCTTCTGGCTCTGTCCAGACTCTTGGGAGCCTGCTGTTGAACTCCATTCCACTTTTGTTTATAGTTTTGATCCATTTACTCCATTCCATATTTAGAATAGTTCCCTTCTGCCACTATATGACTAACTGTTTTGGTACTTTCAGTCTAACCTTCAGACTTTTGGATTGTCTGATACTCCGGTACAGCCTATAGGAATGTTGTCAATGTTCCATACTGCCCTCTGGAGTTTTGTTACCTGGACATTGCCTCAGAATGTTCTCTGTAGTATATAAGTCCTTGTACATACATTGTAGGACCTCAGTTCGAATATCAAATAAGATGCTCTTTGATCTCACTCAGCTCTGACCTCTGGAACTCTGCAGGTCTGAGTGTGCTAAGTAGTACACTAACTCCAATCCTCTGGACTTTGACCCTCTTACTACCCAAGACCTTGGACTTCTTGGAGACTGTTGAGAACCAGTCTTGACATCCTCCCCAAGTCAAAGCCAAGCTGACCAGTGATGTGGTGTCATTTGGCCCAAATCAAAGCAGGATTTTAGACAATCAATCCTGGGATGACAACATTGGAGATTCAAAAGCCAAGATCAAAGGAAGTGGATCTGACAACATCACAAGCGACACCACTGCCTGAGGAAGAAGAGCCACAAAGGCTGTCAAGCAGTGAGTGACAGAAGCACAAGAGAGACCATACAGTACTTGAAGAGTTGGATGCCTGAATTGCCACCATTGAACAATCAATTGAATGCAGTGAAGAATTACTGAGCCACCTCTACTGTCACAATTGTGCAGCTCAGCTATCACATGTTACTAATTGACTTTACTTCCAGTAGATAGCCTTCTCCTGGTATGTATATCACTGACCTCTGGACTCCAGAGCTCAGAGCCCAGAACACTGCCCTTCCTTTGTTCAGTATATAGTTTCATAGGTTTCACTTCAGCATAGCTTCCCCATTCCACAGTAGTAGATGTTTCAGCCACTGGTGGTCCAGCCTTCGACCACCCAGTTGGTAGAAAACTCACTCCATACATAGCTTTGGTACTATGGATTACCAATACTGCTGGTACTCCGGCATTGGTACTTCTGGCATATAGGTGTCAGCAACAAACTGTCAGCAACAAACTTGAATGAAGGGGTCCAAAGGACTCCTAATCAATTCCTATAGCTCTCAGGAGCTTGGTGATAAACCAGACTAGAGTCCAGTGTGAGTAACCAAAGGGTATCAACACTGGACTCAACACACTAAGTGTGATGTAAGTAAACAATGGTAAACAAACCAAAGGGAATGCATCACAAGTGCAGGAATAACCCTAGAGAGCTCGGAAAAAGTGTAAGTAGTAGTAAATGAGATGGGGAATCGAATGGTAGTAAGTAAGAGACCATTTAGAAGAGAGAAAGTGGAGAAAAGAGGTGAAGATCACCACAAGGAACAATAGGTATATACATAATCCATGTACTTACTTCTGTAGATACTTAGTGATAATACTTGTCTGTTTTCTTTTCTCTTTTTCTTTTTCTTTCCTTTTTGTTTCTGAGCAATTACAGGCTCTACAGGGGGAGGGTGTTAGGGGTGCACCGAATATGGTGCTTATTATCAATCACAGGCATGTGGTACTCTGGTATCACATGCCTGGCAGCTCATCATATATATGATGTCTCAGAAATTTTACATAGGATAATCTTTTGTCTCTACTATCATATCTCTGCAAATACCATATGGTACAGTTCACTAGCATGATCTTGAGATGAAAGGTACCCAATCCTTACACTGCAAGTCCCCTACACTAAGATACAAGCGAAGAAGTACTATGAACCCTTTTCGACAAGACCCTGCTGCCATTCCTTCAAAGACCACAGTTGCCATTTGGTCCTTCAAATTGACTCACTCATGGACCCCACCTTGGTAGTGACTTGAGCCATCTGAGAGTAGATGTTAGAACCAGGTTCTGAGGGCTAGGTCCAGACCAGGACAACAAGTACTGGCACAGTTCCGGTAAGGGATCATGAGTTCCAGGACCTACAGAGTTGGCACAACACCTGTATTGGCCTCAGCTCATGAACTGGGCCCTTGGATAGGTTCCAGGTATGCTGAGTGACCAAGCAAGGGAAATAGGCAGGAGGTATGGGGAGCTTGGATGTTCAAGTTGGTATTATCGCTAAGTATCTATGGGGAAGTAAGTACATGGATTATATACCTAAGTGCCAGAAGTACCAATGCTGGAGTAACAGCAGTATTGGTAATCTGTAGTACTAAAGCTATGTACAGAGCAACTAATCAACCATCTGGGTGGTGTGGGCAACTCTTCTTGTGAGAGCGCAAGGGGAAAGTGGGGAAAGCTGTAGGATAAACCTAGGCTTGTCCCAAGGGGTGCTGAGTCGGAAAGAGATAGAAGGGAGGGTAGAAGGTGAGGGAGGACTTTTCTCGGTGATTGGGGAGTGTTGGTGACAAAGAACTTGAAAGTCCACCCTAGACAGGTGGCAGGGATTTTTCTGGGTGGGAAGAAGCTTGTATGGACTTGGGACTCGAAGGGCGGCGATTGTAGACTCTTGAAGACCATAGGACAATTCTTGTAGACGCAGGAGGACCGAATTTGTGAACTGGCGACGATTCTATAGCGTGGGAAAACTCAAGGGCCACGAATAGACAATATGAAAGACTCTGGGGGACTCTGAGGACACTCTGGAGACTTGAAAATACTCTGAAAACGACTCTGGGGACTCAGGAAGACTCTTAGACATGCTGATAGTGACTCCAAAAGATGGGTGATTATTTTTCTAAGTACAGCAGAGTTTTTGTAGTGTAAGGACAGTGGTATCTAAGGTAAAATTGGAGAACTTTGGATCTGTCATATGTCCAAAAGCAATAAAGAAAATATAAAGGCCAACCTATGGACAACTGCATGCGCTGCAGCAGTGTAGATGAAGATAAAACAAAAAAAAGTCCAGAAAACGAAGGTAAGTAAAGAAGGAAAGGTATAACTACGTACTGGGGTTGAAAGGAAGCACAGTGGGGAATGGCAGCAATTTCATCAGCTAATCTGGGGCACAGAGGGTGGCATTATTCAGGGGTGGCAGTTTTTGGCACTTGTAGCATGAATATAGACACCGAGGGACTGGGATGACATGTGACAGGTCAGTAGGGATCACTGACACACAGTGTTCAGTGGTCATGTGAAGGGAGGGGGTACGTGCATCAGGGGATGGGCTTAATACAGTAGCTGGTGAGTCAGCAGCGATATTGCTGGCAGGAATAGGGGTACATGACATGAGGGGAAGGTGCGACATGTGTGACTTAGAGCGAGCAGCGATGTCATTAGCTGAGAAGATGCTGTGATCACAGCGATCAGGACAGAAACGGGATGACATTATACATGTGGTGTGGCTGTGCACGGATCAACGGAAGAGGCACGGGGTTCTCAGTCACGTGCTGTGGCAACAAGCATCGCATCAACAAAGGCCACCAAAATGGACCAAACAAAACACCGCTTCTCTCTTTCTCTAAGTCCCATTCACCACCACTGTCTTTGTCACCACCTGCTCACTTCTAGCCAATGCCATGTCCACCTCTAAGAACACCACCATGGCCACTCCTCATTTTCTCCCCCCAAATGCTGTGTGGGAGCTCATACCCAAGATGTGGGCAGCTGACATGAAGAAGCTGGAGACCATGATGAAAGAGATTCCCGACGAGGAGGCTGGAGAGGATGCAGAGTGTGAGTGGGTGGGTTGATTCTACGAAGTGTTGGTGAGTTAGGGCGGTAATCTAGAGGGTAGCTCGTATGTAACAAGGGATGGCAGGAGCACATCGATGTTGGAGATTGAATCACCTCTGTGTGATGTATATTTGGTGCGAGTTTTCACTTGCTTACATAAGCACTTAGAGCGCACTTAGTAGTACATTTTGGTACTGATTCCTCAGTAGTTGAGTCACTACTGGGGGTATGTCTACACATTCTTTACCAGTACTTACTTACTGATGACCTGTAGCTGCCTACAGGTACACTAATATAATTTAGTAGTTGAGTCACTACTGAGGCTGCCTACAGCCCTTTTCTACAGGTTATGAGCCCCGCATAGCGCAGAAGGAAAATTTTTATTGTAGCAACTCGCAGTCGACTCGAACAAAAGAGACTACTCAACAAGAAAGTACTACTGTCCTTACTCAAAAGCTATTGGATACAACGACGGATGGATTACCTTCCTGAGCTTGCACACAATGGGCAAAATTGGATAACTTATGCAAGTTCAGTCCTATGTGCCATTTCTGACGAAGGCTTGATGGGGTTCCTGGTCAGGTCTGAAAGACAACCTACACATCTAGCACAGCTTCAAGGTCGCAGTGAGGGTTGGTCACCCAAGACTGACGACAAACAAGATGAGGTCGTGGCATGGAAAGCCGCAGACCAGTCATGGACACAGCGAAACGCGATGGTAAACTACACCATCGTTAGCGGTATTCCGGATACCATTTTCGGCTGTATGCTACACCTGAAATCGCCACTCGAAAAGTGGGATTACCTCGAAAAGCGCTTTGGTTTGATCCCAAGACCTGAAAGCTGGCTAGTTATTGAAGAAACCATGTGGCGAGGCAACTTATTGCCCAAGCAGGACATACTTGAAGAAACTGGTCAGCCCACTGGTGACAGCTATGACAAACCAGCAAACTTACCCGGAGGGGAGGAGGACTCCCCGGACATCCCAAACGACTGCGCTGAGACTGAGTCTGGGTACCTAACACCTGAGACCAAGGTCATAGACACGCAGCAGGTGGAGAGCGACCTACCAGTGGAGGAAGAAGACCTCCTAGACAGCAAAAACGACTGGCCTGAGATTCCAACTGGGTACCTGGAACCCGAGATGGACATCGTAGACGTGCAGCAGACAGAGCTGGATGAACAGCCAGACACTACAAGTGAATGCACCGAGACCCGGACTGGGCATGGGAAGCCTGAGGACGAGGTTGTAGACATATGGCACATAGTGGATGACCTACCCATGTTTGAGGTGGGGAGTACAGGTCAAGCACAGTACAGCAAACATGTGAAGGAGCTCCAAGCATCCAACGGGGGCAGCCGGCATACAAGTGATGAGGTTGCAGAGAACCAAAACTCTCCTGGGTGGAGCCCTGAGGCTTGCGAGCCTGCAGGTGACACCACCAGCCAGCCCAGTGAACTCTCCACTGAAAGTATTGCACAAGAGTCTACCGAATGCGATGAGCACATCCCGATGAATGGCGAGACGATCGCTGACATACCTGATCCCCCGGGGACATATGCCAAACCCTCCACTCCACACGCCAAACATTCTATGCTACAGAACAGGCTGCCAGCACGAATGCATGGTGGTATGGTCATGGAAGTGCGGTTGCCATGTACATGAAGCAAATGGGTATCGCAACACCCACAGTGAACCCGCCAAAGGCACTCCACACGAGATTCCCTACCTGATGAGGTCTGGGGGGTGGGGGTGCATACGCACGCTCGAATGGGTGAGGGGGATAGCGCAGACATCAGGTCAGTGGCGATGAAGCTGGAGGTAATGGCCATGAGCACCCAAATGGTTGACATGCGGGCACATGTGGGCAGACGCCCAAAGGAGCCTGATAAGGCCAAGAGAGCTGGTAGTGGGGGTGACAACAAGCTCAGTAGCGAGTTCAGTGACTGGCATAGAGCTGAGAAAGCGCTGCTAATTGACAGAGAGTGTCAGGACAGCGAGCGCGAGACGAAGCAGCCAGATGACTTACCTGGGCCACACGGACTACCTCCAAATGGTCTTAATCCACACTCCTAGGACGATGAGGGTACCCCACGGACACTGCAGAGTCAACATGAACCCTGCAAACGTCAGTGGACTGCAAATGAAAGGCTATAGACACCTCATTCTCAACATTCCCGTTTCGCTACCTTGCGAAGTCTCACAACACCTCTGGAATATCGCGGATACGTTCCGGAGACAGGTCATGCCTCATAGACGGACTCGAAAGTGCACCGGACCTTTCGACAGTCGAATGGCAGTCTCACAGCAGCGGCACGAGACTACGAGACAAGACAACAAATGTGCACAGCTCGAACGACATGGCATGCCAGTGATACCACAGGTCTTACCACCAGAGGCTGGCAGATGGGGTGACAGCAGTAACAGCGATGCAATGAACAGCAGCGCCGTCTGCTCACACGGAGCAGAGAAGAAGCTGTTAGCTAACAATGGAGCTTGGCACACCAAACAAAAGGTATCACGTCCGAACAACGTACCTGCATCACCCGAACTGCCTCCGACAGGCATCTCACACCTTCCCCGACCGTACAGGGCAACCCGCCAACGTGGAAGGATCAAATGAATGGCTGGAAGTATCAGCAATGCATGCATGAAGCGAGACGCCTACCATGCTCATGTGGCCCTCATGCAGCCTCCTCTGCCCCTCTTCTCACACTCGAAATGATCCCTGGACCCTGTGGGAGGGTCATGGATGATGAACATGTGGGCAACAAACTTGAATAAAGGGGGTCCAAAGGACTCCTAATCGACTCCTATAGCTCTAAGGAGCTTGGGGATAAACCAGACTAGAGTCCAGTGTGAGTAACCATAGATTGAAGAGAGGTATGAGAGTACACAGTACCTAGAGTCCAGTGTGAGTAACCAAGGGTATCAACACTGGACTCAACACACTAAGTGCGATGTAAGTAAACAATAGTAAACAAACCAAAGGGAATGCACCACAAGTGCAGGAATAACCCTAGAGAGCTCGGGAAAAGTGTAAGTAGTAGTAAATGAGATGGGGAATCGAATGCTAGGAAGTAGGAGACCATTTTGAATATAGAAAGCGGAGAAAAGAGGTGAAGATCACCACAAGGAACAAACTCTGTACCTCAGTCAGAGATTACATGGGAAGGGACTCTGTGCTTCGAGACGACATGGAGTAGGAAGAGTTGGGCCAGTTGTGGGGATGTGATGGTGTCATCAGTGGGGACGAAGATTGCTTGTTTCAAGAGGCAATCTACTACAACCAATATGGTGGTGTGAGATCTGGAGTTTGGGAGCTGTTTGATAAAGTCCATGGAGATGGAGTTCCAAGGTCTCTCTGGAATTGGTAACTGCTTCAACATGCCATATGGTTTGTGTCTCGGAGTTTTGGCATGTGCACAGGTGGTGCAAGATTTGACATAGTCCTTGACAAAAGTTGAGACACCTGGCCATGTATATTCACGACAGACAGGCTCGAGTGTGTGATTTTGTCTGAAGTGGCCTGCAAGGGGATGATTGTGCCTGTAATGGAGCACACAGAGTCGAAGGTCATCAGAATCTGGTACATAGATGTGACCATCTAGATGTAGTAGTCCTAGTATCATCTATTTTCCAATGAGGGTTTGATGAATCAGAGAGGTGGATTTGGCTGAGGGGGTCCAAGGGTAGGGCAGACATTATATCAGCATGGAGTTGTTCAACATCCATGATCATGCTAGCACAGAGTACCAGGCATTCCAAGTAGGTAGCCCATAGGGAATTCAACAGTTGTTCATTGGCGAAAACAGGGCAGAGATTCTGAGGGTTATGTCAGGCAGATAAAGCTGGTGCAAGCATGGAAGCCTTTGCCTTACTAAACACATCAGTGAAGTCATGATAGTCTGAGGGTACTGATGACAAGTCCATGTGCATCCTGCACAGTGGCAGCTTGGAGTTTGGTGTTGTTTTGGGGTTGAACCTGGAGGGAGAACATGGAGTGAGCCATCTAACTTACAGATGCACAGAACAGCTGCTGCTTTGATCAGTGAGATGTTGGGTGCTCAAAGGCTGGGTGGAGAGGGAGTGTCAACCATGGAGGGTGAAGCAGAGTTTGGAGAACCATGGAGGGTATCTCCAGAGTCTTTCAGAGGTAGCTCCAAGGCAGAGGGTGATGTTGGTGCTGGCAAATGAGATGTAAGGTTCTGGAATTTAATACCGCCCAATTACCCAATCAATCAACAGATTGTAGCAGGTGAGCCAGTTGTGTCCAAGAACAATCTTGCACTCAGAATCCAGTGGAGTTATATAGAAAGTCATATTGGTGACATCTCCAGAAGGGAAGAATGGACAGAAAGATTGGCAGCTTTATTGATGGATGGCGTTGTCACACCATCAAACAAATGGAGGACAAGTGGTGGGATGGAATATGTGGAAAGGTGGTGCATATTGGCAAAAATGGAATCTACAAAGCAGTGGGTTGAATTCAAGTCTATTAAAGCTGAAATTTCTGGAATACTGTAAGAATTGAGGGTCACAGATGGTTTCAGGGAAATTGGATTCAAAAGAGCAGATGTGTTGAGGGATGCCTCCACAGGTGCACAGTCAGTATCAACACAACTCCCAGGCTGTGCAGAGTTCTGAGAGTTGCTCTCTATTTTTTTTGCCTCAGCAGAGGCAGTTGGTTTGGGTTCCAACTCAGTTGCTGTGGCTGCACAGGCTTTGGCTGCATGGGAGGTGGATCTGTCAGCAACAAACTTGAATGAAGGGGTCCAAAGGACTCCTAATCGACTCCTATAGATAGCTCTAAGGAGCTTGGGGATAAACCAGACTAGAGTCCAGTGTGAGTAACTGTAGATTAAAGTGAGGTATGAGAGTACACAGTACCTACAGTCCAGTGTGAGTAACCAAGGGTATCAACACTGGAGTCAACACACTAAGTGCGATGTAAGTAAACAATGGTAAACAAACCAAAGGGATTGCACCACAGGTGCAGGAATAACCCTAGAAAACTCGGAAAAAGGGTAAGTAGTAGTAAATGAGATGAGGAATCGAATGGTAGTAAGTAAGAGACTATTTAGAAGAAAGAAAGCGGAGAAAAGAGGTGAAGATCACCACAAGGAACAGACAGAGCTCCAGAGCCAGACTTCTGCTTGTCCCCCTTGTTACTGGGGTTGGGCTTGTTACTGGTATTGGTACTGGAGTTTCCCCCAGAGGACTTGGTCTGATGAGTGACCTTGTCCTTGCATTCCCAGTAGCAAGCATCAATTTCTTGTGCTAATGTACATAGGCCATTTAGTGTGGTTGGTTTACCAACCCTATGGAGTTCATCTTTAATACAGTCCAGAAGTCCAGAGTAGAATAGATGACACAAGGCACCATCTCCATAGCCTTGGACTTGAGAGGCTAAATGGTTAAAGTCTACCACATAGTGGTTGATGTGATGATTCTCTTTCATATGAAGGTGGTTGAGTTGATGTTCAGCCTGATCAGTGACAGGATTGTGTGGTCTGAAGGTGGTCTGAAGTTCTGCCATGAAGTCCAGGCCAACTGTTCATCCACAAGGGACAGTCTGCTGGATCTCTGGTGTGAAGAAGGTCCAGTTCAAACCACTCAAGGGCCATGCCCTTAAGGTACAACTGGGTGAACATAACCTTATTTCTATCTTGGCAGAAGGCCTTTGGGTGATCCTGGAAACACAACTCACACTGGACCAAGAAGGTCTGGAGTTTCTTTGGATCTGTTCCATCAAAAGTGTCCAGTTCTTGGACCTTGGCCCTAGAAGAAGAAGGCTCTCCTGAGCTCCAGGCAGAGTGCAAGAGATGATCAACTGCAGTGGCTAAATTGTGCAAAACTG